>OZ010656.1:24143706-24743706 GCA_963932375.1 Phania funesta
TCTTTCATATTATGGTGGTAATTGGAAATCGTATAGGTAACATCGCATAGCAAAAGATTATATGCTTTTTTAAACATCAGTGTCGGTTCATGAAAACATTTTCAGCTATCAAATGCTTATTGAGTAAGCTAAATTGCATATGCATGAATTTTATAAGTCAATTTAAAATTTAATTGACCTAATTTAGGTACATATCTGAATTTATTTTTGTAGTTTTGGAGATATAAAAAAAGATTTTGCAAAAACTTCTAATTTTTTAAGTAAAATTTTAAAGTTTTTGTATTCAAATTCATAAAAAATCAAAAATATTTATGTTGATTTACAAAATATGTATCTACAACTAAAATTATTCATATTTTATTAAAATTACTGACTTTATACACAATTATGTAATCGTTCCTCAAGTCATAGAAATTTAGTCATTTAATTAAACAACTGCAACTGTACACCCCGCACCTAAAGAAAACGCACTAGAAATTTATGTGATTCCTCCAGTCATCACTTTTAGAAAATTCTATAGCAAAACCGTTAGGGTGCGTCGACAGGTAGAATTTCGTTCAAAAGGTAAAAAAGGCAGTTTTATTACCTGGTATTACAAAAGGATAAAAAATTAAAAACAGATGGATTTTCTTTATTTTTATTAAATTAAAATTTGTTAGGTTTAGTTGATAAACTCTATGATAGATAGATAAATCGTATATTTTTTATTATTTAATAATAAAATGTAAGGTTTCGATGTGTATCACGAGCAATCACCATGATGATTGCTACTCTTTTACTGTGAAAGTAAAAGTAGCAAAAAATGTTCTTTGATTTAGCCGAACGTAGTATCAGCTAAGCCACCAATACCGGTATTTAATTGTTAATAGACAATTCTTGCCATTATATTGCAATGCTAGATTTTTTAAGTAGTGGAAGTGCAAGTAACTTCGAAGAATACAATGCGACATTTGAAGGCTTTTCCTAGGGTGGACTAAAAGATTTACTTCGGGACTTAAATTTGTCATGGAGATATTGTCTTCTTAAATGGGCTTAAATGGGTTTCCCATAGTATTACCAAAACACTGGCGCCTTTTTACTAATAGATTTTAAAAAGAATTTAAATGCGTGTTACTATATAACGGAATTAAATTAGCTTCGATTCCGATTGGTAACTTAAGTAAACTCAAGGAAAAATATACAAATATCAAACTCGTTTTAGACAAAATTTTACTTTTATTACCATTAGTGGTCTGCTATCATTTAATCATGTATAAAATAAATATTTCTTTATGGATATTATTCAAATATTGCCCACTTAATTTTTGATATTTGTATCACTTTTGTTTTTTTTATGATTTTCTTTAAACTTTCCTAGTTTTCTAATCTTTGCTTCCAGAGGTTTAAGAACGAAATTTGAATAGTATTCATGGGACACGAATGTTCTTATTGTCGTGTTCTACTTTTACTCAGTTTTTATTTAATTCTTACTCTTGTAGCTTAACATCAATGCAATTGAAAAATGTAGGTAAACTGCAGCATTACCCGTAGCGTTTATTTCTTTTGTATTTTTCTAACTTGTCTTCACATCAACAAATAGTTTAGCAAAGTCAGGAAGACATAGCATTATGTTGTAGAAAATGTACCGTGCAGCTTAAAGGCGTAGCGATGCTTAAAGTTAAAGAAAAATATATGTCTGGGATGCTCCACTATTCGTCACAATCTCCTTTAGTATTCACTCGAGTTTGTTGTGTATAAATAAAAGTCAGGTATTGAATATTGTAAGCGTTGTTACTCTTAAGTTCGTGGAATATTTTACTCAAGTTCATTTGCCTAAGTTGAAATGTGTTAAATAGGAGGGCTTTTTTGCACAGCAATGTATCAAGTAAAAATTAGTTTAGATTTTGTAAGCTGTACAGATTTTTTTTGCGCAGAAGCGAGCTAGCGCACTTACAATTTGCTTCGATTATATATATTATCGTTTACAGTCGTGCAAAATAGAAAGCACTAGGTATAGCCGTGAACACAGGATTATACTTTGACGGTGATTTTATATGTTCTCAGAGAAAATAATCTAATAGTGTCATATCACAAATGCTTCAGTCAGTAGTTCATTTATAAGCGGCATGTTCTGCCATCGTGCTGAATATCAATTGCCTGCAACATTAATACCTTCTAATTAAAAAAAGTTTGCATATCATGAGACTGTATTGATCTCAGTTGACGGTAACTGTCTTATCATCATCACTTTTCAAACATAAGGATCAGTAATTTCCTCTTTGTACCACGCCTGTTCGGGTTTTGTGAATCTCTTAACCACAATTGTCATATAAAATGTTGAACAATGTCAATATCTTCTTCGTTCCACTCATTACAAGTACTGCGCGAACAATGAGTGTACGGCTGACCAAGTTGAAAAAACTAGTTTTTCTTGTCGTATATATAAGTGGACAAGACAGTATCATTTAAAAATAACTAACTTATTTTCATTACGAACTTTAATAATTTATTAGCTTGTACTTTCAAGTTGATATATTTTCATATTGTTTTTACAGTCATACTTATTATTGTAGAGGGAATATCGAAGTAGGCCTCTTACTATTAGGATCCCTTTTTGATCCTCTTCGCTCAGTAAATTGATTTCAGACAGCCGATTTGTAATTAACGACTACCTTACTTTTATTAAGTCTCGTTCTAACCCGAACCATTACTTTCCACCATAACGATTCCAGACTGTCAACTGGTAACTGTGAACACTCCTTCTTATCACGGAGTCTCTTGTAATAGCTAGCTTAACTCCCAATGGCATTCACATTTATCAAGTGTCTGCCCGTGGTCCTAAGACTTATTCGAGCTGGTGCTGGACATTCACATACAATGTGCGCCAACGTGTTACCATCTTTTAGGCACAGTCTGCAAGTTTCATCTTCTACGATCCAAACAATACTTGAACTTTCCATGACCTGTCGCTAACGCATTGATCCAGCTTACTGTAGCCCTAATAAATCTAACCACATTACTGGCCTTCCTGCCGAAGGGCTCTTTGAGTACCATTCAAGCCTGTCTACATGTGAAAGCCTGCTTTTACCTTTTTAGGTGTAATGGGTTTACCCGTTGTAGGTGTTTAGCTCGCTCTAGGCCATAACCGAGTGCAATTCTGGGTTCGGGTGCTAGTTCATCTGCTGCTTCATTCCCATCTGTGCCTATGTATCCCTTAACACATATCAATCCCAACCTTTCTTTCGAGCAGGTGATCCAACGCATGTAGCATCTCAAGCAATTAAGCCTGGTAAACGGACACGTATTTCTCCAGATGCATACTAAAAGACAAGTCCCGCTCAGTTGAGAATACACCTGCTCATGTCCTGCAATTTATAAAAGATTCATTCGTAAAAATAATGATGTCGTTATCCATACATTCATAATGCTTTTCGCAATGAGTGTGCCTTTCGATTACTTTCCTTCTACCCATGCGTTCCATCGGCATCTGAGCCTCTCTAACCTCTTTTCTAACGAGGTCCAATGTCCGAACCTATATCATATGGCTCTAGCCGTCCTTATTTAACAGTATTTTCTGAATAAGGTGAAACTTATTGCAAAATTTATGCTGGTTTGGCTTTAACTTCAGACTAAGTTCCAAAATCAATTTTCTAGTTTTTATTCTTAACATCTTTTCTGGAAGACTACTTTACTAAATTTTTGTCCATAAGTTTATATTACAGCCTCGACATTAACTACCCCAGCAGAGTAACATATATCTGGCCTTACGTGAACACGTTTTCATGAACACCTTGAGATATAAACTAGTCGTGAATAGACGAATTTTAAATTTTATTTGAGCCCAGGAAATGTATGGACTATAAAGGATATAAGACTAAAATTTCTTTTACCAGTCTGGTGAATATAACTTATAATAATATATAAAGCTATGTGTATATCTTATATGAAGTAGAAAATCTATCATTCTGCATTTTTGACAATTTAAGAGACCCTGCAAGGGTTTCTTTTAATCTGGGAAAATTGTTTTTGCATAATTCCTATTCAAGCAATTAAAGTAAATGTTTTTCAAGTATTAAATTTACTAAAGCAAACAGATGCTGCTGCCGTTGATGACAGCCCTAAAGTATCATTCACTTTAATCTAAAACTTCTAAGTACCTGATGTAAATGCAGCAGTCTTCCACATTGGAAAATAGAAACTTATGGTGTTTTAGTGTTCATGATTGTGCGTAAATGTCAGTTCGTAAATGCGTTCAACCACAAAGTGAACGATGTATTTTGCATCTTATGTCTGAGTTCTTTTTTAATTCCATTTTAAATTCATAATGGTTGTGGTTTTACTGCGACGGAATTTCCTTTTCCTTAGAGGCTTACAAATGCAACAATAATGGAATACCGAAAGGCATACAAATGACTTTGAATGCAGGTAACAACAGGATAATAATTGTACGTCTCCTTTATATCTATTAACCGTATATTCGTCCAAGAAAAATGAGGTTGAATACTTTCTAAGGGAACAAGTTTTCAATAGGACAGCAATATAGCGATAGTTGCATACAACTAGGGCTGGTCGATATTGAAACGTCGCAAACCCAGCTTGGGTTCGAAGTTTTAGAGAAGTTGTATTTTGAAAGACAACTAAAATTTCCTTTGCGCCTTCGTATGCTAACGGGTATCCAATGGGTACAATATCAATGATTCTGCTACATAGATACAATTGCATTTGAGCGTTGGCCGGTCGATTACGGCTTAAAACTCTTTTTTTATATAGAAATTCTTTTTTTTTCTTTTTAAACTCAAATCAAAAGAAGTTTGTTATAATAATTCAAAAAATGAGCTTCGTAGTTAAATATATTTTTAGGCCAAATTGCTTCCCACTTTTTCAATAAAAGAAAACAACAATTTAGTAAGACTTTAGCTAAACAACATCCCCACCAAATACTATTTATTATTAAAAAGGATTATAGAAAAATCTTTATTTTTCACATTTATTCACAATTTCAATGAAATTCCATTTGCATTTAAGTATTATTTGAATAAACTCCGCGGTTCCTAATTGGCAAATAAGAAGTACTAAATTAATTTTTTAAACAAAATGTTCGACAATAAATGATGAATTAGATAATATTAGTTAAGACATACTCACCGCTGGCACTATTGGGTCCATGATATGAGGTATTCCTTAGTGTTTTTCAACCCTTCTGGTAATAAGATCTGCATTCCTTTACTGATGTTCATTTAAAGGGCTTTAATAATCTAGAGCTTGTTCGTATAACGCCATCACTGCCACAAAACCCCACGGAAGGTTGTCTGGAGCAAATAAATCTAATATAACCGGCTAATAAATATGGCCAATGCGTGATATGAAAAGGCCTAGAAACGCAAGCTTCGCCCATATTGCACCGCCCTACTAAATCCACATAATCTTTAGTCACAATTCATCTAATTGTGGTCTCAGAAACTCGGTAATCAGCACCACTTGAGCAACACTGTGCAATATTAATCTAGTGTTTTAAATTTAAGTGGCTAAATACTAGAATATTTCTGCACTGTGCGATATGTGGTCACAATTATGGACGACGACAATCTTGAGAAGTACAACATATTTCACACAAATTCCGATTATATTTATCTTTCAAATGCCACCAATGGACGCACATTCGACGCTGTTAGAAAAAGTTATTCTTTCTTCAAATAGGCTTATTTATTTTCAGGGTTACCTAAAGACATTTCACATGTCAATTCTTTTTTGGCTCAGGTAGAATATTAACGAGATCTCTTCTCATGCAGGTTAACAACCAAGAATATAAAAGTATCGCTACCTTAAAGACACAGGAGCATCTAATTTAAAAGCAAGACAACTTGTACCGAATGAATAAATATCAATAAATTAAAATTTAAACATAAGGTCTCTACGTAAAGACCAAGGTTACAAGTTATATGCAGAATATTATCCCATTTCTAGACAATTTGGTAGCTTAGCAAACATTTTTTCAGCTTTCGGATTCATATTACTGTTTGCAATGCAAACTACAATAAATATCAAAAGTAGTTAAATCGTTTGCTGCTTAAATTTGTTTTTTGCTATCGACTAATTACCAGCGAACACGTTAAACCTTGACTTACATCATTTAAGCAAATGAAAGAAGAGAAGCAAGATTTTACCGCAAAACAACGATAAATAAATTATTAAATCAGCAGTGGAACTGCCGTGGGTCAAAATAAATTGGCGTATCTCCCCAACAATAATAAAGAGAGAAGGACAAATAAAAAGTAAAGCTCTGACTACAAGAGCAAACAAGAAAAAAGTAAATTTTCTTTATAGCTGGCAGCAAAAAGCAAAAAATAAAATAGAAAAACCAAACTGAATAAAATGGAAGGTTGCATAGCAGATGTTTTGCAAGAGAAGCAAAGTTTTAGATATTTTTTCTTTTTCACTCAATGTAACAAACATAATGTTTTCGTCAGAAAACTGTTTTCATACCGAAGAGGTCATGCAGTTTTATTTGTAGCTTTTGCAACTCGTTGTAGTTTATGCCTTCCGGTCATATACTTTTTTCTTGGAAAAAAGATTAATTGCCACTTGAGCCGAAGCCCGGCAGCTTATTTTCTTCCTCTTACTATTGGCTTAAAGTTGCCCTGCGTTCTTTTACAATATTTTCGACTAAATTCAATTACCAAAAAAATACTTATTTAAATTTTTGTTATAAGGCACGATAATCAAAATAGATCACACAGTTTTAAGATGTGCAGAAAATATAAAAAAAAGAGTAAAATTATTTTCATCCTGAGGTAATGGCGCTCAGTCAAAATCTTGTTTGATAATTTTATTCATAATTAGGACACCTTAATAAAAATCTCAAAATAAAGTCAAACGAATTGAATATATCATATCATTAATATATCATATCAATAAATAAGTATAAAATATAAAAACCAGTAACTGTCTTTATCAAAAGTTGGCTACCATTATTTTTTTAACTTCGTGTCTAGGGAGAGCTACTTCACCTCGCAATACCGTTACAGGCGTTAGCTATAATTTATTCCTATGCACTCTTTGCTGAGCAGCGTGGAGCTAGCTATTATCCTGACAATTCGTTGATATACAAAGCTACATGTGAGTCTAACACGCAGCTGCAAATTCACTTCCGCAAGTGAGCTTCATCAGTAATAGTCATGGACTCATATTTCCGGGGGCTATTCGTATGATGATCACAGGATATGCCGAGAGGGAGTTGCAAAAGTCGTAAGGGAAATTATTTGAAAATACTTGCGAGGGAGAGCACACCTGAGTACCGATTGTCCCATTGGCTATTACACGATTTTACTGGTCACGGCTGCAATAGAAAATTACCTCGTAAAATTCCGGTCGGTTCTAAAATGAAACATTATTCGATATTTAATTTAAAACTTTTAAAAATATTAAAAGGGGTTTTGAAGCAAGCGTGGAATAATACACTTTGATGAACACACACAGATGAACTTATTACCTGAAACGAATAATAAAGAATACTATAACATGAAGTAAATAAATCACAATAAATTGCCTACTGTGGCGTTTGTCACATTTTACATTAAAAGTATTATAACCTCTTTAACGTACTGTGGCTTAAATAGTTAGCGCGTTGGCTATTAAGTAACTCTTAGTCGGTTGGGTTCGTATCTCAGCCGATATGTACTAGCCTCTGTTCATAATAGTATCCCAGCCGTTTTCTTCACCGGCACTTCCCTATAACACAAAATAGCGAAGTAAACATTGAATAAAATGGCGTACAATTGTGCCTACAAAACACCAGAGGCGCAGAGAAGTTGTTAGGCACTGAAGCTATTCTATGTCCTCTACTTTATGACCTGTTTTCTCTAATCTATTCCTTAATATCTTAAGTAAACCCCAAAACTTTTATTATGTTAGACATACAAAATACACATTTTGTCTTTGACAAAAAAATACACCGAAATGAAGCACCACACAAAAACTATTTACTTTCGTTATTGTTGTTTAATATCCAACAAATAGCCAAAATAATTATTATTCCTAAAACAAAACCGTAATCCACCAAAAAGCGAAGAGCAAAATATAAAAAACATATCATCAAATCGTTTCTAGGAAACCCTTTAAACCAATGCTTTTTGTGTGCTGATATCCCCATTAATATTGCTGGGGCATGTTCATGCGATTCAAGATGCAACAATTGTGCTGAAAAAATGACACAAAAAAGTATTCATTACAAGAAGGGAAGCTAAGTATAAAACAAGAGAATTTTTTATCACGCCAAGCGCCATCTTATAAACCCTATAGAATAAAGTGGATTTTTTTATTCTACTACTACGAGGGCAAGTCAAAAAGAGAACAAAAACTTATGAAGATCGCTAATAATGTGAAGCACAGAATGTTCTGAGATCATTTCTGATATTCTTGAAAACTGAAAAAAATATTTTCAAGCTATTATCTAATGTCAAGACGCTTAAAGAAATCATAAGCGGCTTAGGCTACAGTTGAGTATAGGTTATAGTATATAGCATATAGGTTATAGTCGGCAAGATAAGTGCTGTAGAGGCTCATAAGTGTAAAAAATGTTGATGAATATTCACTGTACAACAATAATGGAGCAGTGAAGTTGAGAAAGTCAATCCATCCGGAGCTGAAATATAAAATATAAAGTGAAAAAACTCTTCTTATAATAAATATGCAATAGCTTGTGCAAACATTGGCAACACTTGCTAAATTTTGCTTTTTGTTAACGGCTTACAGCTCAATTTAGAGTTGACAAGCAACCAACCAAACGTAGTAAGGCAAGTAAGAGATATAAAATTCAAATTTTTGTTGTGGGGCTTTTTGTTAAAACTTTAATATTTGTGTCTTGATTCTTTTTTTTTTTTGGCTATAGAATTTCGGGCATAAGACGTTTAAGTTTTTCTAAAAAGTTCGGTAAAGTAAAAGCAACCAGCTAAATTCGCATAGGAAGTAGCTTATCCATCCTCATAAATGAATTTCATTTTATTATAAAATGAGTTGGTATTAAAAGAATTAGCTAATATAAAAATATACAAAAATTAAATCCCAAAAACTCTTCTTACAAATGAAGACTATTATTTTTAAACCAATCAGAATTATGTTCCATTCAGTTATTATTCGGTTGTATAGCTGTGAAGTTTCGGAAGACATTTTTGTTAGTTCTACGTTCTAGTTTTTGCAGCATCAACTAATTCTACTAATATGAGTGTATCGCGATCCTATTTAAAGGACTTTTTAAAAACGCAGCACGCAGAGTTCTTTAAAGTAGTTAAAAATTTTTTGGTAACGCGCATCAGCAAAATTTGAGGAAAAGAGAAAATCAAAATATGAAGAGAATCTATTGAAGTTTCGGGCAGTTAAACGCGTATATACACAGCGTGGTAGATATCAAACGGATTCTGTCTATATTTTGGAGCTTCGTTGATGCAGGCGCGTATCTATGGTGGTGAAAAGTCGGATTCGCGCCCATTTTATGCCATTATGTAGGGAAGAGCATGTCATTCTACTGGCCACCTCTGCTTCGCTGGTAAAGTTTTTTTCAACTTTGTTAATATTTTTTATTACTTTTGCTACTAAATAATTTACTTGCTGCATGACATTGGTATCTTTAACAGCTGCTGAAATATGACAATTGGAAAACTTACTATTACTAATTGGTAACGCCACACTATGTTTCACCAACATATATGATCTTAAAGGTCACCAATTAATTATTTTGGCAAACGAGATGGCAAATTTATTGCCCTCGCAAAAGGTGTGGAAAAGTAGAGAAAGCCGAAGAATTCAAAAACAAAACAAAAAATGCTGCCAAGAATATTATAGAATGGCTGGTGTATATAGGAACGTTGTATGCGTTAGCAGATTCATGGCTAAATGGTAGCTTGCTAAAGGAGGTAAAATGAAGCAAGAATCGATTGAAAATAATTGAAAATTTCATAAATTCAAATCAAAAAGAACACTTTAGTTCTATTACAAGTATGAAAGCCAAAAAGAAGCTGAATTTGATTAAAAACCCCCTTGTTAGTCTTGCTGCAGAAGTGGTACATTTTAGTTCAAAAACAATTGCTCTAAATAAAAATTTTCTTTTAATATTTTGAATGAAATTATATTACAAAAATACTTTTTCTTCAAAATTTATTGTCTGAATTTATAGTTTATCGTCTCATATATTAGTTGTAAAAATGTTGTTGCTGTTTTCTACGACAAAAATTATACAACATCTACACCATTTTTAGATTAGTGATTTGTTATAAGAGTGTGAACTTCTCTCCACCACGTGGAGGTACAAATCAGAACTTCAGACAGTGGACGCAGTTGAGACAAGCCTTCTAGCTGACAGCCGATTAAAGTATTCGCACCTTGACATAATTTTTATTGCTCTGGATGAAAACGTCTCTCGCATATAAAAAATAATCCACTTGATGAAGTGTAGACGCAGTTTACGCACACAAATAATATTGGCATTTTTTTCTTAAACACATGGTCTTTTAGAGAAGTTTACAAATATTAGGAACATATTTACATAGATCGAAAAGATGTAAAAAATATACTTTTTGGGAAAAAACTACTTTCGAATTTTGTTAATTATTTATTTTTAAGTTTTCAAAGCTAATCGGTTTTTTTCACGAAATAATTGGTGCATATATGATTATCAAAAATATAAATATAACAATTTAAGACTGCTGTATGTCAATATCCAAAAAATAATTATGTAACAAACACAAATTATTTTATTAAAAAATTCTCTTGTTATTTTTACCTCAATTCGTTCACAATAAAACTGCTGTTTATTTGTTAGGAGACAAGCCTTTATGCGCAATTTGAGGTTTGCTTAAGCCAGTTCATCAGAAAACTTTTTTGAAGTTCTTTAAACATTTCATTAGGTTAAAAAAAAAGAAACAGTTCATTTGGTTAAATACATTTTTGTATAGACCATTTTGCCAGTTACAGATAAACTCAAATTGAAAAATAAATGATGAAAGAATTTGGATGGAAATTAACAAAAAAAATGTTTAAAAAATCAGCACAATATGTTCACAACGGTCGAATTATTTATTAAAAAAATATCTTAATCTCAAAAAAAAACGTTTAATCCTGGCAAAAAAACAGTTTGTAAAAGATATGTAGAGCAGTCTTGTGGGGTGGCTCTAAATAAAATAATCGAAAATCGAACGTCATCTGAGATATACTGCAAGCTTAGTAATTCCAAATGTATCCCTTTTTTGGTTTCTTATAACTGTCCCTAAAATCGTATATACTACTGTGAGCAAAAATAATAAGATCTTTTAAAAGGGTTTTCACTGATCCTTCCAACGATATCAGTAAGGTCTCTGACTGTTAATCGTCAATTCACGAACACCAATTCTTTGGTTTTATTGACGTGTTAATCATTAGTTGATGTTAATAGCCGTCCTTGACGTGGCTCGTCGTCAATGCGTTCTCGACCCTCTTTGAATAATTTGTACCAATCAAAAACACTTGCTCGCGACATACAATTATCACTGAAGAAAACAACAGAAATTTCATTCTGCACATAAAATTTAATGGAACTTCTTTATTGAATATTTTCACTCATTGTAAAAATCGCCGAACGCACTTGTTGTACTTCAGAAAGACAAGCGTATACTTAACACTAATGATTACTTTGATGTGATATTTGGCACAGAGGTCACTGACAGTCATAGCAATGTGTCATAGTAGTATGTCTGTATGCTTAGCAATGTTTGGCATCATAGATTTCGGGTTATAAAAAGCTTCTTCCAAATTTCCTTTTCGATTTCGCCTTTATATGTAGGTATCTTCATGGTGTGAAATGCCTGACTTCTGTAAAATTACTTTTTGATTTATTACAAATAAAATACCAAAATTCTAATCTTTATCTTGTATGCTGCTTGCAAAGCTTCTGATGTTTCATTTCCAGTCAGCCACAATGACATAAAAATTAAGTACCATCCACATCAAGCTGTAATTGAAAAGTAGCTTCAATAAATTCTTTTACATTTTTAAATTGCACATCCACAATTTTATCCAATTAATTGTGGTAGAAAAATATCGCTGAGAGGACAGTTTGCCGAATGGTTAATGGAACCATTGTGTTGGGTGACTAGGTTGTGGTTAACTCTGTTTTATGACACAATGAAAGACTTGCTTGATATTCATTTGGTGTATTGCGGTTTGTAATTTGTTTTTCGAAAATGATTTTCCATTGCTGCTTGTAAATTCGACCCCCGTAGACACATGATATTATGGTCAAATGAACACACTTCAACACACATAATCACGCACAAGCATGCACCGTTTTAGACTCTACCAAGCCAGGAATGCGTACTGAAGTAGACAAAGAAGAAATATATTTATTTCAGCCACCATCTGCTACTATAATCGTACATTAATTGCAGCAAAATTGATGTGTTCAACAAACTTAGAGATAAAGTTTTTCTCTATAATTTCTACCATTTCTACAATGCTGCAAAGTGTTGCAGCATTTTTGTAGTAATCAACCTCCGAAATGAATTTAAATTAAATGTTTAATGGATGAAGAACACCAATCGAAATTTTTGAGCTAATCACACAAATTTTACATGGACAATAAACCAAATTGTAATAATATAGTGTTAGTTATTCAAAACTATGTGATTTATTTATCTCGTGTGATTACTTTGTCTTGGGTTGAATTTGTCGAATTAGAATAATCAAATAGGTTACTGTCATAATTGATATTAAGAAAAAACAAATTGTAATAAGGTGGTTGACTTGAAGTTTAGAACTTTGCTTGGCACTTTGATTACTAGAGTAATTGATCTTCTAAATTTTCTCCCAGAATTAAGAGCACCAGCAGTGCTAAAATTGCAAAGAGCACTTTCATCATACATTCTAGTGCAATTATATTACACTGAAATGTAGTAGATTGGATTTGAATTCTTTTACAAAATCTAAAGCTTTTACACTGCATTTTTTTATAGTAGGACCAGCACTCAGGGGATGACCCCTATTCATGCAATGCATTGTGCTAGAACTAGGAAAAGATGTTATGGGCAGGAGGATAGAGGGAGTAGTGTGTATTAACATTTGACTTGAACTTTTAAACTGAGAAAGTGGGAGGAAAGACCTCTGCTGGAAGCTTATTCCACATACGAATAGTCCGGCTAAAGAACGAATTCTGTCTCTATTGCGTTGTGCGATCCACTGGCCATTCCACCACAAATGGATGTGCTCTTGATGAATTACGTGTGGTGCGTATGAATGAGCGGGTTTCGGGAATAATATCCCTAATTTCATCAGAGCACAATCCAGTGTAGTAGCGATAGAACAGCGGAACACACCCCACATTGCGTCGATGCTCGAGAAAGTCAATAGAGTTGGATACCCTACTGTCACCGATGAGCACTTTCGCCCTCTCCTGTACGCGGTCGAGTAACTCCAAAATAGACTTTGAAGCACCGGCCCATAATGAGAGTTGTATTCCATTTTCGGTCGGATATAAGTGGTACAGATAGTTAGGAGATCGGATGGGGTGAAGTAGTTCTTACACCGTTTGAGGAAGCCTAGGCACTTGAATGCTTCTTTCGACAGTTGAAAGATGTGTTTTTATACTAACATTTTGTATTTTCACAGTACCATCAAAGCTAATGCAAGAGAAACCAATTTTGTATTCTAAGTGTCGCCTATATTATATGTGTGACAGGAAGTACTAGAAGTACTAGACTTCGATGCAAGTCCGCTATTTTATCTTGTTAAATGCTCAAGCACGTGCCGAGTAAAGACATGTTCTAATGTGAATTTTTGAAAGCAATTCTTATATGTATGTAAAGTGTAAGGGTGCGACTTATATTTCAAAATTGTACCATGGTTAAAATATGTATAATAAAAAATTTCACAGATCACATAACAAGGCGTGGGTCAGCTGCTTTTCTGCTTTAAACTTACCTTTCCAAAATAAATCATGTTAATACATGTAATATATGGAATCTAATAAATATGAATGAGACGAACCAAAGGTAGGAGAATTTTAGATTTACGAAAATGAACACTAAATATGGCACATAGACGAAACCATTTGTCTCCAATCCAGACTTGACAAAGGATCACGGAAATTCGTTCTAAATAAATATCTATATATATATATTTATACACATATGTATATGTGTCTATATGAGTTGCAATCAATTTGATTTAGAACCTAATTTAAAGAAATAGAGCAAATTGTCTGGAATAATTGAAACATTGTGAAATAATGACATTATAAATATAAAAAAAAATTGAATCCGATTTTTATTAAAAAACAATTGATTCAAGTGCGATAAATATATGATCTCTATTTTAAGCTTTGACTTTGTTTTTTCCATAGCAATTAAAATATAATTATACGCTTTTATAAATTTATAAAACTTAAGTTGACTCGCCCAGTGCTGCCCAAAACGAAGTCATGTTCTTCAAGAACTCAATACATTTACTTGAATCCAAATTTAACTAAAATACCACGCGAATCCAGCTTAAGCTTTTGGAGGGGAAACTATTAACGAAAACAAACTATTTTAAATTTTGTCTAAACTTTTTGTGTGCGAAAATGTTAATTTTTATATTTCTGGAGGCGAAAATGATCCTTACATAGTCTGAGGGCATTAGTCAACTGCTTTTGATCGGTTCAGACTTATTATATATATTATAAGATTGTGCTGATCGAAGAACTTTATTTCCATTCGTTCCTATCTTGCCTCCTTATAGTTCACCCAACACACTCATTATGTGACCCTGTAATTATTATACGTATCCAAATTAATTATACGTAACAAAAAATATAAAAGGCTCTGCAGTATATTTCACTATTCCTTTATTTATAAGTTTTTTTTAAGTAATTCCATTAAATATTCATGAATACCTACCATTGCATGTAGTAAAATTTCAATAATACAAGAGTGTCACGCAAATGAGGAGATTTTTATAGAAAATACTTAAGCACAGCATATCTAACAGGAACTACCATTACAGTTGTCTATATAACCGTGAAGGAATTTAAACCAAAAAATTTAAAACAATTTGAATTTTTACAGCGTATTTTGCTTTTTCAACCATATGCCTCGTAAGTAATTAAGAAGACATTTGAAGACAAAACTAAACTTATAATCTAGAAGTACTTCTACTTATTTCTTTATTTGTGGTATTAAAATATTGTTTGTATTTACAAGCTGATGCTTTTATCAGGTCGATAAGTACGGCCAGCTGATTAAACATTGTAAGAACCAAGGGTAACTACAAATAATTTGTTATCTCAGATAACTGGAACATACCAATATTTCTAAAATATCTCATGTCAATCTATTCTTTATGTGGCACGTAATATTGACTCACTGCTTTGGAATAAAAAATTCTTTATGTTGAAATTTATTTTATAGAAGATAAATTGACATGAAAACTAACGCTTATTTCATGTTGAGCCTAAATCCTGGTGAATGGAAATGCCTTAAATATTGTTTTAATACTTCGAACCATTAATACGAAGAAGGATTTCGTCACTCTATTTTCAAAAGGTGCTACGATGTACCTTGGTCCAGAGACAGCTTAAATTTTTGAAAGGTCTGTATTTTAAATGCAATAAAAGTTTAAAATTATTTTTTAAAAGCACATACGAATGGAATAACTATGTCACATTTTTTAGATTGATCCGCGTCTAACTCTAGGAAAATATGGTAAGAGGCAACATATGTTTAATATTACAAGTTGGAATTAAGTTTGTGTCGATCTGTACGATAATTCCATGATTCTTATGAAAACTAAATTAACAAAGTCGGAAAATATTCTCAAAATTTAAAAATGATCACATTTATTTGAAATTCACAATAATGTTATTTGAAGTATCTCCTGCTTAAATTAAATCTTAAAACTTTTTGTAGTGTATAATAAAAAATATTTATGAAAAGTAGTTTAAGCTCATCATAGAAAAATTAAATCAAACTTTTTATTATTTTTATTCTCCGGTTCAACAAGAGCAAGCTTTATATTTCTTCAAAGGATTTCTCTACAAAATTATGTGTGTTCGTTTCTTCAATGAAAAAATACAAGGTCTTTTACTTTACGCTTCTCTACCTCATTATATTAAATACACATACATTTCTTACTGTAACCTACTCATACGCATTATTTAAACTCTCGCACATTTTTTGAAGGGATTATGGAATATAATATGAAAAATAAATTGAAATATTTCTGCTGAAATTTCATCATAAATTCTTTTAACTTAGGAATGAAATTATATTCTTTGGTTTCGCTTGAGCTTGTTGTAAAATTAAGAATTTAAAAATATTTGGTTTTTAGCGCTTAAGTTCCCTATTGTCCGTTTGAAAAGGTCAGGGATTTCCTAAGCATTCAAATTTATTATATTAGAAAGTATTTATTAAACTAGCGACAACTTGGTAATTGATTGTATATACAATTCCATTTGTATTTAGGCGTTTTAATATAATTTTTAAAGAGTTTAAGGCTTCACGTCGGTTATGGTAAATTTTTCTTTCATTATTTGGCTCAAATACAGGACAAAACTCTCCCACTTTAAAAATTTAAAGCTGTAGTTTTTGTGTTTTACTGAAATTCAATCAATCATTGAATCAATTAAGTCCGGTGAACTTAAACAATCCAAATGTTTCCTTTATCAAGTTGAAAGAAATAAAGAGGAGTTTTTAAAATCAGGTAAACAAAATAAAAACGAAAATCTTAAATTCAAAGCAATTTCATACATGTTCTACGCAACTTAGTGTGAATGTGGTGTAAGGAGCGTATACGCAATAATTAAATAATAATCATACGTTCTTTGAACAAGTGCGCTTTAAAATTAATCTAAAGGCTGCCGCGAAATAAGCCATTTTACAGGGCTGGGAACCATATACAAATTATACAGCTGACAATTTAGGGTAAGTAAAAATGAAGCGCTATGTTATAAAACAACGTGTTTTCATTATTTAACAATATTTAAAATATGAGGCTGGTCAATCAGTGACTGTTACTGGTACTCAATTTCCCGTCATAATAACACAGTTTTTCTGCCCAAATTGGATGATGATAACGTGTCCAGTATGTGGTTTCAACAAGATGGTGTCGCAAATCATACCGCCCGTGAAACAACTCAATTAATACATGAAAGAATTCTTGGTCATGTCCTTCGTTGATATACATTGTGATTTAACACAATTAGATTTCTTTTTATGGGGTTATTTAAAGTCACAGGCCAATATTAATAACTCTACAAGTACCTGTGCATCACAGGAGAAAACTAAACACTGCATTTGCGACATTCTGCGAAATTCTGCCACATTAACGCAAAATCGTCATGCAAGATTTCTACAAAACAGCGCGTATAAGCTAACATAGCTGTAGAGGCTATTTACCTTACGAGTTGTTCTACAAATAACACTATCCTATTTACATTATGATTTTAGAAAAAAAACCTGAAAACTGTATTTTCTATTAAAATTGAATTCCGAAAACCCCCAGACTATTTTAACCTTTATGTCAACGGCAACATACCTGGGTATGTTTTTAGTTTTGAAAACGCTGTAGCTCTTAACTGGATAACCGGATCGACTTGAAATTTCTTGATATCCTAGTCAAAACTCTTTTACGCAATATTTTCAAGTTTGGTTAGGATTAGATCATCCGTTCGGAAGATAAAGCCCATTTACAAAGTTGCACCCTTAAGTCAACAGAATACATACCTGGACATGTATAGTAAAACGCATTTAAATATGATAATATAATACAAAAGTATAGTTTATTTTGAGCTAAGTTTTGTAATTATTTTTTTATTATTATTATATAATGTCAGTTTTAATTATTTTTGCTTAAAATTATTGAAATTCAAATACATCTATCGCATTTAGGTAAGTCTTTGGAATGCTCTGCGCACACTGGTTTGTTGCATAATGTGTATGCTTTACGAGTAGGGCGCCGTTTCGAGCAGATGTAGCAATTCCCCTTTACTTTTAGCCGGCCCGTACTATCACGTTCCTCCGATGCATGTGCCTCAGCATCCACAACTCCGATTGGCCCACCTTTCATGGCTTCGATGGCGTTGTGCGTTAAAAAAACTCTGGATATTCTGCTGTTATTCGCCCTTCTTTCCATTTCTGACTTGCACAATTGCTCGCTAAGCTGATGGAAAAACATCCTACGGTGGCTTGTAGATGTCTTCAGGTGAGTGTTGTTGTCAATGTATATTACGTATGCAGCAAACGCAGCAACGTCCACAATATTATAAAAGAAAGCCAGAGGCCATCTATTTGTGCGCCGCTTCGTACTAAATTCGTAACGTGATTACAGAATTGATGATTCAGCCTCATGTCGTTTCGGGTTGGCAAATGCTGCTGGCACGAATGTACGCCTTTTGTTGCTAGTACCCAATATAGATAAATTGTTGTTTAACATCAAGGTTTTTGCCAAGTTGTAGCTAGTGAAAAAGTTGTCACATACAATATTTCTTCCACTTCCAGCAAAAAGGTTGACACATAAATCCTTTACTACTCTTTCGCCAACGTTTCTTTAACGTTCACCAGACGGTGCCATTCCTGTATAGATTTGTCCTTGCATTAAAAAATTATATTCAATTTAGTTATTTAGATTTTCAAAAATTTTTAACAATATTCATTGTACCTGCAATGGATAGGAAGAAATGGAGTCGCACACCCACCACACTTTTATTCCATATTTGGCAGGTTTTGATGGTATGTATTGCGTGAAGCCACTTCCACCACGATAAGCATACAATTGTTCATCTACGGTGACGTTGGCTCCAGCCACGTAATATATACGAAGACAGCTGTTAAGCATCAAAAAAACGTCCGATATTGCTGCTGCTTTGTCAGTTTGTTTTCGTTGCTGGCGTATGTTTCCATTATCAAAACGTATGAAGCGGCTTTTTTCCCAAAATCGTCGTACACTCATTGCGGCACGATATAGTGGATGTGAAGTAGTTTTCCACAAATCTTTCGTATGCACATAACCAGAATGTGTAACGCCACTTAGCAAAAGTAAGCCCAAATATGCATCAAATTCACTTTTTGTTATGGGAATCCATGATCTCTGTTCTTTTGTTGGATGTTTTGCGTTGTCAATATCATAAAATTGCCTTGCCTTTCGATTTGATTTACGAATAATTTTCGTTTGACATTATCAATTGGAACGTTTCTGCAATGATCAAACCCTGCGTTGCCCATACTGGTCCAGATTCTGCACTTCTTAGAATGTTGTGCGTACGGAATCTTACAGGTTGTGGTTGTATCGAGGACCAAACATTACCATCTTTGGCAGTAAAAACTTCGCCAGTTTCAATTGGTGCATCTTCAAGATCTTCATCAGAATCACTGTCGCCCTCTGGGTGACATAAGGGTTAAATCCTTGCGCAGCGATTCCTACTAAAGTAAAAAGCATATTTTTGAAAAGTTATTTAATTTTTTTTATAAAAATAATGTGATTTTAACTGAAATTTTACGTCAAATATATTTCCTACGATCCGAAATATACCGAATATTACACAACAGCTATACTTCGTTATTTTTACGAAGTGTTACAGAGGCTACTACATTTGCAAGTTATGTGCTAAAAACTTCATAATTCAAATTAGATATATCATCAGAATGTCATTGCGTAATTTGATAAGGTATCAAGTCTTAAAATCTCACACTATTGCATGACAAATACTTTAATTTTAAAAATTATTACACAAAATTTATTTTAATAGTTGCATGCTGCAAACATTTAATGTAAATAAAAAATTCCTCCCCTTCTTTTAATAATTTAAATATTCCTATTAAATTCTTTAATATTCACCCACTTTTAGTTTTCCATTTTTTATATATATTTTCATTTTATAGCATCTAGATTCAAACGCTTGCTCTACATTCATTTGTTAAAGCTTGTTCCACTAACGGCAACAAAAGTCATAAATGAAAAAATCTGTAAATAGGAGAATAAAAAAGAAACTAAAAAATCTCGAAACCTTGTAACTTAAAAATACTGAAAACATTGTGGTTCTTTTTAATTTTTCTTTTTGTATTATTTTTATAGCTTAAGCATCTTTTTTTTGTATTTGTGCTGAGTTTTCATGCCATGCGGATGAAAATTACACCATTTGCGTTTAGTTTAACAAGAAGTTGCTGACTTTCGATTTTGTGTGGAAACATTGGCGATCTGCCGGAATCATATGGTCAGGCGGTTTCCTAATCATTTAGTTTAATTGATTATTAAAAATAATTTTATTATAGAAATTAAAAGTCTTGCGTAATGACGTTACTTTTTTCATTCTCTTTATTATTTTTCTCTAGAACTTTTAATTAATACTACAAGTATTAACTGAAGACAAAGCCGATGTATTGAGAAAAAGCAAGCTTAACTCTCCGATCGCTTTTAGCAGCAATTGCCAACAACTAATTCAAAGGCAGGGAACATATCTGTCCTAACTCGGCCTTGGATAACAATTTACAGCTCCAAAATATAAAATTACGTACTTACCAAACAATTCTTTTAATAAAAACTTATTTAAACACAGTGCAGATCCATACGCCAGAAATTATAGGCAAGTAAAATGTAGACAAACAAAAATTCAGTTTTACCACAAAAGGGTCCAAATATATAAAGCCAATTTTACAGCAGTTCACAAATCCATCCATAATTTATTTGAGTTCTAAAGAAACAGTGTAATTATTTGTTGCAAGTGCTGATTATACAATTGTAGAAGTACTCCTGGTTAGTTTTTGCATTTATGTATGCGTGTATATGTTTCTGGCAATTGACAATGAATTTATATAAACTTGAATGCTTGCTTCTGCATGCTTCGGTAAGGCGTAAAAGTCTTTTTGGCGGTATTTATTGTAAGAAAACAGAAAAAATACACGATGTACAAGGAAAACAAAATAGAGCTCTTAATGCTCTATAACTTTTAATAAGCGCTATCGGAAAATGTATTTTAATTTCATTGAAACGTATGAATCAACAAAGTATGTGAAATTTAAGTAGTAGCTTAGTAGTCTTTCTTATCAACTACCAACTCCAAAATATTAATTTGTGCTGTTTATATTAAATAGTAATGGTCTCTAAATAATTTCAAATAAAATTGTTTAATCAAAGTCAATTAAAAACACAAATCTACCAACTTATGTACCAAAACATTGGATTACACAAAAGTTTAATACGCCGGTATAAATATAAATACCAAGATATGACGTCTGGATCAACAGCATCAGATCAAGATTTAGTAATGATAGTACAACGAGAAAACATTATTTAGCTTTAATAATAACATTTTTAAAAGAAATTGTTCGAAAATATTATTATTTTTATGTAACTTGCAATTTCGATTCAGACTTTCGTATATCATTCGGAGAAATGATGGCGATAATATTATTGGGCTTTGTTTATTAATTTTTGGAACAATTTAACGTCAACACTAAATTTTTTGTATATTATAGAATATTATACTGGTCAAAAACTAATAATGAAATTTTAAGTGACGATTTGTTATTAGTGCCTTTATACTAGTGGTGTGTATTGGCAACACTAAAATTAATTGTCATTTTGTTCCTGTGTAGTTTTGCATCTACCTTCAGTTTTGAATATTGACTGTAATCAGTAAACTTAGTGCACACAGTTGATAGTCTTATCGTTATATATCTACATATATGTATATTCATATTAGTAGTATGTCTCCTTCCCGATAAAGATGTGTTTTGTTACATTTGTAAAATCTGTTATAGGTTTCAAGTTCACGATTCAAAAGTACAGACAACCTATAACAGGTGTTATAAAACATGCTTTTTTGCTATTTTAAATCGGAAATTATGTATAAATACAAGCACTAAAATTATTTTTAAAATGTGGTGCGAATACTCGCTACAATGATCTAGTGATTTCAGAGTGTCGACTGGTGACTGTCTACCTTCCTTCTCTTCACGGAGTCTCTTGTAATTGCTAGTATTTGTTTAAGGCTTAGGTCCACAAGGGTCTACCCGTGGTACTAAGTCTTATACGCCAGTGCTGGCTATTCACACACAATGTGTGCTACAATCATATCCTCTTCCTCAGGAGTATCTTTCGAAGCTGTATCGTCCTCCCTTCGGGAGGCTTTCTTGTCCAACTCTTCATTAAAGTTGCTATAGAGATTAACCCCTTTACCACGTGCTAGGATTCATTCTCCATCCCTGTCGGAATCTCACCACGAGGAAGTATAAGTGAGAACTTCTAACAGTGCACTCAGCTACGTCAAGCAATATCTTTGTGCCTGCCACCTGACGGCCAAAAGCTCATTTTACATTTATTCAAACTTTTTTAAAGGTTTAAATTTTCGAAAATATATTTGGTCAAATTTATCCTTGGTTTATAAATATCATTTTAGGCAGTTAAAACGTAGAAAAATCACATATATCGTGTTAGAAATTTAGGAATTTTAATTATTGGAATTTAGAAATTGATGAGCGATACTATGACTACCGGTCCTATATGAAACAAGTCAGATCGTGTATATTAGGGGGTCCAATTTGTTCGGGTGCAAAAAACGTATGGGTCTAAAATGAGAACTTATCTCTCGCCGAGAGACATGAAAATTTTAGTATAGGGTATTTTATAAAAACTGCATAGATTTAATTGAAAACAACATATTATTACAAAAATCAAACACTATTAATTTGGACTTTTTGTAAAGCAAATTTTATGAGCTTTAAGTATATGCTTTCAGTGTGTTAAAATTTTGAGTACTATTCCATGTTTTATTAAAGGGTTGATAATGAAAATTTAAAAAGCTAGCAACTTCTAGTTTATGACTACAAAACACAAATATAGTTGCTATTTTCGGGCCTATTTCTCCCAATTTTTCTTAAACCTTATTTGATTACAAATGAATTATTATGTTCCCACTTAGTATTGCTCAAGATATAGGGCAGATTGGTCTTGCATCGATATTATGTTTTAATTTTTATACGAATTAGAAAGCTTTCGAAAGAGAATGACTTTATTAAGCTCCGCTTTTTTCTTTCAAAATATATAATTTAGTAATCTAATAACAAAATATTTCGAAAAAAAACATGACAAACTCAAAGTAATAGAGTTTTCTAGATATTTACACCTAATTGTGCAAAAATCACATTTATTCGATTTACGCAATTCTCAAACATATAGTATCTCAAAAACTAAAAGCGATAGACCCTTTCCAAGGTCATATTCACACTCAGCAGGCAAGACAAATTTAAAAGCATGACAAAAACATTTAAAAAAGTATATTACAGTACCAGTGTCTTAGAAAAAACAAGTATTTATTTTATGGAAAATACACCGTTTTTCTTTACCTACCCCTGTGGTTCCATTAATATCTCAGGATCCAATTAAATTTACACTAAAATAATATAGGAAATATGCTGTCAAATTCCTCAATTTTCAAGTTTCCATTATGTTTCTCGGCGGGAGCTAGGTTTTCTTAAAATTTACTGTAGACTACGTTTTTGCTACGTTATTTGAACAAAAAATTGACCCACCCTACCGTATATGAATGTAAAATTAGTTTTAAAGGGCTTAATAATTAACCACAATTATTAATAGTCTCATTAAATTAGTTTATTTGTTCAGGCTTATAGTTTAAATAACATTTATTTTGATGCATATTTCGAATATAAAATAAATAGTTATGCATCATAATTTAGATTATACGATTTATTTTACACTCATTATTTTTTAGCTTAGAAGTTAAGACTATAGGCATTAAGGCCTATACTTAATCTATTATTTACTTATTTACCGCTTTAGACCTATCGCTCTGAACTTAACACTGTCCCTTTTTTACTGTCGGTCAGTCTAAGTATATTTGTGTGTGTATTTATTTGTATAAATGTTTTATAATACCAATTCGAAATGTACTAAAATTGGTTTTAAAAAATCGTCCAGTTTAATTACAAAATCGATAACATTAATAGCTTTATCATCGTTACCGCAAAACAAATCTTCAGACCATATAAATTTTCACAGTAATTCTAATAGGTGACGTTGATCAGAATGCGACTTCATTTTATAATACGCCCGCTACTAATTTTTTGAACAAATATAGACATGTCTTAGCATATTTATTAAGGCTGGAAAATTTTTAGGTTAAAGTGCAATACAAAAACGTAAAAATAGAAATTACTTAGTTTAATTCCAGTGGGACACAAGAAATGCAAAATTAAATTTTAAAATAGAGTAAAGTTTTTCTGCCGTCTTTAACATTAAATATATTTAACTTAGTATACAATATAGTCGGCTCAGATGGCTTACAGACTTCTTCTTGTCTTGTTAAATATTTGCTCAAAAGAATTATAAATGAATGTGGTAGTTAACGACTGTGTAAAGTAAGAATATAAGACACAGTGATGAATTCTATGTATGCACACACTGGGCTGAATATAAATATACTCTGTCTGCATTCGAATTTGTGTAGACGGTGCAAAGGAAAATAAGTGAAAAAAGTCTTTAGTAGAAACTCACAGTTTTCAATTAATATGTGTGATGATATCTGAGGATGTGTAGGTATCATGGTGCTTTCATATTAGCACTTAGTATGGGATTTTGTTTTTTTTTTATTTTTCAGATACTTTAAAGATTGTGTTCATGGGAAGCAGTGATGATTTAAAATATGCAGTTAATATTAGAAAATGGTTATTATTAAATTTTAAGTTGAAAAAGTTGAACAAAATGAATTGCATTTTATAATCAACGATGTTTTTATATTTAACAATTAACTATTGAAGCTTTAAAATCATAAATAATACTTTTTAATATTTTTATTAACTATCGATATTTTGCTACGCTTTTGTGTAACTAACATCGACAGGAAAGAAAACATTTAATACAAATTTCCTTGAATGATTAATAAATAAATATAAAAAATTGATCGGGAAAAATCAAAAATTTTGAATTTTATTATTAAGGTACGACATTATTTCTTAAGAAAAATAACTTAAATGTTTTGTGCTCGCATAATCACATAAAAGACATTTAATCTTCTACTAAGAAGACTTTCTTCAATTTAGTTAAAAGCAGAAATGTGCACCAATTGAAGTTGCAATTCAGCCAGGGTATACAATTGCTTTTGTGTTCAGAACGCCCATCATTTAAAAGCTTTAAAGGAAATGAGAGACACAAAGCTGATAGTATATCACTGACTTTAACATCACAAAAATTCTGTATTTGAAATGAACATGGCTGGTTTAAAACCCATAACTCACTACAAGGTCAAACGCTTTTGATGGTATAACATTATTGTTCGGGGTTTCTTGCATACGCATGAAAAACAGTTGTCGTCATATTATTTTGCTTTAGGCCAAAAACTTGCCAAACAATAACAGCAATAGTCATAGAATATCTAAAACAAAGGTAGAAAAGATGAAGCTTAAATAAACGCATCAAATGTATACATAATAAATTTCTCTGAATACTCATTCATATATGCAAAAATCATGTGAGCTCGCACACATGACGAAATGAAAAAATAAGGAGCCTCACAGTTTGTACATACGTATATAAGTTATATGTACGAGTATGGCATTTAGATAAATATTTCTTTAATCGATTGGTGATTTGATATTGCCAGGCGGTGATTTGATATAGATATTCGCAACGAATATCCGTCATCCCTTGTCAAGTTTAGCTTGGACAGAAACCGGTTGCGGCTATCTGCAATCTTTTCGTTTGAGTAGGTCGTGTTAATTCGTTGGTGTTGTTGAAAATCAATGCTGTCAAAAATCAAAAAGGAATTCGGTGATTCTACTTCACCATTATCGACTCACATACATAAACTCGGAAATGAAACTCCGATATTTGTGGCTTTTTTCATTATTCCGACAAAGTCAATGTGACTTCCATGCACTGAATATAGCCACTTCGAACGCATTTTTTAATAATTTTTTGCCCCCAACTCGCATGCGGTAATTGTTCCCGGCATTCCCGAAAAGGTCCACATCTCCAATCTGGTAAATATATCGTTTTACAACGTAGAGCTGTTCAATTGCAACTATATGTCATTGCTTGCCAAATTTAAGAAATTGTTTGTTTATTAGTGCGACCTTAGCAAATTTGTTTTTAGCATCCACTGCTGAGTTATCGCAAACGTTAAACATTTTTTTGATTCGTTTAATTTTGTGTCTTGGAATACATTCTTCTATGACCGCACATCTGGTAACTGGTTATATACAAAGAAACACTTATTTGATGTCGCCCATATCTTCAAGAGGTACCTTGTCAAACTGGTAGTTTTTGTCGCCGACACCGACACGAGCTTGAGGACACTGGTAAATCAACATCTTCTATATTACGTGATGACATATACTCATTCCAGTTGCTGTACGCTAAATTGAGAGAAGGGAGTTCAACCGAGTTCGAAAAGAAATATTATATTACTGTTTTTTAATCATACTGTAGTTAAAAGCAAAATGCTTAATATATGATTTTAATTACTATTTTATGGTAAGAAATATTATATTATTTTAAAATAGTTACATAACATTGGTTGTTGTAAGAATTTTAGAAAAATGTTATTTTTCAGTCCAACCATAAATGACAAGTTTTTAATGATAAAATTTAAACAATAACTTATTTATCGTAACTAAAGCACCGCTTACAACCCCTGAAAATAACAATAAAATATTTGGCACGATCATACATAGTTATAGAGAATGTAATATTGTCTCTGTGTGCAGTCTAAAAGAACTTTTCTTTGCAACTTTACTGCTATTATAATAAAGATATTTTTAAAATTTAAGAAAGTGATTATCCCTATTTTACCTTGAGGTTAGAATAACATTCCTTGTTTTCGAAGAAGGAGGCCTAAAAATCACTAAATTATGGATATTAAAACAGCAAGTAGAATTTACGGTAAAACAAACAATAATAATAGCAAGTAAGAGATCTATAATTGGCGGTGCCGAATCTGATATACCCTTCACAAATGTATGAAGTACTAAACATGTACAACGTAATATTCCTAGCGCAAAGGATTGCTCGAGATATTTAATTTTAGCCTTCGATTTTAAACGTATTATTTTACATTTAAACGCAACTTTAGTCTTAATATAAGCATCATCGGTAGATGTGTTTTTATTTTCTCTGAATTTTTATAAATTTTTGAAAAATTCCAAATTGTTTGGTGAATTGTAAATAACGTCGGAATTGGGTGTTTCGTGGAATTTTTAATATTTGATCAAGTTTAGAGTTTTCGCTGCTATTTCAGCCTTTAGGTAATTTTTCGTTCACTTTCAAAATATGGTGAAGTTTAATTTTGGTGACTTGTTTGTGAAAATTAGGGTTTTTGTAAGATATAGGATATATATCTTTTGAATCTTGTGTAAAATCGGTTTTGTTAAAATTGCGACGTTTTTCAAATTGGTCAAATTAAAATATAGTTTTGAATTTTTTAAATTTGGTAAATTTTGGCATTTTCGGAATTACTTTGTTTTATTGCAGTTTTTCCATTGTGTGGTGAACTTTCTAAGTATTGGTGAATATAAAAGTTTGCCAAATCTTATATTATTCGTTGTTTTGGTGAAATTTCGGTTTTTTCTAGAGCTAGTTTTTTGGAAAATTTTGTTAGTCTGGTAATTTAAATATATTTAGACTATAGTTTTGTTTTGTAAATTTTAATGAAATATTTTTTGGTTAAGTTAAAGTTTTATAATGAAATTTTAAAATATGTGAATTTCTGTTCTTGATTTTGTAGCAATAAAATGTTTTATTCTAGTTTTCCAATTTGGGTAAATTTTCTAATTTTTTTGTGAATGTTATATTTTCTCAATTTCGTAATTTTTCGCCGCAATTTCAATTTTTTTATTAAATTTCGATTTTTTGTAAATTTTTTTTTATTTTTGTAATTTAAATTTGTGTGGTGAACTTTTAATATTTGGTGAACTTGTTTTTTTCGTATTTTCTTATTATCTAGTTTTGCGATTGATAATCTTCCAATTTATGGTGAGTTTAAAATTTTCGAAAAATTCTGTATGCAAACATGCGTTACCCTGCAAGAATGAAAATACTAAAACGGGAACCTATAGACCCATGTGCACTGATCAAGGGGTCCAAGTTTCATGATCTTGGGTTGTCTAGTGCCGTTAGAAAGTGGAACTCAACGTCGGACATGCGGACATCGCCAGTTGAACTTCCCTATCTATAAGAAACGGGAATATATAAACTTTTTTCAGCCGGAAACTAATATTGTAGAAATTACGAACGTAGTTTTGTGAAGATAAAGAAGAGTTGGGCATAAATATCAATTTTTTTTATTAAACAACCACAATTCCTACACTGCGCTTAAGTCTTTATTTCTTTCACCAATTCTATCCATTCACATCCATTTAAAATCGGATGATGTTATTCAAGTAAAACCTAGCTAGTATTTTTATATATAGTTCCAAAATTTCAGATTACAAAAATATTATAATTTTCGGGAAGAATTAATATTGAAAAAAACGAAGCTCCATAAAAAAATTTTATGTTTTGCCAAAATTCTAAATTCGCCACTAATTTGTGAATCCGGAATAAAATGTGGAAAATAAATAAATAAATATTTAATAAAAAACCTAAAATTTACAACAAAAAAAAAACAAAAAAGAGATACACTAAATGTTAAAATTTTACCAAATATTGCAAATTCTCTGACATACAAATGGGGAATAGAGTAATAAACTCACCAAAATATTAAAATATCCTACAAATTATAAATTTCACTAAAAATCAATTACAATGCAAAGCATACATATTGGGGATCCAGACTCCTTAGTCCTAGAGGTAGGCAGTTGTATTATACAGTTGAACCAAACAAGCTAGACGTCGTATCTGCCGGTAAACCCACCTATTGGCCCACGGACTTTAACAAATTGCCAGACCTTATTGATTTTGCTATAGTAAAAAACATCAAACGCGATCAATTCTTTGTTAATTCATCCTATCTTCTGATCATTCACCTACAATTGTTATTTTACACGACAGTTTTGTCACTGCACCTAAAACCCTTAGTTTCTACGCGAACAGAAACACGAATTGGTTAAAATATAAAATGTATGTGAGCTCTCACTTACCTTTGAACATCCCACTGAGAAATCCAGCTGATATTCAAGCAGCTGTAGACCATTTTACAGACGTCGTGACTGCCGCAGCCATAGCTGCAACGCCAATAAAGCCATCAGCTAAAATAATATCGTACCAGGCAACAGCAGATATTCAGATGCTCGTCATTGAGAAAAGAAGACTAAGAAGACAATGACAAAATAGTCGTTCTCCACACATAAAAATGCAAATGAACTTATACCAAAAAACTTACTTAAATTGAGACAGAAACACCAATTCGCTATCGACAACTTTTTAAAAAACTTGGATCCAATGAAAAACACGGATTATAGTCTGTGGAAAGCTGTAACACTTACAATGTCCTATTGCTTACGAATCTCCACTAAGACTTGAAGACCGTACTTGGGCTAAAAACTCAAGTGAAATGGCAATGCGTTCGCAAATCACTTAGAGAAGGTTTTCGCACCACATGATATAAGTAATTCCACTATTCCAATTATTAGTGACACCATCAATGATCCTATGAAATTTCGATTGTCTTCTTTAAAATCGACAATTAAAAATACGGATATGAAGAAATCACCTGGACCTGATCGTATAACAGGATCAATGATAAAAAAACTTACCTAATTCAGCTGTAAGAATTTTACTTTACATATTTAATGCCATGTTGCGCGTCGGCTTCTTCCCATGCTCTTGGAAAATGTCTGAAATTGTTATGATCCCGAAACCAGGAAAGGACTCAAGCCAGATTACGTCCTACAGGCCAATTAGCCTACTGTCAGTTTTGTCAAAGATATTTGAAAAATTATTCGTCTCGAGTGTAACTCCTTTCCTAAATGAACAAAACTTTATCCCAGATCATCAGTTTGGTTTTCGGGCAAGGCATAGTACGATTGAACAAGTCCATAGAATCGTTACCACTATTAGATTGGCTTTTGAAAGAAAGCAATACTGTTCAGCTTTATTTATAGATATTTCCCAAGCATTTGATAAAGTCTGCCATGATGGGCTACTTACTAAAATAGTTCGGGTTCTACCTGAAAACACCCACAAGCTTATAAAAAGCTATTTGTCCGGTAGAACTTTTAAAGTAAGGTCAAAAGACCAGCTTTCAAGACGTGGGAAAATCAGTGCAGGAGTACCTCAAGGTAGTGTGCTAGGGCCGCTATTATATATCATCTATACAGCGGATATGCCGACAAGCCCACGTACATATACATCAACCTTTGCAGACGACACTGCAATTATAAGTGTAAGTAATGATGCAAAGGATGCATCTGAAAAGCTGCAGTCCCATATTCATAAGCTAGAAGACTGGCTAAAACAGTGAAGAATAAAGGTAAATCCATCAAAATGGCAAAATTGTCCACCAATCACAATAACTAATACCTCGGTTCCAGCGGAAACGCACGTTAAATATTTTGGTATCCACCTAGATCGGCGCCTAACTTGGTCCCGTCACATTGAGGCAAAAATAACGTCCATAAAGATTCGAACAAATCAACTGCATTGGCTAATAAGTCCTAACTCTACTTTGGCTTTGGAATATAAAGTCCTTTTATACAAATCCGTTATAAAGCCAATATGGTCATATGGTATTCAGCTGTGGGGTACTGCCTGTGCATCAAACATCCAGAAGTTACAGAGAAGACAGTCTAGGATTTTACGTCATAACGTATGCGTCCCCTGGTACATGAGAAATGAAAACATACATAGGGATCTCAAAGTTCCCACTATCTACGAAGAAGCTAAAACATACACGTCCAAATACGTGAACAAACTAGTCGCACATCCCAACACTCTACCACGCAATTTATTGCAATTTGATGGCCACCGGAGACTAAAAAGAACTGACACATTGAGCCTGTCGAGGCGGCTCTCTCTACACAATAGAAGATAGATTTTTAAGATTTGAATACAAAAAATTAGTTATTACGTTGGTACTAACTAGTAAATAATAATTTAGAAATAAGATTTGAATACTTATTGTGAATTTCCTTTAATAGAAATATTCAATAAACTAAAATACAGTAAAAATCAAAATTAATCTAAAAATAAAAAACAGAATACCCTAATTTGGAAATTCATCAAGATTTCAAAATTCACCACCCATCTGAACTATATTCCAAAAATGGTTTATTACAAAAATAACCATAATGCCAGCTCTGGATGGATAACTCTGAACAAATCATTAAGAGTGCGCTTCTACATTATGTCAGAAAATGTGATTCAGTTTCCAGTTAAAGAAAGAACATCGAAATATTTCACTTGTGTCGTTTTGACCTAAAACTGGTTAACTTCTTATTAGGCTAGCGAAGTATCAACACCCGAATAAATGAGACTGGTCCGTACGTAAGTGGCTACAAAGTTATCTTAACCACTTTGCATAAACCTAGACCCATTATGCCTATGTTTTAATCTAAGCAGTTTAAGTAAATTAAATACTTACATCCTTATACATGAATTTTGCGCAAATTATGAATCCTATAGGTCAATCAAATGGTCGTTAATTCCAATAAACCGTGTGCTTGCAACAAAGCACTTCTACCAATAACATTGTTGATAAATATTTATATTGAATTAAATGTGTCCACACGAGAAAATTATTTATGTTTGTGTGTTAATGTGTAGCAGAGTAAATAAAAAGCCTTTTTCAAACAATTAGTTTGGAAATTTTGCAAAATTTATGTAAAAAGGAATTTGGCAATTTTTAATCCTAAAATTTTCACTCTATGAATATTTTAAGAATGTTTTTGCTTTCCTCACAACATAAACCCTTTAAGTAAGTGCGTGTGCTGATATACAGAAATCTTTATATGCAGTCATATGGATGTGTTTTTCAACTTCTCTGCTATTGACCATAAAAAAACCAACACTTCACATGAAAAATTTAATAATAAATATTTGCTTGATAAAGAAATAATAAAATTAAGAGGAAGAAAACAAATGTTTAGAATTATTCAAAATTAAATGAAACTAAAATATTTTCTTTGAATTAGTTATTTGCATTAAAATATTTTCTAGTTTTTATTCCAAAAGTATATTTCATGCTAATATCTTCGTTATTATGATAATTGTTCTGTCAAAAGAGAGACAAGAGAAGCCTAATTGCAATAATTTTATTGAGTTAAATTTGAATTTATTAAGAAATATCCCTGTGAAGCTCTGATACGTATACTTGGCAAATATATTTAAAGTGTTTTGTGTATTTAAAATGAATATAAAGGGTATTTCCTCGGGCGTCCACAACTTATTAGTTGCAATTGAATTTGTTTTATTTGTTAATTTATTTATCAACAATCTAAAAGCCCTTGTAGGCCAATATGATTAAATGGTGGTATTATGAGTAAGAAAAATATTACTTATTATCTTAAATATTACTAATTGTATAAATGTTGCACTTACAGAAAAAATTTACCTAACACCTTAAATGCACGACTGCATTTGTTTCAGTAATAAGAAGCATATAGTCAAATAACATATATCTATGTTTATTGTATCAAATGCTTTTAATATAATATTCTAAAATTGTTTGAAACTTACAGAGAAATTTTTTTACTGTACGGGATCATAGTAATCCACAATCTACATATCTTTACTACGTATGAACTGTGCATATATAGAGTCTAGATTCTTGGACATATTTATGTTATAGTTCTGGTAGAATGCGAATGTTTGATATACAGACTCACCGAATTTTATTATCTTAAAAAAGAACATGAGTTCGAATACTTAATCCTAAACGAATCTTATTATACAATAAATAGATCTTCTAACCATTTCAAAATTTGGTGAACTTCTACTTGAATAAATCTGTAATCCATATAGTACACTTGGCATTAGTAGTGATCTACCCAACAATTTTCTCACTATTAAGGGAAAATAAATACCAAGTTTGTTTATATGAAAATCAAAGTCAACCTATCATTTAAGTAAATTCCTAATACGTTATAGTTTGCTATATTTTCTATGGCCACATTATTTATAAAGAGTCTGTTCGCATACAAGGGAAAGTTACTAAAGTTCATAGCACAAGTTTTCAAAGGAGTCAGATTCATTTTGTTTTTTCCAGCGACCATTTAAACATATTTATAAAGTGTTTGTTTATTAAGTAAAAATACTCAGTAATTGACAGACCACTTGCAAAAAAGGTATTATCTGCAGATCATCAGCATAAATAGTTTCTTAACAAAAAGATTAAAAATAAGGGCCCAATATGGATCGCTACAATCCTATTTAAAACCATTGTCCGAGACCTCTTGCCGTCTATTTTTACAAATTGGTGCCTATTGTGTAACAGGCTGTAGATTTAAAATTAAATTGGCTGTACAATTTCGTAGTAAATTTCTCATAACAAATAGAATTAAATGCCTTCGTATAATGAAGAAAAATAGCAATAGCCCCACGTTCATCATCTACGAGGAAATATTTCCTAATGTTTTCAACCATATTCATTACCAATGTAGAGGTACTCTGATGAGCTCTAAAGCCCGATTGATAAGGATAGAGATGTCAATCCGCAATCAATTGATTTAAAATTTTATTATGCAGAATGTTTTCACAAATTTTTCCATAAATGGGTTAAATGCTAATAGACCTAAAATCTCAATAATTAGAAAGGTACCTAACCCTTGGCAAAAATATTACGTTGGCTAACTTCCAGTTTTCTGTAAATTTATATACCATTAAAATGGTGTTGACGATGTGATTTAAATGATGATGATGATATATGTGGGAAAGTTAAATATAAAAACCGTACAGATAATTCGTCATATCCAACTATTACTTCTTCTTCTTTATATTTCTACAGGTATAATTTCTGCGATATGTTCCACGATGCTGTGTTCCAGCATGGATGAAGCAAATGCCTGAGAAAACCTTGCCTAAGACATTCTGGTCGCTAGTACGCAGTCTCGGGATATCTATCGATATACAGATTAACAATCCAATTACAATTAAACTTCCACGACCGTTGTCGATATGAGTTTACACAAATATCACCAGATTGCTGGCAACAACGCCATCAAATCACAAGAAGAAGCTGTTCGAATCAATTCTTCAATTATACATTTAGATTTGGAAAACAACCAACCAAAAAAGTGAGAAAAAGAAAAGAAGAATTTGTTTTTTATGGGAGTTTAGTTAAAACTTTAATATTTTTGTTTTGAGGTTCTTTGGGTTTACCCATTTCAATCATTTCGAGCATAAGACGTTTAAGTTTTTCTAAAAAGTTGAGGGGAGGTTTCCTCATGAGCTGCATTAAATACCAGTACAGATTAGCTTATTGACGCCAACAAAAAAATTGCGTTTTTATAATAAAATAAGTTGGGCTAGAATTAGGAACAAAAATACTTGAAACTTTATTTCTCCTTCCATGGTCTGTAGAAAACCGAACGAAACAAGCCATGAGTAAAATCAAGGAGGGTAGTATTCGTTGCATGCACCTGTAAGAGGCTGTAACGGTGACGCGCGTGTTTAATAATCGCATGTATGTAAATATAACACAACCTGGTAGTAGACTGAGGACCATAACAAATATGAATGCCATTGTGGACTAAATGCTGAGAATATAGGACCAAAACTACTACTCAGCAACTAGTTATTAATCACTAAAACTGAATTCATGTGATTAAGCGGGACTCAATGACGAGTCGACAATTGTAAACTACAGGGCAATGGTAGCGATCTCGTAAGAGGCACAATATGGTTGCATTCAGTATGCTCCTTTTATTTTTATTAACGCTTCGTTTTTCTTGGTATCAACAAGGAATTTATTCTTAAGCGATAGTTAAAACCACAATATTGAAATTTTCTGTGGATTAATTGGAGTTCAGCAATCTTTTAGCTTTCAGTTGCCCAACTTTGTATCATTCTAGTACGATTATTTCGCCAAGAGTTATCTGTTGCGGTCATAAAAGCCATAAGCTTTGCTACATTAAATTGCAGACCATTCATTTGAATGAAGCTTTAAAAAACTAGAATTCTATTTTAAAAACACATAGAACTATAAACAATGTTAAGTTTGTATCAAATTATATCCACGGTGTCTGAAACGTATACAAGTGTACGTAATTTATTCGAAGTACGAATATAAATTTCATTTATAAAATATAACAGTTGTAAAAATGCACAATGTAAAAACTCTACATGTATTTAAACCATAAAAAATTTTAACTTAATGGTACATTTTTATCGCTGTCCTTTATGTACTGCAGCAGTGCAGAAATTAACAATGTATATCTTATTATTAAACTTTAGCGAAAAGTTTTTAAATTGAGAAATCGTCATAATAAGACAAGAGGGCTGCAGTTCAAAAGGTTTTTCGCTAACTATTTACTAGCTTTAGCTTTGATTTAGCATACAGTTGCAGAGTGGCTTCGTATGTAAAATATATTTAAATAAATATTTCACTTCTTCAAAGGAGGAGTAGCGCTGTGGCAGTCACGAACTAGTTTTGAACAATTACAAAAACCTTTTGACGGCACTAGATAACCTTCCATTTTGAACAATTCACCTATTTTATGTTTTTATGTAATTCTACTATTTTATGTTTTTTTTTTTTTTTGTATTTTCACTCTTGCGGGGAAACACTTACACAAAAGATATTATGAATCCTTAAATTTGCTTTAAAGCCCCTCTACTGAAATGATTAACACATGAACCCCAGATAACTAGCGGGTCTAAATGTCGGACCGAATTGAAGTATACAATTTCCCTAAAAATACTCAAAACGTCAATATTTGGCAAAATTTTAACAAACCATACGAAAAACAAATATACAAAAAATCATTTTTCACTACAAATGGCGAATTCAACAAAAATATTAAAAATTGTACCAAAAGTCTGAAATTTTCTAAAAAAGAAATTTACATCTGAAGATTCACCACTGTGGTAAAAAAAACTTTAAATAACAAAAAAAAAAAAACTAAAATTTGCAAAATTAAAATTTCAAATTTACAGAAATTTCGATAATATACCATAAAATCGAAAACTAAAAATCAAAATTTAATTTAAAAATAAAACATAAATTTTACCCACAAAAAATCGAAATTCACAAAGTTTGAAATTTTTCAAGTTCATCAAAAAGCCGAAAATTGAAACAAAAATAATATGTTATAAAAACGTTAAAATAGAATATATGTCACTCAATTATATAAAACAATCTATATTCACCCCAAATCCCTAATATAACGAAATTTTCCAAAAAAAAGCGAATTTTCAAGAAAACCGAAATTGCACCACAAAAAGTTACGAAAAATAAAAAATTAGGCAAAATTCCAATTTCACCAAACGTTTGAACGTTCACCGTTAAATCGAAAAACTTGAATAAAACAAAAAAATTCCTAAACAATACAAAAATCAAAATTCTCCATTTTTTTAAATTTTTTTCCTCAAAATTTTGCATTTTCGACCAAAACTAGCAAAAAAACAATATATAATGAACAACTTTGTAATTTTAGCGAAATCTATGTTATACAAGTTTCAAAAGATCTATGGCCTGCAAAACAAGTAACCAAAAACAAGTTTCACTGTGTGTTAAAATATTACGATAAAATTTGCCCGAAATTGCATCGAAAATTACAAATTTTATTAAATATTAGAAATTTTACTCAAATCCCAATTCCGTTATTATCTAGAATTCACCAACAAAATGGAGAATTTATGATACACTGATAAAAATAAGACGAATAAAAGTGAAAGCAAACAATCCATTTGCACCGGGGAAAATCTTTAGTACATTTTGACTGGATTATACTTTTGTCAACGTTTTATAAGAATCGGCACAGCCCAATACAGCTCTCTTCACAGTTCTTATTAAAGCTTCGTTTTTCTTGGTATCCACAGGGTGGCAGGGAGCAGATTCCTAAGCGACAGTTAAAAACAAAAACGCAATACTAAAATTGTTGGGTGATTGAGTAGAGTTTAGCACTCTTTTAACTTTTAGTTGCCTAGAGTTAGAGTATTCTGTTGTGGTCATAAAATCCATACCATTTTCTACATTAAAATGCAGACCATTGCCTTAAATGAAGCTTTTAAAAACATACAGAACTGTTAACAATATAAAGTTTATGTCAAATTATGTCCATGGTGTATGAAATTTATACAACTGTTCGTAATTTATATTTTAACGAATATAAACAAATACAAGGAATATTTCTAGTCATAAAAACTACAACTGACGACGTTCATTTTGATATGAAGATGGTATTGTAACCCTTAAAAAGATAAAAACTTGATGGTAAAAGTGAATAGTACATTTTTACCGCTGCCCTTTATTTACTGCAACAGTGGAGAAAAATTTATTTATATAATAAATTATGTTATATAATAAACAAGAGGGCTTCATTTAAAGTAGTTTTACTGCTAAATACTTGCTAGCTTTAGTTGCGCGGGTTCGATTCTTCACAAGTTTACTCAGTGGGCCCGTATATAAAATACATTCACTTTAATAAACACTTTACTTCTTAATTGTCGGTCGGTGTTCATTTTAATCGAGGAGGAATAGAGTAGTTTTGCTCACGAACTAGTTCGTTCAAGTTGAGTAGCAAAAGCAACAAGGAGTTTTCAGTTCTTGTGTATGACGCAGCAAAATAATTTGTGCGTTCTTTTTGTAGTTGCCATAACCGTAGTTCCCTCGAAAAATTCTCTTGCAACATGATGCACCGATCGCTCCATATAAAAATATATTAATCAATAAACTATTCATGAGAAAATTGTCTCTATCTGCATCTGGAGATCTGGTGGCTGGAGATGATTTTCTTCGGAGCTGTTTTGTGCTGATACTGGTTCTCTTATAATGTACTTTGTTACTGTATTTCCAGGGCATGCTCTTCGGGACTGAAGGATTTTTTGCAAGAGAGTGATCACTGTAACTTGAAATCTCAGAGTAAGATTTGCTTAGTTTTGTAAATTTTCCAATCGGCAATAATTGCTTTCTAGCTGCTACAAAAATCTATTCTAATTACGATTTAGCCAAAAAAGAATCACAAACGAAGTTTGTCGCAACGAAATATTTTGTTATGAAAGTCGAGACTAATTTTTTCACAGGGCTGTCAACGAATTCAGTGATTTTTTATTTAAAAATTCAATACACCTGCAGATAAAAGTCAACTTAAATATAAATACGCCTGTAAATACGCGTGGATGGGAGAAGGGGAAATTTAATTTAAATATATAAAACAATTGATATTTTCGATTCAATAGATACCAACAAAAATATCTTTCATATATTCATATGTGCAGCAGCCACTTTGGCAAAATGTCAAAATAACAGTCTTGCTAATTTTATTCACACAAAATTCAAATGTTTAAAATTTGCAATTAGACTTTAGGCCAGTCAGGTAGTCATGCATATAAATAACCAATTTATCTGTTTTAATTTATTTCACATTTTTATACCGGCCAATTTAAGACGACAAATATATCAGTTATGATTATATTTTATATATTGATCAAAAAATGTTTATGAAGATTATTCAAGCGAATAAACTGATAAAATTTTAAAAATTTCATATGAAATCCTTCGTTTATAGAAATACTCTCATTATATTTAATTTGGAATAAAATATTAAACTAAATTCACATACACTTTCCCATCGTCTTCTGTATTATTACCATCCTGTTGATCATTATCACCACCACCGCAAAAAACAGAAAAGCCTTTGCAGATACACACACAAAAAATGGGCTGTATTTATCAAGGGAAAACACGTGGACTTACATTTTGTTTTTTTATGTTCTTGAGAGCTACGTTTCCGAACGAGCAAGAAAATATCGGTCCACTCCTTGGAACTTTTTTATAACTCTTGCCAAAGTCAAAATTCAAATGAATTTTTTTTAACAAAACACGTTTTGTGCATCACAGAGCTGATGCATTTTGCTACAGTAAGGAGCTGGAATACATGTAATTTATTGAATCTTTTTTTAATTTGAAACCCCATTGAATTGTATTAAAAATAGCTTAATTGAATTTAAATGCCTGTGCTGCTCGTTGATGCAAGTGCGACATCTTAGCAAAAAGTTGTTCATTACTGCTCGCAAAGTTGAGGCAGCTATTGTCGCTCCAATTGATTGTTTTGATTTATCGGCATTTGCCGGTTGTGATTGGCACACTTCCTGAAATAAGCCTGTTAGGAAATTTTCTGCGTAATAAAGCCATAATCGTCTGAGTTATGTGTGCAGGCTTGTTGAAACGATCTCCAGTAACCGTAGCGCTGTGTCCGTTTTGTTCAATGAAGTATTGCCCGACAATACAGCGTGAAAAAACTGCACACCACACTGACACGAATTGGATGCATTCCAACCCAGAAATGTTGGAACCATATGCGACAATTTTATTTGTTTACGCTGCCATTCAGATCAAAATGAGCCTCATCAGACATGAAAAGACAATTCAGCAAGTTCTCTTCGTCTTTCGTCTTTTTATGCTGCATTAAGTTTATTAGCCATTTAAATTTTGTAGGGAAATAATAACGTCCGCCTATATTCTCTTTAACTTTTTATTTTTATTTATTGGATCTGTCTAAACGACATTTACAATAGGTATTAAAATCTTAATCTAAAAAAATACTTAAGCTGTTACTGCTACTGCAGGACTCAGCGTTTAGATCGAAAGTTTATCATACCAAATCAAAAGTCTGCACTCTTTTGAGACGCCGATGGCCCTCAAATAAAAGTAAGTCCCTCGCATATGGATTGGGATGATTAGTAACTTTTGCAACGTAGCTCGTGCACAATTTTTTTATCTCTTCTCGGATGGTAGGAATATTGAGATCCTTGTGGATGTTAATATTTCGTATATTTTCTAGTGCCCAAGTTTTAATTCTTATTAAATCTAAGGATCAATCTACAAAAACAATCCAGATAACTTAGATAGAAAAAAGGTTATCAAGTTTTCTTTGGGTAGCGGCTTTCATCGACTTTATAACTATAAAGTAAATAATAATTACAGATTAAATTCCGTACGTGATGCAACATAATGAAAATTCAGCGGCTACTGATCGATATTAAAAACGAACATTTTGCGGACACGCTTATATATATGATATGCCCCGTATTAACTGAATTTATACGGCGCATTGATGACTGAGTTTTAGTAACTGTTGTCAGGGTGTTTGTGATTAGTTCGAAGAAAAGGTTTTTTTCTATTTTTTGTTGTCGTAAATTACGTACTTGTCCTTCTTGCGGCGCAAAACAAAAAAAATTATTTAAACAATGTCACAACTTGGAGTACCTTTAAGCGAGATTCCTTGAACTTTCTCTCGCCTCTCATAAGTTCTACTACTTTTCCAATATTTCAGTTCCTTTGCGTGTTGTAGATACTATTCTGTTATAAAGTACTTTTCCGACTGCTCTCATACTTGTGTACATTGTTAAGTTTATGATGACATTATAGTCACAATAAAAGAAAATGGGTTAAAAATAAACTGAACAATTATCCACTGAGTGGAGGTCATAACTGAACAAAACATTAATATCGATTGCAACAAAATGTTTACAAATATTCTGTATTATAGTCGCACTCACACATAAAGAATTATATAACCACGTACGTTAGTTTGTCTGATAATGGGTTTGCAAACAACCCAGCAATAAGACAAAATAGATGACAATTTTGAAATATTGGCAACGTTGTAGCAGTGACTTTGTTTCACTTGTTTATATGTTTATACCCTACACCATCTATAGTAAGGAGGGTACTTTGATTTGGTGCCAATATTTGAAACGTAGAAAGTAAATACAAAAATATCTTTTGCGAGTCCGTGTTATTATATGAATTCTTTGGAAAATAGCTCCATGACTTAAATTAGCTTTTTTGTGTTGACTATATGATGTCTATTGTAAACTCCTATTATGACTTATCTAGCACTCAGGCGTTTGCTCAGACTCATGCCATAGATTGTTGTAGAGCTATAATCTGATCATAGAAAATATACGCAGTATTATTTTCTGACATTTGACTTGACATTCAAATTGATGGGATCAATACGCATCAAATTTTCCTTGTAAACGTCTCAATTAGTCCTTCAATTCTTCAAACTTTATTCGAATACATTTCAATGTACAAGAGAGTGAGTAAATATAGTTGGAGACTGTCACTGATAAGCTCAAGCGACTTATCCGTTGTGTTTAAACGGATGTTAAGGCACTAGTTATATATGAATACTGTATTCCATTTTGTTTTTAAATGATATAAAGTGAAATATATTGAGAGCGTTTAAAATTGCCGACTCACATAAGACTTCACTTGCGATCAGAAAAATTTGGATAGTCAATCAAGAGCTTTTAATTCCTCAATATGTGCATGCCCAATATCCTCAGGTACATGACCTGATGTGTGTCTGCGTGGAAGCACGCAGCTTGGACCTTCCAAAAATTTATGGACTACCACGTCCATTTTAGCTAAAATGGAGTAATTACAACATGATCCATTCGTAATATTAAATGGATCGCATTAATGCATACATTGGAGTTCTCCTGATCCCTAATGGAACATTCTTTACATGTGTGCGAGTTTGAAAAGCTTTAGTGTCAATAGTTTTCGAATTACATTATTTAGTGATCATGACCATATCGTTTATATTTTGACTCGTGATTGGTACCATGCGAAAAGATTGATCTATTATTTACATAATAAGAAAGACAAATGCTGATGCCATCTTCTAAAGAGTAGGCTGGATGGACCGTAAAAGAACTGAACTTTGGTTAAACTTAATTGATTAAGATATCCGTCTAACATATTTTCAAGAACTTAGGGAAGTGCATCACTGTTGATGCATATAATAGAAAGATCATTCTGAGAATCCAAATATTCCTGTTGAGAAATGTTCACATCTGAATCTCTGAGTGTATTTTGAAAAGGATCCGAAAACACTTTCGAAAGTCACGCACTACAGTTTCTGCCTGATGCCGACTGGTAAACATTCATAATAAATACTTTCGCCAACGCAAAAGAACAGCACACAAATGCAACCGTCTCTGACAATTATTTGGTGTAAATAAATACATTGACAACTGTAATTTCCATAAATTTTTTTCTCCAATTTTGCAATTCGAATTGCGGTTTATGTATGAGGGAGAAAATTAAATATATTTAAACATATTTGGATATCTACATCACTTTTTATTGTTATAAAAAATGAAAAAAATACATTTACAACAATGCGAATATTCGCTGATTTCAGAAACAAAACTAAATGGATAATGAATTTGAAAGGCTCAGCGTTTGCAAAATTAAATGGCTGTGAAAATGTGGTTTGACCTCCACATTATGTTGATCCTCCACGCGAACAACATGAAAATATATTCGCAGAAAATCCTCTTACTGCACGAGGAACTCTAATGCGTATGTATAGCAGACCTCTGCAGATATTAAAATCAGTGCAATAATTAAAAGTAACGTGAATCTTTAATACATTTGCTGTTTATTGGCATGGAAAGTGTGTTTGGGAATATGAGAACTTACACATTTATCCAGTATTTAGTGCAGTTTGAGATTGGCTATGCACTAAGAAAGTGGTTTAGTTAGTCGCTAAGGAAGAGGTCACAGATTTTCCAGATCAAACACATGCTGCAATGTTCGCCCCCATAAATTATGGGTACTTACACTAGAGAGCCATCGGACTTTTTGGTGAATGTCAGATTTGTGATGAAATTTGGTTTTTTTATAGAATTGTGTAACATATATTCTATTAAAATGTTAACGTTTTCATATTATATAGTTTTTTTTTTACTTTCGGATTTTTGGTGAAATTTAAATTTTTGTGGTGAAATTCGAAAATTTGGTTAATTTGTCTTTTTTTTTTGTTAACTATTAAATAATGATTTTTTGCAATTAACATTTTTTGCTTCAGTTTTTTTATTTTATAATAAATTTTTGGATTTGTGGTGAATTTAAAATTGTGCCAAAACTTCGAATTTTTGAAAATTTTTATGTGAAATGTAGATTTTAGTACGATTTTTTTTTCTTTTTTAGGTTTTGAACTTTTAAGACCATTTTTAACAATATTTAATTTGGTCAGTCATTTAAGTCCCTAAGTTATCTGGGGATCTCTGGTTGATAATTTCTGTAGCGGTCCTGTATAGAAAATTATATAGAAAACCAAATTTTATTATCTTTCGGACAATCGTATTCCCGCAAAAGTGAAAATACAAAAAAAAAACTTAATAAAAATAGCAAAGATTGGCTGTGAAAAGAAAGCAGTCTTTTCAGTGGCAAGTTTCACTTACATTCCGGTTTTTGTGTTTTTATTATTTCGGATGCCAAAAAATATAAATATAGTGTTGTACGAGTATATATCTAGAGTATATCGCCATGATTTCTCTACATTTCTCTTAAACAGTTCCTGAAATTAATCTTTTTTTTTTTTGTTGATAGCTGTATTTAAAAAAAATGCATTAAATTTTAAATAAAAATGTTTTCGTAAATAATTTTACTTCTACCACTCTATTATCCATTCAGCTGTCCTGCCACAAAATTGTGGCACTTACATTAAGCAAAAATCTTTCACACACACACAACCACGCAAATATGTATGATATAAAACCGTTTGTTCCGTTTTATTTCAATAGTTCATTAAATAACATTGTTAAGCGCGGCTTAAAGGTTCTTTGGCTCATATATAATGTGTGTGTGTGTGTGTGTTAGTGATTTCGCTTTAAAAGGTCCATGAACAAACAAGTTTGTGTTAATTTAATTACATATTTAACGTTACAGTATTAAATACATATTTGCCGTTTGTTTAATGTTCGGCATATAATTGTAATTAAAATTTATGAACGGTTATTGTCATAATGGCTTTTGCCAAATACACTATTAGCCATTCATTGATAGGATCATTTTACCGTGAATTTTTACTTAGCTGTTGCATTCACTATATTAGTTGTATATTCATTATGCTACTTAATTCGTTTCAGTCATTTTCATTGCACAGTAGCTATATTTAAAAGCAAATTTTGCAAAATAAAATAACTACATAAATATTTTTACCCAAAAAATAAAATTCTAAACCAAGTCAAAGAGAAAGAGTATATTTCCCTCTTGCGGGCGGACTCTGAAATAAATTGCACAAAAATTAAATTGTTAAAAAGAAGAAAATCATTGCTGCCGTAGCTGTTGCCATAGAAACCAACCTCAGTGTTTCAATAAGGAGATTATCTATCATGCAGATTTTGCAGACAATAATTCATAAGGATTTGCACAAAATATACCAATAAACTTGCCGATTCGCTTGGAATTTTGCCAGAAGGTGCTTTAAAAGGTGAAATAGGATGAGAACTTTCTGAGTTGTCTGTTTATGTCTGATGAGGTTCATTTTGATCGGATTGCCAACGTAAACAAAATTGGCGAATATGGAGTGGTTCCAAGCACAAATACTTCATGAGAGGGTATTGCATCCAATTCACGTCACAATGTGTTGTGCAGTTTCTTCATGCTCTTATTGTCGGGCCATACTTCTTTTAGCGAAATGGGCATAGCGTTACGGTTACTGGAGATCATGAACATGCCGGAAGATAAATTCTTTCAACTCTGTGTGGCTTAAACAAGATGGTACAGCTGCACATATATCTCAGCCGGTTATGGCCGAACTACGCAAACAATTTTCTTACAGATTTTTTTCCAGAGACTCAAGCTTCCGTTGGCACCCCAGGTTGCCTGACCTAACCCCACCGGACTTTTTCTTGTGGGGTTATTGTAAACAGGAAGTGTATAAATCGCAACCGACAAATGTGTGTGAACTAAAACAATTGAAGCGACAATTTTCATACCTGTATCAACGAGCAGGGCGGGCATTTAAATTCAATTATGTTTAAAACTAATTAAACAATTTTTTTATACAATTCAATGGACTTACAAAACAAGTTATTCTAGTTTCTTGATATACTATTTACTTCTAGTTTTTTACCCTATCATAACCACTGTATTTCGTTAAGTATTTAAACCCAAATGAGCATATTTAAACATTTTGTTTGGCGCAGGTTTTTGCCAGAAACCGCTTGCTATTTATGGTTTGTACATTTTGTTAAATCGGGTCAAGTTTTGGCAATAGGATTTTTAAAAAGGATGTTATGGTTTTTTTTCAACTGGTCATATGTTGCATCTGACTTTGTTCATACACACATACTTGTGTCTCGTATCCCCTAAATGAGATTATCATTTCAGTGTGTAAATATTTATATTGTTTGTAGTTGAGTATTATTAAAGTTAAATATTCCAATGGCAGGCTGTTTACAATATGAGCGAAAATATAAATTTTTACTGTATAGCCGGTGATTTTATTAAATAAAATTATATTTATAAATTTAACTACAAATACGCAGAAAAAAATAGATTATGGTTATTTTTAAAAACAAAAAAATTGATGTGAGATAACACGGCCATTGAATTTATCGATCAAAGAGCCATTGTTTCCTTTCGAAGAAGTACAGCCCGATGACGCCGCCAGCTCATAAACTGCACCAACGGGTCCCTCTTTGTCGATGCAACGGCTTTTCAACAATTATTTTTGGATACTCAATTCTGCTTGTTAACGAATCCACTGAGATGAAATGTGAGTCGTCGCTGAAGATGATTTTTTTTTTTTTTTTTTTGTAAAGTCACCATTTACTTCTATCTGTTGAACCAACCATTCGCCGTATTGACATCGCTTGAAACGGCTCGATATGGTGAGTAGGCTTCAGCACTTTAGTTAGTTGAACCTTGTAAGCGTGTCAATTCAAATCTTTATTCAAAATACGCATCAGTGATGTACGTGAGACGTTTAATTGTTGAGCACTACGACGAGTCGAGGTTGAAATCTCTTCTGCCACACTATCGCAAACAACAGCAATGTTTTCCGCAGAACGAACTGGGTGAGCATGCACAGGTGTTTTCATATTTCCGACAAACCCGATTTGAACAGATTCGGTCGATTATGCTGAGCAAAAAACTCATGAAGTGCACGAAATGCATTTTGATTGGAACGCCCATTTTTATAAAAGGCTTGCACTCAGAAAGTATTATGGTGAAAACTAAACGTGAATTTTGTTCAGGGTAAATTTTCGGTCAGATTTTGTTCTGAATAAATCGTACGACTGCGTAGGATAGTGAGTTATGACATTTTTGAAGAATTACAATTCAATCATAATGCATTGCTCGTAGAGTGTCGTTATATCAACCATATGTTTTCTTTATGTGGATAACTAAATCTCTAAACGCTTAGAAAAAAAGAATATTTCATGGGCTTTAATATCAAAACTAACTGACTTATAAGCCAGTGAACCGTAGAATACACTGGAGAGAAATCACAATCTTAGCCGCACCAGTTGCAGAAGATTCTCCTGCCACTTCCAAAGTAGGAAGGTTTATGTCAAATGTCAACTCACAACTCTTTTTGTTAGTACAGCTCCAAGAATAATTTGTTTTGAAGCTATTTTTTATGCTGAGCTTTTGGAAAAATTATACTTCAAGGTCATTCTGAAAAGTACATTGTGTCCAAATATAAACTTCAGCGTTGAACAAGATTTCCTTGCGAGAATCATAACCCATTGCCATCTTCTTAAGCTGCACAAATAAATTATAAATATTTTATTGCAATTAATACATTACGTCAAGACTAAGCCCTTCAAAATTTCTCGAAAACTTCCCCATTGAGTGGTACAACTTTGTTGCAAGATTTTTATATCACAAGAATAAACTTTATAGTTCCTTAAACCGTGTAGGATAATAAAAAGTCAGTTCACTTTTTCAAACTTATGTAAAGCTTTTAACAACTTTGTTTTTAAACATCATCAACTGAGTTTGATGTACATGCAAAGTTTTAAGGGCTAATATTATTTCCCATTTAACTGCAACTTCAAAAAAGTATCTAATATTAAAAGACATGCAGCTTCCGGCAATAAATTACAATGCTTTACTAACAGTCTATTATTAATTTTAAATTAAATTGCACATTTATGCTTATTTTATTAGGAGTGTTCATAAGTCAGTGGAAAAAAATAATACGTTAAAAGAAACAAGATAAAAATTCACCTCAAATTTTAAATGAGAGTGTAGTGGTAACTAACTTCAAGCTAATATGTTCTAGAATTTGGAAACCAGTTTAGTTCGACTCACTGCAATGAAAACTAATTTCAATCAGACATTTCCATTATATAGAACCTTTCTTAACCCTTCAACCACTTTGAAAACATAAATCCTTCTCGCATTGTAAGAAACAAAGTAATTACAAACGCATTTTAAATAAAACCAATTTACACATATTGTGATACCTTTCACCTAGATATCATGAAACAAAGTTAAAACTTTTAACAATCTGACCAAAAGCAATTTGTTGTGTGTCAGATCCTTAAAAACAATAAACTTAAATACGAAAAAAAACTTTCAGCAAAAAAAGCAATATTTCTTGCCTCATGCAACATAAAATAACATACAATTTCAGTTAGAAAAATATTACCAAAACATAAAATAGTAAACTCGTACACGGATACATACATAGATACTAAGATGTGCAAACAACTATAAAGTAAAAACAGACCACTACAAACCATAACAAGAAACTTAACAAACATTCATACCCCCAATGCCCAACAATCTCATGCCTTCAACTGTAGTTGGCCCAAGGGAAAATGTTCCATTTTAAATTTTTATTTAAAGCAGATAAAATATGAACAAGCATGACCAACAAATGGCCCTGATACTTGGAGAAACACATAACTGATTTAATGATGTTAATTGATTTTCTTAGTTTTAAGCCTCCAAAATCTATACGAGGTAATAAATTTTCCAACAGAAATTAAAACGTAATTAATTTTGAAAACGGAAAATTACAAATACTAAAGTGCAAGGATTTCCAATAAGGCCTGGTCGAAGCTGAAAGGGAATTAACGAAAATGTTAATTGATGTTAGTCATTATGTTTTAATTATGAAGTCGGTGAAATTCTGCCGTCTTTTTGCATGGTAGTACTGAGCTCAGTAATCCCATTCTACAATGAGTCTGCCGGCTACATTTATACGATATCGAAGTTTAGACCGACTTTGAAGACACTGGTAGATTAAGGCTTAGGTATGTGACTGTAGAAAGCTCTACAAAAAGGATTAGTCAAACCGCTGTACCTCATTGCACTGTCTAGCTTGAATCACATGTCATTAATATTCATATCATGTAATTCCGAACAAAACCGGTATTACCGATGACGACCTTACCAACATTGTTTTCAGGGATCTGGGGACTAATGATACCGCCTACCCAAAGTCCTCATCAAACAGTAACTTTTTATTGATGTATTGTCAGTTGATGAATCTCGTATGGTATGCTATGCTCCCCTCTGCAAATATGTTGCTTGTTGACATACAGCAAAACCCGTTATAATAGATTTGTCTCATATTTAACAAAAACAATTTTCCATGTTGATGGGTTTTTTGTTCAATTTAAACAGCACCTTAGGCTATAAAAGTTTTAAGTTACTTTTGTAATTTTAATTAAAATTAAATGATTTTAACAAATATATTTTTTTCGTTAATAAAAAAACATTTTCAGTAGAAGGAAGTATAGCTAGCTTCAATGTCAATAAGTAAAAGATTTTAATTAAAGCAGTGCACTTAAAATACCACTGTACTGCAACATGCAATAAGAGTAGAACGAGGGGCGGAATATTATTGTATGTAGAACCAGTATTAGTTTTTTCAGCCATTAGTAGTAAAGATCTATTTATCATATAATCAGGACGACAATGGCCTTTTTACAGTCAGATATTCCTACAGCAATCAAACTGATTCAAGTTGTATATGATGGCCCGGGATCGTCACTGTTGTCATATTTTACGAGTATTCGTCGTTTATTCTTATATATCCCGCCTCGAAATTTTCAAGTCAGCAATTCTAAAAGAAACTTACCTTTCAAATTCGAATGACTACTGAAGGTTGTTGCTCGCGAAACGTTATGTGCCACTCAGAATAGTAGCGCACTTTTACCTACGTACTGGCTGTATGTTAGGGTCCTTCATGCCTTTGTAATGTTTTGGATGTTTCGTTGCATTGTAATGCAAGCCACGATAGGTAATTCTACATTCTCCAGAATTTGTTAAGTTTATAACCCAGACTGCCATGGCGCTAAGTATATGCCAGTGTTTCAAACATGACCTTTACATCACTATAATTCAGCCCGATATATGAGCCACCGAAGGGAACAACCAACGATGCCGCGTCTAACACTCAAATAAAGAAACAACAAACTTTTAAACACCTGATAAAACAAATTTAAAATGAAAAAAACGTGCAGTTTCCTAAAGAATGCATAAGAAGGTAAGGTGCCAGAGTGGCTTGGAATTTTTTGGGTTTTTATTTTGAAAATCTCCAGTCTAATAATTAACCAAACAAGTAAAAACCGGCAAGTTTTACTTTGATACTGCAAGTACTACTGATATCATGAGAGGTTGACGTGCTTTTCTGCTGCAAAATATGCTATGACACAACTGGCCCAGGATCTCTCACACTTTTAGTGCAACTTTATTTTTTTTTTGTTCATGAATTCTATCTAACTAAGGAATACCAAGCAAGCTACATTGCTTGATAAAACTAATCTAGCGAATTCAAATCACATGAAATCGATTTCATATGTCCAAAACCCCTATTCTAACTTCATCAACTTTGTTGCAATAAACAATTTTTATGTTTAGCCGTAAGAGCCTAATAACAGAAATTATATTGAAATACAAGAAGCCAAATTTAAAAAAGTGAATGGTATTTCGTATAAATTGATAAAAAAAAAGTTCAAACGTGCTTTCCTTAAAGCACAACAACAAAAAATGATTGCAAACTTCCGGTTGTTGTTGCCGTAAAAATAAAACTCTTAGCAGGGAAGAGAAAAGAGGTAAAAAAAGTATAAATTAGTTTCGCCACAAAACTACTACATAACAATTTTACCTAAAATTTTTACAAACCCACAAACTAATATCCATGAAATAACTACTTGAACAATAGCTGCGTACATGAAAACACTCTAACTTTAACACATAAAACATAAAAAACAAATTGCAGAGAAGTGCATGAACCTAAATTGAACTCTAGACTAACTTTCATTCATACGTGAAAATATAATTGCACAAGTGTGTAGGTGGTTTCTTTCGAACTAATGGTTAAATTCTCCACGGATGGTAGAAGATTGTTTAGTCCTCCCTTATTCCAACACTCTAATAAAATACCAAACTTTTACATTTCTTTTTACTTTTTTTAGGAAATCTACTAAGAAAAAAACAACAAAAGCAACTAAGGAAAAACTATAGTTTTCAAAAGTCTATAATTTATACTCATTCATATAGAAGATACTTGCATGGATGGCTTGAGTAACCTAGAGCCTTGAATTGCATGTTTTTAAAGGAACAAAAATAGAGACAAAAGGTTTAATTCAAGTAAATTTTGGTTATTTACAATAATGTTTTCTATTTCAGACTCATTAGCGAATACAGATATTATTGCTCAGATATATAGGCAGGTGATTCATAAAATAAGATAATTAAAACGAGCATCATTTAATGTGAAATTATTTTAAGTTTTCTCATTATTTTTTAGTTTGTGAGAAATTTTTGATTTTTTTCAATTTTCTGAGATATTTATTAATTTTGATTGATCAATATTTTTTTTGATATTTTATTTTCTGATTATGCTACACAAAGTCGTAGCGAAATATGGATTGTCAATAAAAATAAGTTTAGTTAATTAATTTATAAATAAAATATTTATTTACAAATACTTACTGAAGCGAATTTCTCGTGTTTTTTCCAAAAAATCATCTGCTTTATTTATTCGTTAAGTTTGGTCATACAATTTGTTTCTTAAGAATTGCTTTCCATTCTAATTTTTTCCAAGCAAAGTGGGCGTAGAAAAATATCATAAAAGTAAATTGGCCATCAGTAAACCCCTACTTAAAGGGCACACAATTTCGCACAAATACAATAGGGAAATATTTACTTATAAACTTTTATAAAGAGCTCTCAGGCCTCGTGAAAGGTAAGTGATGAGAGCTCATAATGGGCCCCATGGATATCACCCGACTGTAACGAATCTTACATATTTTTTCTTCAATATTTGAACAGAAAACGATTTTTATACATACTTTTAGTGATTTTCAAAGTTACAATTATAATCGTGTTTTAGTGGTACTTTTCAAGAATTTGTTGGGCAATAATAAACTTTTTATTTATGTGAGTAAATTGTTCAAAGAATATTTTATAATTGTGGCAATCGATTTGTTAAAGATTTAATGTTTGTCTGTTCAACTTCTTGAAGCCTGTCATTGGGATTGAAGAATTTAAACCATAAGACATTTCTAGTTATTCTAAAAAATAGGGCAAACGTTTCCTAGTGGGCTTCTGCAGCCAGCTTAAACCACAAGTAATTGCGATAGATTAACAATTACTTTTTTATAATAATTTTTTGAATTTTAGGGTCAAATCAAAATGCTTCTCTTAGTCATAAAGACTTTACTTTAGTAGTAATACGAGCCTTTCAAGCTACTTATAGACCTAACAACAACAATATTTTAAGGAACATAAATAATTCGCACTTCCCTTGAATCACATTAATTGTCTTGCGAAAAAATTTCGAACTGCTTGATTTCGGTTGCTCAAAAATCTCAAGAAACTAAATTAAATATTTATACACTTGAAAATACTTGTTGCCCCAGAATTTTGCACATCCAGCCCCTGTGTTAGATGCTTTAGTTAGCTCTGTAATTATAGAATTTTCTATATACGAGATAAACGACTCATTTTACCTCATATATTTTTAGAAGTTTAGTGGAATTTTATCGCACTTAAAACTTTTTTAATCATCATGAAAAAAAATATAAAAAATAAAAAAAATACACAAAGCCAAACTTGGTTTTTCTTTCCTACAGAAAATAAAATCTTACATTTCATTTATTATATTAAGAAATGTTTATGAAACATTAAATTCAGGAATTTCATAGCTCAACTTCTGTGAATGATGGTAGATTTTTATATAACCTTTAATTTAGATAATCCTCTATAATGGTTTTTAATTGTTTTTCTCCCTATAAAATCACAGCATAAGAGTTGCTATGAAGGTTATCAATACCAATTGAGATCGATTAAAAGAAAATTTTGGTCTAATCGACTTTTTGTAGTCACTATTTAAAAATATTTTGATTAAATAAAATTAATATTTATTATACTTTATAATAAAGGAACTTTTATTGAAGACCTGGAGCTCGGGAAAATTAGACAAACATAATAATAAAGGTCAAAAAACTAGAATAAAGTTTATACAAAATATTTTGATTAAATGTAAAGAAACTTTAAAAAGAACATTATTTTTATTTTCATTATATTCAAAGTACTTAAACGAAAGTCAGGTTAAATTATGTTCACAGAAGTACATGCTTAATATATGTAGTATTGTAATGTGATATTGTGGTATTGTATGGTACCAGTTACCAGTAGGTTATTATAATAGCATTTCTCTAATCGTTCTTGAATTCTATCAATTGTGACTACAAAAATATATTTATTTATGCCAAAAATCCAAACCACCTTGTTTTCGGTGGAATTTTCTCAATTCGTAATTTATATTCACTACAATATACATAGGCATATTATTTTAATTTTTGCAAAAAGACCTTTCTGTGTCCCATAAAAAAATGTCAAAGAAATTACCTTTTTGTTACACGCTTTAATATTAATGATTTCTTTTTCCTTTTTCTTTTTATTGCTGTTTTTAAAATGTATTCTCTGTCCTTCATACTATGTTACTTAAGCTACTCCATCTTGATGGTGCATGCATACGTACAGTACTACTTGAACATTATATATGAACATTTTTCCATGTTTAAAGGCAAAAAAATAAAAATGTTTCTACAACTTTAAAATAATTCTAAGTCTTTGCGCCGGGAGTATGTGACAGATTTGCTGAATAATACTCTTACTGGAAGTATTAGAGCAAAACTCTACAGAGAAATATTTAACTCTACACAGAGAGCAAAATTCTTTTCCAAATAGAATCCACCGTTATTCAGCTCTCAGAGACTATTTTCGAAACTCTGTTATATTCAAATATTTAAACTTTACAGTTTGCCGCCTGAAAATGTCATTAATGTATTCCACTTTAGAGCCCACAGAAGGTCATCAAACATTTCAAGGTTATTTATTTTTTTTTTTTTTTTGGTTACATCGACACACTTTTAACTGTGTTGTTTCCTAGGACAACATTTGTTTTGTTAATGATAACAAAAGAGCCCTGGATTTTCACTTTTTTTTCATTATGAAATTGTTTGATAGAAATTTTTTTTGCAGATAACTAGGATTTTAATATTTCATATTTAAGTGGTTTTTAATTTGAATATTTATTTTAATTAACAAAATCATTAACACACACTTTGTTACAAAATCAATTTTCCAACAAAACATTTATATAGACGTAGTTATTAAATAGCTGTCAGAACTTCATTATGAATTAATTTCTTATGAATAACAAATTTATAAGTAATAATTTACTCATGTTAAAAATTATTTATACATTTTATCAATTAAAGTATTGTATTTGGCAAAACTACAGTTTTGGAGACAAAACAGTGCCATTAATAAACCATACCGTCACCGGGTAAAAAATTAAGCCATAAAAAAATATATTAAATGTGCTAAAATATTGACAGAAGCATAATCAAATTACACATATTCGCGCATACGGTCTGGAAAATCCCAATAGATAATTTTTTTAACTTTTATTAAGTTTTATGATTTGAAAAGCTAAGTATTCATAACGAAAGACCGAAAATTATAATAAATAAAAAAGGAAGAAACCTAGCGTATAAATTTTAAAATTACTAAAAACCGGTAAAGGCTCCAACTCATACATCTACATTAGTCTAACACTAAGTGGGTAAAACTGTAAATGCACTTGTCGCTGAGAGCACTTAAAAGATACTCATAATACTCATTAATTTTAAAAACAAAAAATAATTAGCGTATATATAAATTAGCATATATGCGATTATTTATGTCAAACCTATAATAAATATTTTTCCGTTTTTTGCCCATGTACACACGTATATGTACGTATTGAAATACATGACTTATGTGACTTGTTAAGCGAAGTTGATATGCCCTACACAATCATCAATATGGAAATCTTAACTCAACTTTCCTTCCTGTAAATATACAAAATATTTATTTATTTGAAGAGGTCGAAAATTATATGTCTACCTTTAATAAAGGATACAAATAAGCAACGGCTTATCGCAATTGACAAGAGGGTATCTAAGAATAAATAGTACTAAGGATATAATTTAAATTATGGTCCTCGTAAAATAATAACTGATTGCCAACAAGTACTTGTCGAACTTCTTCTGAGTTTGGCCACACAATCGCCAGCCTTAAGGTTAAGGCCCTACATGGGATCCATATATAGTATATTATGTGTCTGCTCGCGTACCACTGCTGTCTCAGCCTCATTAAGGCACAGCTAAGTTAATTATATCATCTTGGTTAACTTTCATCTTTGTCAGCTTAGGGCACTCAGGCATTGTTCACTTAAGCTACTCGATCTTGCTCACAAGAAAAAGTCTACAGGCGCCTTTTAAGTTTTATAGAGTACAACCGTTGAAAGACCTTGCCTCTTCCTAGAGCGAGTTCCGTTGAATGCCACAGCCAATTCTGCGGTTGTTTGACCTTGTACATAATGATTTTTCTTTGTCGTGCTTGTAGAGGTGACGCCCGATCATTCTACTTCCGGGACTGGATTTTTTTTAACTTTCCTAATCAGTTTCGTTCATTTCGGTAACAACCAACTTCTTTGCGTGGTTCCACTGCCCGTTAATTTTGATTTTCTAAAATTCACAATAAAATAGACAGAAAGTCCTCATTACGTAAGTAAATCAGTATTAAAAGTTAGAGATCGACTTGTAACGCGGATATGCATTGTAATGACTATTTACTCAGCAGCCTTACTAAATGCCGACATCCATTTCTAACTGGCAGGATATATAGATCACACTTCTGAAAGTAAGCATTACTACCTTGTAGCTGTCAGCGGGACATATTATTTACATACAAACAATATGATAATATCTATTGCAATCAATTGCTCAATCGTCCATAAATGGTTGAGATTATAAGAACGTGGAATCGGCTTGGATTCGGGAGCCGGTATACGATGTTGGTTAAATGATGAAGACATTTATCCTTGCATGTACGCTGTCGAGTAGGTACAAAACATACTTTTAGTGAGTAAATCAGTTGCACATAAATTGCTCTTTTAAACTTTCGCAATCTTTTAATAGGATTATGAGTTCGTTGTCCGATATTTAACGGTGTAGCAAATGAACTATCAACGCATGTCCTTCATTATGACAATAGAAGATTAATACAAATTGAACATTATACGAGCAAAGCATAATTTAAAAACGCATGAACAAAAGTATAGAAATTTAAGTGGAGGCAAATAAAATTCACACATTTCTACATTAAATTATTCACATAAATATTAAATACAATGTCATAAAACGGAAGACACGGCGTTAAGAATATAAAAAAAATATCATAAAAGAACTTGGAAATTTAAGTAAAATTTAAAAAGCTGGTTACGTCACAGAAAAAATATTAAAGAACAAAAAAGCACTAAGTACATAAAATTGCGAGAAATGTAAACAATTACTAATGACTGGTGAATAAGTTAATTACTTTAATTTTGAGAATGTTTTTATACAAGGACCTGCTTAAATCACTTTATATGGCTTTTGTATTGTGAATAGAAAACTTTGTGAAATACAATTTATTTTGAATAGAATTAAGGGAAGTGTTCATGCTAACGTATAACGAATTTTTATTTTCACACTGTAGACCAAATTAGTTAGAGAAAAAAATTAATTCGAAGATATGTATAAGTTTTTTATTACAGTATAGAAGCAGTAAACTAGGAGAACTGTGCAATAGAACGGGTCGACTACTATACAAAAAAAGTTGCATCTCGGATTCTTCTGTCCTAATATGCAATTTTTTAAATAAGCTTCTCTTAAGACAACAAAAATTAAATAATATAAAAAAAATTTTAAGGCGGCAGGATCCCCGATATTAGAGAACGTATATCGTATTGGCTATCTAATTGAAAATCCTCTGTGCTGTCTCAGCGCTATATGTCTTCATTGAGCGTTTTAGAATCGTCACTTAAATATCTTTCGATTTTAGGGTGGCTGACGAAACTTTTTTTCGATCCACTCTGCTGTACAATTCTCGACAGCTCTTTAGCAAATTTGGACACAGTATATATATTCCCCTCTCTGGTAGTTACATAGAAATGGCACATGAAAAACGTCGAAAGAAGGGTTGCAAGATATTGCCAATTTAGTAGAGGATAAGATAAAATGATATCATCAGAGGTACTATGGCAACAATATTTGACTCTGTTTCTGCCAAGATTTTCTCTGTTCGCTTAATCAACACCTTGTACACTGCAACATGCTATTTGCATTTGCTATAATTATCTAAATTTTTACTTCGCGACTGTATGTTTTGCTTATTAATATTTACCATACAGGTAACTCAGAAGGATTTAAATGTCCGAAATAAAACTATTGCATCCCTATGAAGGCTGCCTCTTTTACATATTTTACCTTAATGTTGTTAACCACAAACACTTTTCGCGCATATTTCTTTGTATATAGGTATGCTAAAATTACAAGTGAGACCAAGAATTTAAGCCAACCAGACGCTTCTATTTGAAATCCCGCAGATTTAAAAAAGCACTAACGAGTAAAATTTTACTACTACAGATTTCCACACTAACACACATAAATATACAAATTTTTTTCTCTTTACATTTTAGTATGAGCTTTATCACACGTAGTGTCTGAGGATGTAGGCAAGAGTGGTGTGGTATCGAATACAGACTTGAAATTCATTTCGTTTTCTCATTTGTAGTTTGAAACAAAAAGAAATTCCAAGCAAACAAAGAATAAAGTAATTTTACTTTAAACTCGCCAAAATTTTGTAATCTGCCTGATTAATCTTACTAAAAATTTTCCTGCCCTTTTCCAATCACTAGGCTCTACAGGCGATTCAGCTAAAACTTATAAGCGTAAAGATAAGTATTGGCGGCAAAAGAACTTTCTATACTATTGTACTCGTACAACGAGATGTGATGGAAATTGAGAGCGAAAGATGCAAACGATTAAAAATTTACTTTTAGCAATACAAAAATTATATGGTCCGTCGGGTGGTTAAAATGAAGCCCATAAAATGCGAACATGAAATGGTTGATAGAAACGTGTTATTCTACAAAATAGTACCCTACTTCTCAATAATCAAAAAATGTCCACCGATTTTTCAAATTAAATAACTGTTAGTTTAGTGAGAAAGGAGTAGCATAACGGTTCTTTAAATAAATAGCCTTTCATTTATTTATACAATAATACATAGTTCTATGGGTAATCGTGTATGTGTTTTATTTCCGATTTTGTTGCCCAATACGTAGAATAAAAAAATGTTCCGCAAAATATGAAACAGTTCCAATTTTTATTGAATAAGAATTTTACAATATTATGGATATTGTTTTTAGTGCTAACATATATTTCGATTCTGCTGAATAAAATCAGCACAAATTTGGGCATGTTATTTGTAAATGTAATTTCAACTAATTTGTTGCTTTTATTCTTAGTCTATACCCAATTTTTGGATAGATAGCTCTATTACTAACATTTACAAACTAGCTGTATCGACATAAGTGGTTTCATCTGCACACACTTTTCGTGCTCATTGCACTGTTCTTGTTAACTCACCCTTATTATATTCTAGTCTGAAATTGTGTCACAATACAATATCTTTAAGGCTCATTACCAGGTAGATATTATATCATACCATCGGCCATCAACATTTTTGTGGCTTGTCTTTTAAGAGTTGCTCATTATTCATAAAACTCACACAGTTTCGTATTTCAGTTTTATTACAAAAACTCTAAAAATTCAAAATTAAATTTTAAAACTCCAATATTTAAGCTTTTTCAAGCTAATTTTAAGTAAATGACACTCATACGTAACTTACTTAATCAATTCCTTTCCACCCTAAACATTTTTGAATTTTAAATATTTAAATCTTTTAAATACTATTTTTACAGACGCAACTTTTTCTATCACATAAAAAGTTAAATGAATAAATTAAAATTTACATATTTCTCTTCAAGAAAGAATATAAAATTTATTTTATTAACACAAAACAAAACACTAGCAAAAAAAGCAAGAATTGTTAAAACAATATACAGCATTGATGTTATTTCTTTAATAAATTTCACATTTCCTTAATCAAATCCATTATTAAATTACATAGAATATAAGAAAACAATAACAAGTGCAATTCTTCTATGGTTTTTGTTATTCCATTTTCAGCTCTTTTTCTCTGCTATTGTACTTTGTTTTCCGACTACAACAAAACCGGAACAATAAAATCAACAGCACACTAAAATCATTACCGTGCAGATTCTCGTTTTAAATTTTCCCTTACTCCTCTTCATAGAGGGTTAAGTAAAAACAACCTGTATGCTAACACACATATCTAAACGAAAGGAATATTATGCGAGGGCTAATTAGAAAGTAATTGTAATAAATTTTATTTAATTTGGCATCCATAACATTCTGTCATTAGCAATAAATAAACTCTTCGTTTAACAATTTTTTACAGTTGCATTTGGTCCGTCTCGGATGAGTGCTCGAAATCAGACAAATAGTAAAGCAGTTCTTAGTACAGTTTACAATATACAACTATGTTGGTTAGAATGACGCACAATATGGAATATGTGTTGTTTATTAACTCAATGCAAATGTAACAATTGCGCGGCGTTTAATTGAAGTCTGGCTCGAATAGAGCAACCAAGAGGACATCTGAACATATCCGCACAAAAACATAAATGTGAAAATAAGACCAAGTTCCTATCCAAAAATTTCGGCCGTTAAAAGTACTGAGATTAAAATGAGGACCAAGTTCTTCATATGTAGAATACCATCCCATTTCTAGGCAACTTGCTAGCTTGGTAGCATTTTTACCAAAATCCTTTCCTATATTAGAAAGTTAACAAATTTTTTGCCAAGCTAGCAAGTTGCCTAGAAATATGAAGAACTTGGTCCTCATTTTGATCTCGTAGTTTTTACGGCCGAAATTTTTGGCTACGAAGACGGGGGAACCTAATTTCAGATCTCTAGCTACAGTGGAAGTGTCCCGTAATATTGATATGTAAGTGAGTTAGTGAGTCAATGAGACAGTAAGTCAGTGAATATGTACCAAAATATGCAGTTTATACACCTGAATATCTCGGGAAGCTCTATACTTTCAAACTTGGCTCATGAGGTTACCTGTACGTAGAGTCCTTATGTTTCAAGATTTATTACTTTGTGATCAAAGGAAGGAAAGTTATAAGGGGAAGGAAAGTTATAAAACACCGCGAAGGGTTTCGTGTAGTATACAGACTGTGTGCATTAGGCCTAAACTTGGCCTGCCCCGCTACCGTGCGCCTTAATTTACCATGTCAGCACCATGTTTTCCTCTGCATGTGTAACTATGTGTCTTTTCTTCTTGTGCAAGATTATTATTATCTAATATTAAAAATATATCATCCGAACAGGTCTAATTCCGAGACCAAATGCAGTACGCTAGTTCGTAGAAGCATAAAAGATATATTTACTTACCCTGCAGCTATGAAATTGAGCTATCGGGTGAGTTTTTGCTATTTGGTTTTTCACTCTAAATTTTTTCAGTGTAAAATAACAGTATGCTCAGTAAAGTTTGCACTTTCACAATGAACCGACTAACAAACTCATTGAATTCGTGCTGTATGAGAAATGTGTTTCTGTCGATAAATTGTCTTCATCGAATAAGCTCATTTTTGGATCAGTGGGCACGTCAACAAACAGAATTACCGAATTTGGGGCGAAGAGCTGAAAGATGCACTGTTTGGTTGGGCTTGTAATGAAGTTGGCATCATTGGCCGTTCTTCTTCAAGAACGATGAAAATCGCAACGCAACAATCAATAGAGCAAGACACCGTGCAATGATTCAATGATTACCGACTTTTTTCGCAAAATGGAAGAATTAGACTTATTAAGCTTCTCCAGTCTTTAATGGGCTTGTGATAGTGTTTGTTTTCTTAAAATATGTTGCTGTTTATTTGAATCAAGGTTTATTTTAAATAAAATACGCCTCAACTGCGTCAGAAAATGCGAAATGGAACCAAATGCTACCAACTTTTGCTGCGGAGAATTAACGTTTAAGAATTATTTTATAGTAGATGATGACAGTGCCTACGATATCAAAACCGACAATGAACTTTTGCACTTATCCTCTTTAGGTATGTAGGGCAAAATCATCTCGTAACACTTTCTGCCCGGATATAATTTATGATTTCTTCGCTCTTTTATAAAAACGTGTTACGTATATTTTTTTATGAATATTTGTAAAAATATTTGAAAATAACAATTCATACTTTGCTTACATTTTTCTACCTTCCCCGTCACTACTCGAAATCTAATTTATAAAATATTGTATACCGGTTTCAGTTCCGCGTTTTAAAAGAAAGATTGTGGATTTCTCTTCAATTAACCATTTTTAATAAACATATTTTATGATCTTTTGTAATGCTCCTCGTATATGGATTTCCAAAGGACTTTCACACAATTATGTACGTAAAAATGAATGAGTATGCATGTAAAAAAAGTACTAAATAATCAAAACACACACATTCGCATATAAACATGTTGGCATATAAACAGGTTTCTAATAAGGGTGGGTCACTGTTGAAATGATCAATGTGAAAAAAGCGAATAGCACAAAGAAGAACTGAAAAAATAAAAATTAAAGTTCTGTTTGCCAACCATTTCATGGATAATAATTTTTCCCCGTTTCGCTATTTTAGAAAAATTAATTAAAAAATATGCGAAGCTTTTTCCTTTTGTAGTATATATTTACTGTCCTGTGCATAAGAAAATTATTTTTGGCTTCGAAAAGATTTATAAAACAGTTATCAATGTTCCTAAAAGATGTCATGAAGTCTGCTTTGTCTATTTAGTAACCTATACAAAAATATTTGTGGTTTAGATTGCTCGAAAATCGTTTAAATAATAAATACTTAACGACAGCGATTATCGTTTAAAAAATGTTACTGAATAGCAACATTGTCAGTTTTGGCGTCAAAATTTTTTCAAGATACGATTATAGTTAAAAAGAAATAGTGAGTCGCACTACTGGAGTATATTGAATTTAAGGCCAGCGGGCGATTATGGCTTATTGGCATAGACCTCCAAGTCCATAAAAGCAACCAATATAGAGTTAAGCAGAATAAAATCGCACGATCTTGATGGCTAATTTACGTCAGCTTTGCAATAGATACCCATACCCTCAAATCGTTTTTGCAGAATAGCCTATGTCGACGTGTGGCACGAAGCGTTGTTTATAAATTCTTTAAGGGAGCTGACCTAGCTAATGTTTCTGCCCAGCCAACAGGCGCACTAAGATGTGAATACATTGTCACCTACTGAACCTCGTATGGTTTGGCATCTTAAGACACTATTCATCCGAAATGCAGCTCATCGCTAAAAATTTATTCTGGACCCAAACAAAATTCTTCTTCCGAATGCTCTTTGGACTTTCTGCTCAATCGTAGAAGATTCAATCATGATTTTGGATCATCGACTCTTTCATAAAAAAAGATTTAAAAGAATCTGCAACAAACCTGGCCGCCAAAAACTACTAACAGGGACCTGCCTTTATTGGAAAGCACTTTAATAATATATTCTTTAATATATACATGCATGTTATTACTTACATAGCTTTAGTCATAAGAAAAGTTAACAATAAAAATATTTAACAAAACAACAACCTATATCATCATCATCATTTTACAATGCGGAGGTATTTCGATGTGTTTGCACTTGGGTAGTTTTGCAAAGTGCTGAGGCACCATGTACTTCAACTGTTTAGTTTTGTTTTTGTTACACAGACACAAGCTTTTCTACGCACACAAAAAATATATTTGTATATGTATGAGACGTAAATGTGTAGGAGTAGATTCGTTAAAGCATTGTCCTTGTACTTACTTACTACTCTACTATTTCAAGTTTTCAGATCAACTACTATTGCTGCTGGAATATAAATTGGCATTTTATTTACTTTAGTATCGTGGAACAAGAGATATTCATTTTATGCGAGAACTTTACATAATGCACTACAGACTTGATGTTTCAGCCAATTTTTTGCAATTCTGTGATTTGTTTAAATTCAACAAACTATCGTTACTACCACTTTTTATTTGAGCCAAACTAGGCATGTTTGCTTAATCAATCCCAGCTTACAAGTCCTTACTTACACCAAATTAACACAAACCCGAAACCAATTTAGTATTGTTTCAATTTTTGATTTTTTTACAGGAAATTAAGAAAACTATCCCACTGTACCTAGAACTTATACCAAGAACAAAAATAAGAAGTGCAAAATCAAGCCCTGCACGTAAACGTACGCATACTATTGCACGATAAAAGTAAAATCTAATGAAAAATATTTATGCATTCATAAAACCACGTACAAACATATTTACATACGCAAAGAAATACAAAGAAACCCCATAAAAACAAACAAACAATCATTCGTAAAGGTTGGTGGTAATAGTGCACTTTCTCGTAAAACCTAGATTTTTAAATGTTAATAGATGTTGGCATGAAATGGTTGGTGTAAACGTAAAAAACTTAAATGTATAGTTTAGGCATGTGTTGCTTTTTATGTAAGGCTGTGTGTGTGTGTGTGTGTGTGTGTTAGCATGAATTCTCATATCACGCACTTAGTGTTGGTAGTAATTTCCAGTAATTTAACACAGATTACCACACACAACGTGCAGTCAACACTAACAACAATAAAAGCAAACAAGTCTTACACGTGGGTTCGTCAGTGTGCCGACCTTCGGTGTACCCCCTTCTATCCACAGTTTTCAACAACCAAGATGAAATCTAAAATGAAACAAGAAAACTAAAAAAAAACAAAGCAAAGACTAATTCAAGTACTGATTGAGGTAGGAGTGACGACTTCTAAAATCTAATAGCAAAGCTGAAAGAGCGAGAGAGCGTCTGATGTCGGTTGGTTAGGTGAGTTGAAAGGATTATTTGAATGTTTAATAGTACAAAAATTAGTGCCACTACATAAATTCTTAAACAACAGGAATTAAAGATGCATGCACATGTAGTAATATAAATGCTTACATCCTTAAACACACAACCACAAACATTGTTAGGCACAAAAATCATAAAAACATAACGTTTTTACACATCATGTTATATTAAGGATTGAAATGAGTTTGCTTTTATTACACTTTTCTAATTAATTTTCTTTTCCAAAAAAAAAGGTAATATATTGTTCTCTTCTTAAAATTTGGATATAGGCATGAACGTGCCGCATATCATATTAAGGTATGTTCAAAGAAATTTATCAAGGAGCAAGGCAGACAAGTGTTGAACCACAGATTCTATCTCTTTACGGCTACCACCCCTTTTTTCTTAACTTCTATTTTATTCTTGTCTAACATTATTAGAGGGTATATTATACTTTTTAAGCAAGCTGACATTTCGTTTAAGAAGCGAAGGTAATATTTCTTCTTACTAAAACACAAAGAAACCACAAATATAAAACATGATAAAATTCTTTCTCAAAATTTTAAGATCGTTTAAAATAGGCAACAAAGCACGTAATCGATTGGTGTCAACTTGGCAGATACGGTCAAAAACTTTACTGGGAACGTTTATCATTTTATTAATTGCAATAATCAGTTTTCTGCTCTTTAATTTTATATCAATTTTCACACCATTTGGGACTATTTTATATGTCCTTTCGACACTTAATATATTTTCACTTTTCATGAAATATATTTTTCGCTATTCTAAGCAATTCTGCGAATTTACTACACATTCATATCACATATTCAATGAATTTGTGCACAATTTTTCACTAGTACCTACTATACATGAAATCTATTTGGCGGATGACAGCACACCTGTTGTGAAGGGTATGGTTTTGCAGCTATTTGTTTCATACACCAGAGGCGCTAAAATTCAATGTGGAAAGCTTTAGAACTTCAAAGGAATTATTCTATATTTAAATCAAATAGAAATTTTATAAAGTAAATTAAAGGCAACACTTCATAACAATGCATTGGTCTGATTTTACACAATTTGTATAAATGTTGTTGTTAAGTATTAAGACAATTTCTTGTGCGATAAACCTTTGTAAGGACCACAAAAAATATAATTTCATGGTTAAGTAGCCCATGCAAAAGTAGTCGTGTTTTTTTTTGTTTCTTAATAAGACAACTGTATGGAAATCGTTGTTGCAATAAATCGCACAGTGCCTTGATCCCATATAACGATGAGACGGAGTTTACGTACACTAATAAAAAAATACGTTAGTTAAGATAAATAAAATATTTTTTTTAAACCGGACCAAGGACCCGCCTACCGTCCATATTTCCTTCAATCCAAAGAGTTATTTAAGCTACATGCGAAAACGCAAAGCTATGAAAATTTCCACAGAATTGCAGTAAGGATTAAAGGTCTTGTCATATCTCCTTTATAGTAGAAGTGCTATAACTCCTACTCCGATTATTTCTAAATTTAGCTTTGTATAGAATCATGTATTAAGTAACTAATTGAAATAATTTTGGTCAAATAAGCTTAAGTCTAGTCGCTTTTCATTATTATTTTTTTTAAGTCGTAGCAGAAATATAAAAAAATCTGCAGACTAATTTTACATTTCATTTCATATCCAGATCATGTGGGTACAAAAGAATAATTGGTCCCTCATCTCTAAGTGTTTGCCATATTGCATTTGGAATAAAGTAATATTATTTTTGAAATTTTTTTTTTATTCTACCTACCATGATTTTCTATCTATCTATCTCTCGCACCATGTTTTTTTCCTAATTGCTCTGGTATCTTTAATATGCGTATTTTCGCTAAATATATACATTTAACTTTTCCTTTTCGAAAATAACAGCGATTCTGAAGACAGTCCTGTTCTCCCATTTTTTTTTTTTTTTTTTTTTTTTTGTATACAGTACTATTTTTCATAATTTAGGTCTTAACATTTTAGCTACAAATTAGTGTAAAATTACTAGTGGCAAAAACCGCAAATTTCAAGCATACAGATATGTTTAAAATGCGTTTTTTTAAGTTCCTGCAATATTTTTGTAAAATAGATTTCTGTCGACTACTAGAAAGCAGTATAGATTAACACAAATAGAAATAAACTGAGACAATATTTTTACTTCTTTTAATTTTTTATAAAATAATTACCAGAGACGTTATGTACTTTTCACATATTGAATTGCAAATATAACTAGCTATAACTAACATCCGCTAGTCCAAACAATGAAATTTTAACCGTTATTTTCTTGAAACATTTACTGATTTTTACTTAAAATTATTTGATTTTAGTGCCCTCTGGTGGCGTCAAAAGGTGATAAACATTTAAAGTTCTTTGAAATTAATTTAATTTTTTTATCTATCGAACAGTGAAACATTTATTACAATAAAAATTTATTTTTTATGTTTGCCTGTGATACAATACATTGTGCGCCGCCCTGCTAAAACCACATCTCGTTCAGATACATACCATCCAGTTGAGGTCACAAGAATTCCGTTATTACTATGTATTTGTAATATATACCATTGACAGTCACTACCGAATTACAATGGTTTCACGAGACCTACCGGTAGGTCGAAGCAAAGGAGACTTACTATCCATAATTGGCCCAGCTTCTAAAATTAGTGTATCAATCTTCGAATTATCGCCACAGTAGGTGCGGTTTCTCAACGGAAAATTTCGCTAAGCTTGGGACCATTTCCATAAGGATAGTCATAGGTGACAGCCGTTAAATATCAGTTGCCAATTCCGCGAAAAAGTGCCACAAAATTTAATTAGGGCAATCTAGTTTAGGTGACAAAACTTTTAACAGAGTTCCCTCGAACTTATTGTTTGCTGGTTGGGAACTTAAGTTTTAAGTCTCAATAAAAAAGTTTGTATCAAAATATAAACTTAGCTTCAAGATCATTTTCTTACTTTTTAATCACATTTTAAGCATTGTTGTATTTAATATAATTTGTCATACCACAGCGCTATTCGATTTGACAAAATTTTAAAAAACGTATTTTTGCTCCTGATTAGCTCATCTTCAACCTTACATTTATTTCCATATTTGTGCACATGAAGGATATGCTTGTAAATGTTTGTATATTTTAATGATAAATGAAAAAGTAATAGCAATTTCTACACTTATGTACGTCTCTATATGAGTGTGACTTTTAAGCAAAAATGCACATACACGTTCACACAAACTAATACTGACAGTAATTTCCTTCATTTAAGACAATAACAACATGATTAGTGTAAAAACAACATTAACAACTTACAAACAAACAAATGCTCGTAAATTCAAATTCAATTACTCGTCTATGCATATGTACGTATGTATGTATGCATGTACTCGTATGTGTATCTGTGCTAGGATCTCTGCGATTTACCATTTAAGAGCAAAATATGAAAATTAACTACCAATGGAAAGAAAGAACATGAATATGAAAAGATAATAAAATTATGTTATTAATTTTCATTTACAATTTTTCACATTCCTTTTACATCCTTCCTTGCTGTAACGTTGAAATGGAACTTTACAGTCTAAAATAAAATCAACATCTGTTATAAGGGATATAAAAATAAATGCGTTGTGTAATATTTCCAGAATAATAATTTACATTTTGCTATTTTTTGCTAAAAGTAGTTTAACTATAAACTAAACAGTTTAGTTTCGAAGAATTCGAAAAATAAATTTATCCCAGCAACTAAACTATTATGATAAGGGCTCAATCATACATCAAAGTCGGTTGCAGTCATTCAAAACAATTACAGTCACTTTTTTATTACTTTTTCTTTAAGAAAGTTTAAATAAAATTAAAGCTTGGAAAATAACTTTTTTATATGGTATTTTTTCCAAACTTGAGTATTATCAGTAAGAAATGGTCAATGATAATTTCGAATTCACTTACATATGACCTCTTTCTTACGTATATTTGTATAAAGATATATAATTAAGCTCAAGCCGATATCTTAGCTACCTAGATATCGTTATCTAGATACTAAAATATAACAAAACTCGTAGTATAATAATGAAGGGTATAATACAATATAATATACAAATTGCTAGTATCCGAATATCGCTCAATACGTACTGTACAATTGAATTATCCTATACTCTAAAAATCTCTTACATAGTACGACTGCTATTTAATTATTCGCTACGCCCACTCGTTCTTACTACCCATTTTTGATTTGACTCCGAACCCTACTAAATAAGTTAGTCAAATTTGTAAGACCACGGTTGTTTTTATTACTTAAAAAACCATTATTTATATATTCTGACATTGGTGCTTAAATATCCGCTGCCACTACGCTCAGTTGCAAATATCCAAAAGATCCAATCTTCAATGACTCTGCCGTATAGAGGGCTGAATAAGAGCGATGGCACTAACGAACTTATTATGATAATGAACTCTTATTTTGATAATAAGCGTTTAATTATTTGCACTTGCTGCCGTGATAAATTCACAGTGATTAGAGCGATTGAAGAGGGAAAAACGCTTTATGGTTCGAGGTCACTTAATAGTTGAATGTAAGCAATAAAATATATATTTTTTTTGTATGCCCACATTTCCTTCCACGTCTATTTTAAGCTGGACTATGGAGACCAGTTACAAAAGGATTCATAGAGACTATGAAGAATATCGCTATTTTAGTTTTCTAGATAGGCGAACAAATATAGATAATTTCTTCGTTTCCATCGCGCCTCATCTTAGCTGGGCTAATAACAAAGTAATTCAATCCAATTTAAAGACTTGTTATATTTAGCCAGGTATATAATAATAAATATTTATATTTCCTGGAAGGTGGGCACGGCACTTGAAATTTCGAAAATATATAAAAAAATACAAATATACATACAAATAAACTAAATTAAATTTTTTACACAAATACACTATACACGTAAATATGTAAAGAGAAAATTTCATAAAAATTAAATAGCTAGCCAAATAAAATTATAATGTAGTTTGCCTGCATAAATATTTTAAATTACTTCTTTTTAAAATATATGTTGTAAACTAGAGTTCTGTCTGTCACAAACTAATTCATACAATTAAGAGATGATTTAAGATATGTTGTAGCAACTTTTCATCAATTACAAACAACATTCAAATCTTCATTCTTCTGTATGACACTCCAAAATAACTTCAGTGTTGTTTTGGTACTATTTGTAGAACTGCTACCACCTACATAAAATAATCTCTCAGTTAAACGTAGTTAAAAAAATATTACCAAGCTAACAAGTTTTCTAGAAATTGGATGGTATTGCACATATCCAGAACTTGGCCCTCATTTCGATCTTAGCTCCTGAGCACGGTGTAGAATTGAGGTTGATGGATTGTTTTGAACACTTTCTAGAACGGCAGTAATGTTTCCAGCCAATCTTGCAGTACGTTGTGGTCCATGTTTGGGTCTATAAACTACAGTCCCTGCTTCTTCGAAATTATTCACTGCACGATAAATAGTGTTTCTTGTTAGCACCTTGTTTCTCCCAAAAATTTCACGTAACTTTCTCATCGTCACAGTAATCAATGATTGATTTTGATTAAATGTTTTAACGATTAAAACACGTTGGTTTACCGAATATTTTCCATAATAAATTTGCCACGTCTCTACTTCACGACTGCCAAATATGAACTGTCAAGACTAATGTTTACCAAAATGGCGGCAAAACAAAGTAGTATACCTTCCCGGCGGGCACCCTGTTTTTATGTATGTATGTATAAAACTTCTTTTAACTTAAAGTTTACAAAATTTCAGGTCTCTACCTAAAATGATAATGCCTCATAGGAAGTCCCGCTAGATGAAAAAGTGCCCATTTAAAGATTTCCTAATTACTCATTCCCCAAGACCTACCTGTGTGCCGCAAATTTTGTGATTACTTATTCTCCAAGCTTACCTGTATTCCACATTTCTGCTCTCTAGCTATAGTGGAAGTGCCCCAAAATATTGATGAGTCAGCGAATAGGTTCTAAAATATGCACTTTTTACACCTTCATATATCGAGAGACTTTATGTTTTAAGTTTCATTATTTTATTATTAAAGGCAGCAACGTTAAATAGGAGGTAAAAACAGCACGAGCTTCGTGTAATATACAGACTGTGTGAATTAGGCCTGAGCTTAAACTGCGCACTGCCGTGCGCCCTAGTATTAAGTTAAATCATTCATAAGATAAACCTTATTTTGTCTGTATAAATTCGATAGATACGACAAAATCACGCGATTATATAAAGAATAAATTATAAACAAAATAAGTTATAATCATAAATTAAGAAGAGGACAACTGCACTCTCTAAAAGAAATCACCTAACTTTAATCATCAGTATCAATTTAAGTTTCCTTTAGCAAAATAAATCACTTAACAGCTTAACTGTTTTACATAAACTTATAAAACCAAAAACACTAATAGTTCCGTCAAAATTCAAAGACGCATTACCAACAGTTGTAATCCTATTTCAACAATAATGTGAACTTGTTATCTTAAGTTTCTACTTATGCGATTACTGTTGTGTCGTATTATATTTATTATTAGTTCGGATTTTCGTTTTTGTATTCATTCGTTTTTCCTTCTAGTTGTAGATTCATAAATTACAACTACAAAACAAATCTTTACTAAATCACAACAAGGATACAGCAAAACTAGCATCAACAAGGATAACAAAGTAAAAAAAATTTAAACCACATACTCACCCAAACACCCACAACCAAAAAGTTAAAAAAATAATGAAACTTAAGAAGAGAAAATAAACAAATCCAATTCAATTCATTCAAAATGCAAATGCAATCAGAGGCAATAATTGTACTCAAGTCTGGCTGGAGTGTATGTGTGTGTATATGTAAGTGGGTGGGTATAGTATTATTGTACTATTGCAATGTACAAACAGCAGGCAACACTTTACCAATAGGAAATTTATACCAGCTGGTGGGGCCAAGAACTTTCTTCTAAATTTGATTAAATGCCAATACGACGTCATACTTTGTTGGATACAAAAGTTGCTGCATAACAATGAGAACAGATACCACATTTTAAATAGTTAATTTCCAGTTGGGTTTTTAAGAAAAACACCAAGCATTCATTCAGTCAAGCAAACAGTAAAAATATAGGCAGCCAGGCAGGCAATGTCATTGAAATTCATGCAAAATCAAAACATAACCTCATAGAGCAACAAGAGCAAAATACGAATACAACATCTGCAAATACGTATATAACATTAAAACCAACAACACCGAACAGTAAAAATTAAAATCAAAATCAAACATATAAAACTCAAAAGTGGTAGATTTTGGCTTAGTAGGATACTCATCCAAACACACCGAGACTAAAACCTACTTTTAAATACTTGAAATTTTTTATTATTCAAGCGTACAACTTCAAGCATCATTTTTTTGCTTTCAAATTGGCAGCCATTGAACAAATGTTTCGTTAGCAATGAAGAGAAGAACAAAGAAAAACATAGAAAAACTACTAAATTGAACAGAATGAATCAAATATATAAAAACAAAGACCAACAGCGACAACAACAATCTAACTGAAATCAAATGTAAAGGGTTAAAGTAAATACCGGAAATGAAACTTTACCAATGGCACTTTCATTCTTTAGCTTCTTCTACTCTTTTGTTTTCCATCAATATACTTTTTTAAGTATAAGAAATCAACTTGAAATTCTATGTTAGTTTCAAGTCCTTTAAGGTACCGCTTAACAGTTTAATTTATTACGCCTAAGTGCAGGCAATATATTTATTTGTCGACTACTGTGTTGATTGCATGTGCGCATTTATAACTGTGTATGTGAATATTAGGGTGGAATTTAATTATTTTTTGAGCTAAATTTAATGCATGAAATAATGATTTAGTTCAGCAAGTTTCAATTCATTCTTGGGACTCTACACTGAAATAGTCATAATGTACAAACGGTTTTGTATACATACTGGGTATCATCTAGCTTTAAAATTGTACAATTCTCATTGTTCTTGAAAATTTTTTATTTAGATAATATTAATGTTAAACCTTTTGTTTATATCTGTACCAGGGCTTTTATCAGTCTGCAGCGAAAAATATTTCTGCGCCAAATAAAAGTTTTATTTGCATTGAGCTGAAAATTTAATAATTCTTGTAATTGATTCAGTTATTTATTTAATCAGAAAATTGTTTATATAGTTTGTATTTTTAATTAAGTACCACTTTATTGGTTAAATAGTTACTTAAGCGAAAAAATTATAATATAAAATGGAACTAATGTTAAACTGAACTATATTACAAGCTGAAAACAGACAAAACCTTTAGAAGGTGTTATTTTTTTCTATGAGACATTTAATTTTCAATATGACGGTTCGTTCTTTCAGCGATTAAGTTTTTATCCCGTCCATGATTGCGAAAGCTCATCCCGAAGTACAGTTAACAAATTATTGTAGACCTTGCCGACTTGGTCGGAGCATATCAGTGTTGTTTAAATGAATGTGAAAGAAATAAAAATATTTCCGACCAAAGAAAATAAGATGAAGTGAACATAAGCTAGTATTGGATTTTCTCCCACTTTTTAACTTCCTGTAAAAGAACTTTAAAAACTCGGACTATATTTAAGAATATATGTATGTACTTGACGATTTTTTAATAAATATTTTTGCGATGGTGGCGTAAGAAACAGCAGATATTCCAAAACTTCGGTTTTTGTTTGCGAATCTTAGGAAGTTTCTTTCAAATTTCTTACTGATGAAAACCCAAACATCTTTAGCGATCCTGAATTTATATAATTTATGAATTTCCGATATTGTATAAATTTCAAACAGAAAAAAATACTTTGCAATTTGTAGAAATGGAAGCTAAATTGAATCTGTTATAATTAGATTTATATCTTTGTATATGTGTATATCTACATTAATCTCGTGATATCAAGATGGTCGATGTAATCTGATCTTTTATTAAATTGATTTCAATTTAATTTGCACAATTCCACAAAATTATGAGCCACCATATTAATTTGTATATAGTTGGTATACTCGGTCACACTCCTAGAAACACATACATATAGCAACAAAAATCGATGGCATACATTTAGCTGCTACTACTAAAAACGTTCGTTCTTTCAGTTGGTTAGTTGTTTTGTAAAGTTTTTGTGTGAACATTGTGCACAAACTATTGGCTGTGAGCATCATCTGCTGCCACGATAAAAAAAAGTGCACTAACTTTTTCTATCTCTTAACAGAATGTAGTTGAAGCAAACGCCATCCTTTACTTAAGGCCTGAAAGCATTATATATATGTAGATATAAAATATAACATACTACGTTACAAAGTTTGCATGTGTACACATCTGTATATGACTAGGATAGAAAATTAAAGAGTTGCTGTTCGTAGCTTATGTTGTGTTTGTTGAATGCTTTGGGGATTTTATTGTCGGTTACGCCTAAAGTTTACAAAACTTACAACTAATGTACTTTGTTGACAACTCATCCATAAAGTAGGCTATATTTTATTAATTGAGCTAACACAAATTCAACATAAACTTAATACAAATAGCTTCTGTAGCATACTTTTTCTTTTTTGTTGTACTAGAAAATTTTTCTATAATAAAGAAAGTCTTAATTTCAAGGTGCCTAGAGACAAATAATGAACTTTACTTCTTTGATATAGATGGAAATAATTTTATATATAAATAACAGAAAACCGCTTGCTAGAAAATTAATATATTTTAATTAAAATATGAAAGACTTGCTCTTGTTTGATGCTGTCTAACACTTGAAGTAGGCAACATTTTTTGCACACATAGCAGGCCTCTGGGTATATATACCTATTTTTACATTGAAAAGTGTATGTGCGCCGTAATCTATGGTACACATTTTGAAATAAGTTTTATGGCAAAAAATATAAAAAAAGACTATTAACCTCAGAATTTATGTAAATTTAAAGTGAAAATTACTTTAGTCAAAGTTATTATTTTCTAATGCCGTATTTTTATGCAATATTTTAATGAGATTACGATAACTAGTAAGAAAAGTAATTTTAAATAGCTTAATAAAACAATAAAATAATTTATTCATTTATCATATTAGAATTGTCTCTAATTTTTAAAAGTCTCTTATATTGTTGTGTCTTAAATTAATTTATTACACGGCAAAAATAATAGCAGTAAACTTTGAATTGATAGAAACATTTTCGCTACGAGAAGTTTAATTGTCAATAGCTCAGCCGCATATACTGACTTAAAGAGCGTCGGTTGGTTGTAGCTTAAGCTCAGACTAGCGACTTTATAAAAGCTCACACAAAAAAATAATAGCGAGGTCCAATTACACGATCTTGGTTTCCAATTCACGTCTCCTCCTGTTCAATTTGCTTCACCGATTGACGCTGCTACTCCTCAGGAAACGTTTGTGTGTCAGATAATATAATACACCAATCTCTGTACAACGCTCTTAATGAATGTCGCAAGAACACAATAGCTTAGAGTTAAAACAGTTCCTTACTGCTGATCAGTACCATATCCGTTTATCAATTAACGCCACAAAACCACTCTGGCTTAAAAATCAGATCGTCCACTAAAGCTAGGTATCCAATACAAGGAATTTTAAAAAACAATCCAAGACAAGTCTGAATCGAAATTCTCAAGTAAAGAGGGCTTTCAAGGTAGCTTGGCTATCCGAGATACTACTAATATGCGCCTTTTTAAGAACACTGGCGATAAGACAAGTGGAGATTGCCTGAAATACCGCTTCAAATGCCGTAATCCATTTCTCATTTAGTCCGACAGCCTCGTGCTCGGTTCAACGACAATACACCGTAACCGACACCTGCAACAGAAGTAAACACTAATTGTTATTAAAAATATATTATAGCATTTAAACGTGCTGCTCAATTGTGGCATGAGTGACTGTAGAATAAACAGATTACACAGACGTGTTTCTTAATAGTAATGGAGTGATGGTTTTTAAATCAAGAATTTCAATTTTGTCCATTTTATTCGTGGGAGTACTATGAGGTGATAGTTTATACAGAGTTTATTCGAATCAATGCAAATAATGTTGGACCAGATGGTATATAGCTCATATTATATATTTCCATCCTCTTCGTCATTCTTCTCGTTATGGAAAAAGTCAGGATTTAGGAGACAACAGTACAATTATTACAGGCAGAATAATTTACATAAAATAAAAGACAGTCCAGACGATTATAATCTGGTAGCTATGACTTTAGTAGAGATTTTGAACTAATTTCACAAGGATTTTATGAATAATTTATTGACTGCTTCTAGGCTACTTGGGTCATTTATAATGCAAGGAACATAATACGTATATTTGTTGTCGATGAGATCTATTAGTAAATATACTCTTAGACGTGTTCCCCAGACAAGTATTTTGCGCTACCTTGTAAAGGCATTAGTGGTATTTCCATTGAATGCGCATCATATTTGAAAGCCTTGTGTATTATATAGACGGATAATTATCGTTTAGTCAACATATTAATTTTATAATGCATCGAAGTCCTGTTACATAGGGGAGGGTGAACACTACCCTTTGTAAACTGTAAATTTCCCAGTTTTTGCTCATTGATATATAGAATCGGCATAGGAAGTAGTGTAATTTATACATTTAAGATGTAAGGTGTATTTAGGAATTTTATACAAAATACTGTGAAGAACACTTCTATTGAACATTTTAACCCTCTAACTCGTCGCTTTCTGCGTCTTTTTTGTGCAATTCTTAAGAAAAAAGTACAAAAAACTTCCCTTAAACAGCAATATGCAACAAATGTTTTTGTCGACCTTGATATAAAAAATCTTATACCTGACGCTGAATTTGACCAAATCCCTTTAGCAATTGAGCTGGCCGCATGGAAAAGCATTAAAGTTGTTACTTAAAACGTCCTAGGCAAAACTCGTGCTCCTACTTCCCGAATATACGTAGACTCCAAGCTAAGAGTTTTCGAAAAATTAGGTGTTCTGAAAATTTATTTTTAAATCCCGCATGGATTACTTTGAGAATCAGTTATGAACAGAATCTAATGAATATGGTAAACAATTTCATCAGACATGTGTATCTGTTGAAGAACGATTTAAAGCAAGAGTATGCTCTCTTATATCTGAAATATGCTCGATATTGCATAACAGTGTTATATAATTGCTTAGACCTAAAACAACAGTATAATTATAATAAATAGTTCCTTAAATACCCAAATTTGCATTCATCATTTTCTTTTGTGTGATGACTTATTGTGACATTTTACGTACGATAAATTTGCAACACAAATTAGCCAAATAAAATCCGCCATTATGAATAATTTTAGCACTTATTGTAAATAACAGATTTTTAGATTTAACTAGTTTTTGGCTTCGGTGCATTTAAAGGTTTATAGTAGAATTTCATGATGAAGACCTTTGTAAGGGGAGTTTTTTATCTTTTCCTAAAATTTTAAAAAAAGTTTTATATTGTGGTTCTGTGTTGAATGTGAGGCGACTAGTTCTGTCTTCGAGATTCTTACTCATGGTGTGAGAACCAGCCTTCCTCATGACCCTATGGTCTGTTACGAATAAATAAACTCTATGGAAATACACTACAGAAAGCATGGCAATGCCTGTAAAGAGGAAGCAAGGTTTTCACTCCAGTTGCCCCATCCCTTCTATGATCCCTGGTGCCTTTTCTTGGTTTAATATGGGATTCCACTAAAGCGCCGCTATTCACCCCGACCTTATTCTTCTTAATCTATAATAAATATAAAATAAATATAAAATAATGAGATTTTTAAGACAAGTTACTTATCCTGATTTTGATCCTTTTAACTAAAATTAATTAATCCTTTAATAATTACTGCATGTGTTAAGATGTCAGCCCTATGTTTTTTAGTTTAAAATTCATGCCATCATTTCATAGATCCAATTTTGAACCACTATATTTATTTTAATTATTATAAAATTCTGGATTTACTTTTATTATTGTTATTTTAAATCAATGTGAAAAAAGTATTGTTTCATATTTTAATCCTAATATACCTTTATGTTCTTTAACAATAAAAAATCAATTTTAAAAAACCACCAGCAAATAGATCTATAGTAGATGAGTGTGATTAAATTATTGATGAAAACCAAATGTCGGCATCCCTACTTGAGCTGTTACATCCTCTTATTTGGAACTGAAAATTCGGAATATTTATTCAAAAGATATTAAGGAAAAGCGCTTATATCTCCATTTATATATCTAGGCCAATAGTCCTGAAGCACACACACAATGGCAAGCTATTAATTAACGCATTTTTAATAACTGCTAGTAACTCGCAACTCTGTGATATATTATTAATTAATATACAGAAACCTCCACAGAAAAACATTTAAATATTTAATAGTTAATATCATGAAATAATAACCTTGAAGTAATATTACAATTAAAATAACAATAAAATGAAAATACTGAATACACGTAACATGTCTTGTCAAAACTAGAATAAAACATGTATTCAAAGCACTTGCTTGCTTCCAACTCATACATCGCAAAGTTTGTGGAATTCATACAATTCATTTTCAATTGTATTTACCATCCTGGCCTAGAATGACTGTTAATTATCCTTATAAGAGAATAAAGCACTTTCGCGCAACTTTAAGTGAGTGACCATCTCTGATTTCAGCAAGTTTTCACCTTCTTTTTTCCAGTGAGAAATTGGAGAGAACTCGCCGAATTTTCTAAATAGTGTTGGCACTTTTGTTTGAAAAAATTCGTTAGATTTGAAATTTAAGCGCTTTTCTTTGTCGGTGTTAGTGAGAAAACCAACAGAGATGGTCTTTTTATATTGGAAAATACGTTAGATTTGAAATTTAGGCGCTTTTTCTTTGTTAGTGTTAGTGAGAGAAATTTTGGTGTTGAGTATTTTTTATGAACAATTAGGTTGGTGTTGAATTTTAAAGGATTTTTGCTTATTTGTGTTAGTGAAAAATACTGGAGTATTTGAGCGTTCTTACTAGATAATAAATACGTTATATTTTTTTATTAAGCATCGGACAATTTTAAATGGTTTTCACATCAACAGTAAAGATATCATAAACGTTCTTAAAAATTTATTAAAAATTATTTATTTGTTCGTTCCTACGAGGAAGTGGGCTTAGCTAGAAAGTCCTCTTTCAGTAAGACAAAGTTAAGTTACAAGAGGTTTTTAAATTTATTAAAGCAAATAGGTTGTAATTATGTATAAGCTTGCGAAAAAGCTTTTTACTGCAAAAAATTGATGTGATATGTTGATTAAAGAGGTCTCGACGTAATACTGACAGGTTCACTATAAGATAAATGCAGCGTGAAAGGATCTACACGCAAAAAAAAATGGATATACCAATGTATTGTCTACTGTATTATGTTCTCAACAACAATATATTTTTTGTAGCAAATATATTACGGTTATTCGAAAAAATACGACACATTTGCCGATGCTGTTTGTTGTTATTGGTATTCTGTAAGTAAATGTGATGTCATTACTATGTCGTGGCGGTACTGATTTTGCCGTCGTGCTTTTTATAAACGAGTATTTTTTGGACGAAACAATTTTAAATAAAAAAATTAAACCAACAAATGCTAGCCAATTCGCGAAGTTAGTGTAATAACTTAAAAAAGTCTTCCCTGGCAATAGGCTGCCAAGGGAGAACCTACTCCAAAGAATTGTATTTCGACTGTACCAAATATACTGGCCCTCCGAAACGAACTCCAGATGGATGGCCTCAGGTTAAAGTCATTCCAAAACCTATTCTGATAAGAACCCTGCCCTAAAATCTTAGCGTTGCTGTCAGCTTGGCGCGCTTCGTAAGTTGTGTGTATACTCCACTTTTTAAATTTGGTAATATCATTTGTAGCACATGCCTAAACGTTGATTTATTTCATCTGAAATAATTTGTAATCCTTTTGTAGAAATAAAAGATAATTCTTCCAAACAATTAGTGCCTTTTTTATTTACGTCTCTTCTTTATACTCGGAGGGATTTCTGGAAACTGAATCTACCATGAAACACATTTTAATACACTTATTTATTTGTTTCAGCTAAACTTTGTCAATAAAAAAAATGTTAAACAAAATAAAACAGCTTATTCAAAAATTAGACATGTGTACTGCTACGGAACACTATATTATAATAGATTAATGACGTTGTTGCCAGGAGATAATAAGCGTGAATTTATCCAAATACCTAGGCAATACTATTATTATATACAATAATATTATGATATGATTGCGACCATGCTTTTCCTTTGTGTGTATTGCCACGATTCACTTCCGCTACTAATAGTTTCAGACCTCATATGTTCTCTATGCATGTTCAGCTATTACAAGATTTTCGAAGAAAACTCCGAGCATTTAACGTAATTCACGAGATCCTGTAAAGATAGCTCATCCGTTTCAGAAGTTTCCATCGAATTAAAGCACCCACAAGACAGGCGCTTCTGGCTCCCTTCTTTTTTTTAATACGATCTATGTATCTATACCCAGTACTTACATTCGTAGAACAAATTAATTTTGTACCAGCTTTGTATCAAGGACCTTCTTACTATAACCAAGGTTACCGTTCGATATGACTATCGTAACTACTTGATCTAGTATTACTTGGCAAATTTGCAATCCCAGAGCACTTTAGCTACAGGAAACTGTTCAATAAATTCTTCGAGAGTCGCAACGTTTAAAAATATCTCCTGCGGGGCTATAAGCACAGTTTAGGAATACGAAGAGTTTAAGGAATTTAGGTATGGCCATTATATATCCGCTGTTCATGGTTTTGTGCTTATAGCTCCCGGTACCTTGGTTTTAGTCTAGTTTATAAAGTACTTTTATTTTATTGTTTACTATTTTCGTTAACGATTTTATAATTAATTAATTTTTAAGATCGTCACACCCAATTGGAGCATCTAGCACTCTAATGCCACTAGTAATTGCTAAGCTTTTCTTATTATATTTTTCTATTCTATTTTCGGTCGAATATAGGTCTGGATCTGATGTAGTGAAGTACTACATATACTATATACGTTGTATCGTAAAAAAAAGCTAAAGCGCTCGAAACCTACTTTTGTGACTTCCAAAATGTTTTAAGTTCATCAAACACCACGCGGTGAAGATCTGTCGTACATCTGCGTGTAAGCAAACAACATTGGGTCTTATGTACCTTAAAAAGTAGTCTGTCAAAATATCTCGTTTGGTTTTCGAGCAAGCCATAGTACAATTGAGCAAGTCCCCAGAATTGTCACCGCTATTGGACCGACCTGCATTTTTAAATAAGCAATATTATTCAGATTTATTAATTGACATTTCCCAGGCGTTTGATAAAATCTGGCATGATGAGCTACTTACGAAAAAACTCGAGTTCTACCTAGAAACTCTTACAATCTTCTGAATAGCTATCTAACAGATAGAACATATACAGTAAGGTCAAAGGACCATTTTTCTAAAATGGAAGGTACTCTGCAGGAGTACCTCAATATACTAGTAGTATACTAGGGTCACTATTATTTATCATTTATACATCATATATGTCCACAAGCCCAAACAAATTCTTGATAAAGTTTATCATATAAATTTGGCCTAATGGCCCAAATGTCCGAAGGGTTTGGTATATTATTGGATGAAAAGGAATAATAATAATAAAAAGAACTGTGTATAAATTAATTGGTTTGCTACTACAATTCACAATTTAAAGAAATAAAAAAGTGACAGATGTAATTGCGTGTTTTTACAAAGAATAAATACAAATTATGTGTTGAGTTTTGAACTTTAAAAATATTGTAACGTCCAATTAACGGCAGAAGCATAAAAAAAATTGGATATTTTTCATCCAGTGGCAGCATATCACAAAATAATTGGCGATGATTTTTCTTTCGAAATTTCGAAGAAAGTTATTGTGTACTGTGAAAACATAAATGTGTTCCTAAAACATGGTCTTCCTACACATTTCAAGATGGCAGTAGCCATGTCCTTCGTTTTGTTTTATACAGTATTAGAAATTTCCCATTAGGTGGGCAATTAATGTTAGTTAACAGATTGTACAATTGCTATAAGAATAATACTATTAGGATGAAGATATTTAAAGATAATACTATAAATATAAAGCTATAAGGATATTGCTATAAGTATAATAAGATAATGCCATAAGGATAACTCTATTCATATAATGCTATAAACACATACTCCACAAATATGTAATCCACCGCTATAAATTAGCACCCATTGCCATAAACTTGAAGCCCACTTTCCACAAAAAACCGTTGGCCATAAGCTGTGGATTTCTTCCTTATTTCATCCCTTAAAAATACTTGTGTTCACTTAAGTTTGAATTTAAAAACGAACCATTCAGTATACGATACCTTTAAAATATATTTTACAATGAATTCTGTGTTTTTAGAACAATGCAACATTTTAGCAACGGAATTGATATCATATCTAGGACGACAGAACCTAATTGGCTTTAATAACAAATAAGAAAGAAAATATAGTTAAAATTTTTACCACAAACAAAATGCAGAAAAAAGTTCATAAATTTTTAAGACAAACTAAACCAATATAGAAAAAATATACAATCCTGCTAAAATACTTAATCCAAACATACTTAGGAAAATTCCTCAATTCAAGTAAAGGGCGCTAATTACTGAGATCGCAAATAAAATAGGAACTAGCTAATTCTAAATTCCTAAGGGCGCTCAAAATTTGCCTAGATATTGATGACGCACAAAAATTGGTATTAATGCCGTAAAAATCAATAAAGGCAACAGTAACTTAAAAGAGTGATAAGTTCATAAAACGGAAGCAAATATTGTTACGTTTTATCCTTTTGAGAACGTGTTTATTTATTCGTAGGTTCTTTTAATTGAAAAGTCTATTTTAACAATACACACGTCAACGTTATAATTTTACACACTGTGACTTTATTTACTTTAAAACTCAAAGTCAACACTTCTTTATAATCGCTGTTCAAACTTTAGCGTTTTACTCGATACTAACTGTTAGCTCGACCATCCAAGTCTTTTTATAGTAGTCGTCTGGTTTCCAGAAACTTGTAGAATACGCAAGAATCCAGTAGGTACTTCTGTAGCGATAAACATCCTTTTTGCTGTTTTTTCATTATGATGTTTGTTTTTGTAACTATTGTTCGATTTATTTGTTATGGTGTTGTTTGCGTTTACCCGTACTACTCAATTCTTGGAATTCGTCTTTGCGTGTTCATGTTATATCGTTGTTGTTGCTCTGTCTGTATTTACTTTCTTGGAAACTTGTCTGACCTTATAGGTGTTGTGTTTTGTTGTTGCTAGAGCGCTGTCTTTACAATGGATGATAAATCTTATCGCGCTCTTTATTTCCGGAACTTTCTGTACATTGAGTGCCACAATTATTCATACCACTCAATTCTTACAGGTGATAATACCATACTCTTCACGAAAATATGAACTACTAACAATGTTCTGACTTTTCCTGCTTAAAAATTATTTTTTCCGGTCTTTAATTCTGGCCTCCGGTCTTAATCGTCTTATTTTACATTTAAACTCTCCTTTCGTTTTAATATTAGCATTTTCGATCGTTTAGTAGCTGAGATTTATTCTTAATTACGGTTCTTCTAATATAATACGAGTAGCTGAATTTTATTTTTAGTAAAATTTCGATTATTTGATAAATTTTTTTGTTAAATTTCAATATATGGCGAAGCTTGTTTTTGGAACCATATTTGTGCAAATTAGGTGTTTTGTAAGATATAGGTCTTTTCGACCTTGTGACACACCGATTATGGCACACTGATTTTTCGGAAATTTGTGGGAAACTGCAAAATTTTGATGAAACTAAAAAATTAGTTTATGCCAAATTTTAAATTTTTCGTAATTTTTGGTGCAATTTCTGTTTTCTTAAAATGTTATTTTTTGCAAAATTTTATTATTTTGGTAATTTAAAAGTTTTAGTCTATAATTTGGTTTTGTGAAAAATCTTAAATTGTGTTGGAATTTTTAATTTGTATATACCCTTCAGAAAAAAAGAAAGGTTATATATATTATAGGTTTATCCATTTATAATTTCTGCAATATTCATTTCCGACCCAAGAAAGTATATATATTCTCGATCTTATGTAGGGAAATTTAATTCACGATGTCCATTTGTCCGTCTGTCCGCTGTTAAAATCATCTTTTTGGCGGCACTAGAGAACCTAGTGTCTTGGATAATTTGATCAGTGAGCTTCACGCTATTTATTTTCTAATGATTTAAAACACAATATGAGTATTATTGAGACCCTACGTAAAAGAAGAACCCATCCAAAGGGTACTGCAACGAGGTTGGAGAGTTTTTGAAACAAAATTACAAGTGAGATATCACTTTTCGAGCCAGACCGGAAAGATTAGAAACAATTTTTGACAGCTTGAGAAAAGGGGTTATAGCGACAGTGTGCACGAACGCTATACCCATTTGGAGGAATTCTAAGCCATATATATTCGGATGAAACCGAATTTGTATTAAATTTTCTTTTCATAGATTTCAATCGATTTAACGCCATATAACACGAAATACCAAAATTTGCGTTTTGCACAAAAGAAAGCCTCATCTTATCTTATTTTAATTTTCGAAAATAATCTCAATATTTAATTTAAAGCAGCTTCATACAGCCTCCACAGAGAATGTATTTTGAGATAACAACTTACTAAGCGTAGACATCTTGGTGAGCAGTGTGTGGAGTTAAGAGGAAAACCTACCGTATTTTGGGAGTGCAGACTGGCAGCTATAACTTCACTATACTTTCTTTTCATCTGTAAATATATGGCTTAGAGTTCCTCCAACTCAGCATAACGTTCGTGCACAGTCAATATGATCACTCTTCGTAACAACCAAGGGATCGAATCTTGAACGGAGATATCGCACTTGTAATTTTGTTAAAAAATTCTTCAGCCTCTTTGCAGTACCCTTTAGAAGGGTTTTTTCTATTACGTAGAGTTTCAATAGTATCCATTAAACAATTAATTATATCACCTGTTTGAAAAACATATATGCAAAAATTTAGAAAATATTGCAACAGCCAGATGCTGCAAATTTTTTACCTGACTTGGCAAGCCATAATAAAAACACGAACTTGTATTGTAATTTACTGATTTCTTCAACATATTTCAATAATAATTATTATTTACTTTTGTTTTTTATTGTTGACGGTTGCTAAATAATAATTGTGTATTACAAATATCATGTGTACATGTACTAGCTGCTTTGTCTAAACAAAATTAAATTAGATTTCAAATCACTATTACAACAAATAATTTCAATAACCCAGTACGTTATAAACCAACAAATGTTTTTATTTAGTTTTTATCAAACAAAAAATTTTTTTAACTAAAATTGTACCTAAAAACATGCAAAGCACTTTTTTTTTTTAACTTAGAACAAAAATATATTAAAAACAATTTTTTTTAATAACTTTTAGAAATGAGGTTGAAAATAAAAATTGGCATAGTTATTGTAGAGTTATATATATAAAGTTGAATATTTTTTATAAATCATTAGAAAATTGTTGTTGTTTTTTATTGACTTAAAAATTACCACTCTTATTCCTGTTTTATAATTCATTAATGCATACAAAAATGAGATATTCTTTATATAATTCGACATTCATTTAGTAAGATTTAATAACAAATTTATTGAACATGTTGCCTACTTTTGGGCTACATTTTGAAGCCTAAATGTAGGTGAACATTTTTTTTATAATCATTTTTTTTTTTTAATAAATCATATTAAGTTGAAAAGTATGTCTTTAACTTAGATTCTTGTTTTATTATATAAACTTCTCTTTATTCTTTACGACTTTCTTTTCCAAACACCAGTACAAATATTCTATTTATTTTAATTATTGTTGTTTATCAATCATGACTTAAATATAGAGTGCCGATAGTTCGCTATATATTTTTGGGACTTTATAACAAATAAAACTATTCAAGTTTTTAAGAAAAATTAAATGATATGTTGCTTAAGGTTAAAATAAAAGCAAAACTAATTGAAGTAATATTTAGGTCAGCTTACTTTTTCAAAGGCTATAAAATTTTCAAATTAATCAATCGAATTAAGCGTACAAAATATAATGTTAGTTCACATAATGCAGGAGCCAATACATAAGAAGTATGGGTCTATCGCGAGCAATAATTAATTAAAAGGTAAAACATACTATAGCTGCGTTAGAGGTCAAAAATATTAGGTTTATGGAAGAAATTTCGCACCAATACTTGCACCCTTATATATTCTTTCCAACTCCCAAGCGGGCCATTACATACGTATATAAAAATATTTAAGCCAAACTGTATTGACTTGACAAGAGCGAAGTCTTATGCTGACCTGTATTAAGTTCCAGCTAATATTCTCGGAATTACTTATACAAATGAAAATATTGGTATACTTAATTGATATACAAAAAAGTTCTGCTTGTTTTTTCTCAAAAATATGGCTTTGTGGTAATAGATGGATTCAGCGCCAAAAGAAATGATTACCCTTTAAGGCCATATACGAATCAAGCCAACTTTTAATACTTTCAACTGAAGTACAACTTATTCCCGGCAGATGTGTTAGATTTACGTGAGTACCTGCCAACGATGGCTTAACCCGCGGTCTAACCACGTGTAGAACATTAAGTGGCCAAACCAGCGCCCCTATGCAATCCGCATAAGCACCACCGGAATAACACCCATGCACATCCCATAGGTAGCAATTCAAAACAGAGGATGACAGGCCCCCGATCCCACCGCTTGCTGAGAGGTTCGGTGCTATCTAATTTCCTGTTGTCAACAGATAATTATTGACAGCCTCCGTTGCAATGCCACGCCACCTTGGTCCTACAGTGGACCTCCCCGCTTTGGGTATAAACCACCGAAGGAGCCTCACCAATAACCAGTCCAGAACCGAAGTTCCAGGGGCTACTGGTTCCCGTGGTAGGAGTTGTTTATCGTTACTGGTCGAACTTAAAAGTCCTACCTTCTTCCAGTTTCAGGCTTCTGAAGAGACTCAGGAACTGGTTCCCAGTGGCAATTCATCAAGGTGTCAAAATCACCAAGATGCCATGCCCCCAGGGGGGACTTATTCCCGGCGGGGTGGTCCGGCTCGATCGAAATAAATGGTTGTCAGAAGGGTACAATTTCAAGATATAAGGCGGATGAGGTAAAAATTTCCCTTCGCAATTTTCCAAATAGTTTTTTACTAGTACAGCAATATGACGGCAAGCATTGTATGGTGAAAGTATCATCTTTTCAGCATCGAAACCAATCTCTATAAATAATTGCAGAGAGAGCCTGCTTGCTGTAACCTCTCACAAGAATGCCATAACTTTCTGCAGCACTTTTTTTTAAATAAAATATAAAGCGAATTTCTTCCATAACATTTTAGTTGTAAATTTTTCATTAGTTTTCATAAATAACACTATGTGACAAAAAAAAACAATGCACGTACTTTTGAAATGACCTAGCATAGGATGTAGGTACACCTTCTCGGATACATAATTTTGTCATTTTATAGATAAAAAATAATTTTTTGCGACTTGTAGGACAAAATTAAATTAAATTCCATGACATGTTTGCACCGGTATTGATGTTTGAAATGCTGTTTAATAGAGGAGAATTTAGGCATTTGATCTCAAAAATGGTTTATATAGTCCGCGTTAAAAGATTGTCGGAAAGGCTTTCCGGTTAAAAGAGTAGAATAACGTGAAGACATATTTTAATGTAATATTTCAAAGAGAAAACAGGTTTTTAAAGCTGAGGTGGACGATAACAATCCCGCATGCTGTGCAGATTTAAATGCATTATATGCATATTTCAACTATAATCGCCCAGAGAATTGGAGATTATTTTCAGATGGATCAAGTAAAAGTGAGTATACGTCAGGCGAAAAAATTAATTTTAAATTTTTATCAATCTTCACCTTTCTAAGATCTTATAGAAGTAATATTATACAATGCCCATTGCGTATCTTAGCCATCTATGAGAATTGTACATCTTAAGTATTATTAGCATTTTACCTTAAAAAAAATATGTCCTCAGAAGTAGCTTTTCATTTAGCAAGTGAAGTGTAACAAAATTGCAAAACTTGTTTATAAAAAAATACTTTTTAATTTTGTTCGAAAATGTTGCTGTAATAATTTGGCCGGTTTAGATTTGTTTAAAGGTAGTAAGCAGGCCTAACATCTTCTCTATTCAACACCGTTTAAATTTTTAAAATCGGTTCAAAAATGTTTGCCTACGAAGTCACAAAACTATAGCTTTTTCCGATAACTTTTGATTTTGAGAACATAATTGAATTTTCTAAAAATGGCGAAATTATCTACTCATGTAGGCCTACAACCAATTCTAGGTCGTTTCGCAAGCACATTTTCACTGTCACACCGTGTGATTTGAAAAATAAAAACAAACATGTAATTAAAAAAAAAATACTCATACTTCAAAATGAAGTTAAAATGCTATTAAAACTAATAAAATCATTACCGCCTAAGAAACATAGTCAAGTACTAAGTTAAATTAATGAGTTATGTTGCCAAACTATTTACAATTATTTTTTCGCTAAAAATATTTAGTAGAAACACTGGACTAAATAATTAAGTTTGAAAAACTCTCAAAGCTTAAATGAAATGATTCAAATTGTGTGTATGATGAAGGATCATCATGCCTATGATCACTTATTCCTTTTAGTTGGTTTCCATAATTTATAGCTAAGTGTAAGGGTAATTTTAATGTTAAAATAAAATAATTTTTATTACACTTCTCTGTAAACTAAAATTTCAATGTCCTTATTTTAATATTTTTGCACATACAATTTTTGTTTTTTAATTTTAACTAATTCGTATTCAAACACAAAAAGTACAACTATTTTTCAATTATTTACACCCATGCATCACTTTCTTAATTATTATTACACTTGTTAGAGCCCCCTTGGTTTCTTGTTTAGAGTTAAAAATATGCACGTACGTACATACATGTTGTCTTACCAATAAAATATAGAGTGTAAATTATTATTTGGCCGTAAACAATTTTGAAATAATTATAAATAGTTGCTTTACTTCTTAAATCTCTTCTTAAATAACTATCACACATGCACACAAACTCTAGGGATTTTCTAATTTAAATTTTTTCAATTAATTCCATTGGTGTTTGAGGGTCACCGGTACTAGTAGCACCAGTTATTAACTCCGAACTTAAGTTGCTAATCGATGTTACCACTGTGTTGGCAACGGTAGTGACCACCTCCGGTATGGTGGCAATTGTGGCGGCAACTGTTGACAAAACCGCCAATGTAGCCGTTGATGTCACTGATGGAGGCGGAGCCAATGTGGTTGTGGTTATCGCACCAATTGGCGCTAGAGAAGTTGTCGTGTTGAAGGTGGTTAAAACTGTTGTTGCATCAGTGCTTGTTGTAGGAATGGCAAGGGTGGAAGTCAATATTGCAGTTGCTAAAGTTGCCGTATTATTTAGTATGGTGGCACTTGTCGCTGTATATTGATAATGTGGATGATGATCCATAATATAGGGATACTTGGGACAAGGATTTGTTATTTGTGCACCCAGCATAGATTCGAAAACATAACCAATAAATGATCCAACGGTAAGACCCACATTGTAGGACAAAGTCATCATATTGCCAGTTACTTCTCTTAAAGTAGCACTGACTTTTGCTGGTGCCAACATCATAGGTAGACTTCCGGCTAAGCCATTAGTCACGCCCAAAGCTATGGTAAATACAAAAGCAGCAGTTTCGCCCGAAATTACCGGCTGGTGTCTGGGAGCACAGCAAAGCAACAAAAGAGGTACCAACACTATCCTTAAACCCGACATTAAAATCAATTGTCTACGTGACCAAGGATACGGTACTCCAGCCAATGTTTTTCCTATTAAGTCAGCTGTATTAAATGTAAACATCAATAAGACCGGCATCCAAGTTCCCAAGCTACATGATACAATTTCCGACTCTATACCTGGATACAGTGATAGGGTTACACAATATGCCAATGCTATACACACCATATATGGATAAATAGATTGTGCAACTTGCCACCTTGAAGCAAAGCCGTTTTTTAAATCACTTAGCTTGCCAGGCGTACATTGTCCCGGTGTCAAGACATGTTCGACTTTGAATGCCACTGTTGTTGGCGTCGTAGGTTCTTGTGGTGTCCCTGGCATATCCGGTAGATTATTAATTCCTTCTATAACACTTTCACCCGCAGAGGGATTTGATAGTTCGTAAACAGGATTACTGAAACTCAAAGCAGCTGGTGTTGTTTTGGTTGATATTGGTGCTGTGGGACTACTGGGTTCCAAAGTTAAAACTCCATATTTAGCTGTTGGTGTTAAACCATCAAGAGCATTCTGCAAAGAATAAAGAATTTATGTAACAAAGTTTTAATAAAAATACCTCATGATTTCTCAAAAAGCTTTGTACGTACGTTGTACGTTTTTATTACTTATATTGAAAAACAAAAGAGAAAACGTCGCACTAAAACTCGCCTTGTGCGGACTATATTTCGAGAACAATTATCTTTAAAAACACATTTCAATTTATTGAGTAGTGAATCATTTAAAAATTCGACCAATAAACCCAAATAATTAATAAACTTGTAGGTTTTCACTAAAGTAAAACAACTGACCTTGAAAAATATAACACAATTTCTAAAGGGATTCCTAACTAGGTCGAGTTCTTGTTGAAATGGTATAGAACAAGTTATGTGTAAGTTTGTGTTGGTGACAAGCTGATTTCCGCTATGTGTCATCTTCAGTATTTTTTATTCTGAACGAAAGCCGTCTTCCTTTTTGAAAGGCCCATGAATGCAATTAAACATGGTATAAGACATCGTTCGAATATCCCCCGCGGACTTACACGACTTCACTTACTCAAGAATTTAAATTTTCAGTTACTTTGTTGCATGGATACGGTTGAAGTTGACCGACGGCCTGGGTTATTGTGACCTTTTGGAATTCGGCCAATTATTCACTTGATATGCCATCGGTTTTAGAAATATACGTAAGCAAAAGTACAAGGAGTCGAACTACACGGTCTTAGTGGTCAATGCACGTTAATTCCATGACAGAAAACTATACACTCAAATTGTTCATGAGTATCAATTGTAGCGTCCGCTATGTGCCACATTTCTTAAGATCCCAATTTCATTCACGCCAATATCGTTCTTTCTTTCTCTCTTAACCTAATAGAAAAAAATGAAGTTAAGCCCAAAGATATTAATACGTTTCAGTAAAAAATATTTACGAAATTTTAGGTTGAAAATCCGTTTTGTTACCAAACCAAACGGAAACTTGTTTCAAATCAACTTCCCGAAAAATGAAATCAAAAATTCGTAAAAATTCGTTGAAATTATAAAATATTAAAATCGTAGAGCCGGGCAGTAAAACATAGGTGCATTATGTTTGATACTAAAGCAGTATCTGTCAACAATACAAGTAGCATTAATAATAATCATATATGATAATGAAATAACGGTACGACAATCAACGAATCAATTTGAATTTCGTTCTAATCCAACAGAAAAATGATCGAAAAATATGAGATATTGAGAAACCCCTCGTATTAAATTTTCGTCATTAGTTGATCTAAATAGATGATGTTTACAATAGTCACTAACTTAAAAGAAAGACACAGAGAATGCTAAAGATGTGCGCAGAATATGTGGATTCCATTCTACTAGTGTCAGAAGTAAAATATTATCGTATTAATAATACTAATTTTTCTTTCTTAATCGAAAGAATAAAAACGAACTTAAATCCGAAAAAAATTTAATTTTTCATTTAAAAATATATACGAATGTACATAATTTTGATCTGAAGCGCTCGTCTTAAATGACAATTTTTTTGTTAACAAAGCGAAATTTGGAATCCTTTTGCATAGGCTTGATAGCTCGCTCAGTGAGCTTAACTTATAGCTCCTGAATTTGATGGATGTTGTATGGGTGCAGACTCAAGTCTCGATGCAAAATTTGCCAAGTTGGCGCCGAATATCATGAAATACAACAATTTTATATCGTTAAAATAATTTTCGGAAGTAGGCCTAGGGTAGTACCTACGACCTCTTGTTTCTATTGCCAAAATATTTTCTTTCTCTTATCCAGTGGCAAAGGGATTATTTTTACAAATTTTTATTATACATGTGTGTAACATCTATGAGCTCCTAAGCCTTGTCCAGATGATGTTATTATGAGGATAGAATGTGACCGATTTTTACAAATAAAGCTCTAAGCTGGATAAATATTGTTACAGCGAATTTCAACATAAAAGCCAATGTATAACTTAGGGCTTCCAACAATAGAATGGTCTTAGAAATAGCAAGCTCTAAATTTATAACAACTTCCACAGAAAGTGTGGTTATACGCGAAAGATAAATCGACTAGGAGAGAGATTTTAAGTTGATAGCTGGGAATTGTTACAAGTCACAAAGCCCATTAGGAGCTAATCACAAATTACTTAACAGCATATCTCTTGTAACAAATTTTCAACCAAACAGCTGTATCAAACAAAAGTCCTGCCACAAGGACTAGCATGATCTGATGCTCAAAAACTTGCTCTGACGGACACTAATTTCAGTACAAATATATAACTATTAAATAATAAAAACTTATTTATTAAATTAATACAAAATTTCTAAAAGTTCGTATGTTACAAAAGCATAAAAAGAAGATTTTAAATAAATTAAATATGCATAAACAATCACTTACCAAACGGTCTTCATCCGGACGCAAAACAATTTTGGCACATGCCTTCATATGATAACGTACAAATGGCGAATTAATAGTGGCCAAATGCAACAAATAACTAAACAATATATAAAGTGTTGATGTAAAAAAGAAAATCACCGTCGATACTCGATCGTTTTGTATTAAAAGTTTTGTACCAACACGATTGGAAGACACCAGGAACCCAGCCAAACTTTCGCCAGTCATTACAGCCTGTGTATAACGTTTAGGAAACATACTTGCAAATCCATAAAAACTTGATTGTTGTACTAAAAACAAAGAAAACACAACACATACATAAATATTTTTGATATATAAAATGGCAAATAAATATGTTATTACCAGTACAACCGATGGCCACCAATGATACAGCGGCCAAATTGGCTGAATATGCAGTATTTGCTGCAAACATATGCCAAGCAACTTCACACACTGCCACAAATATTAGTGTTGTAAATGACACAATGTAACCGAACATGACACGCACGCGAAATGGAGCCAACGAGAGAAAAACATTGTTCAATAATACGGTAGCAAAGGCCACTATTATATACGTCATTGACATGTCCAAAGCCACCGAGCGTCCAGGAAAACGTGACTGCCAATAGTCGGAGGCTATTATAAAACTATAAATGGAAGACAGACAAAACAATATTAATTTTTTTTACACTTAAATTGCATTTTATTGAATGTTTCTACTAAAAGAAATTTACAATAAGTATTCAAATCTTATATATAAATTAATATTTACCAGTTATTACCAATGTAATAACTAATTTTTCGTATTCAAATCTTATTAAATTATCTTCTACTGTGTAGAGAGAGCCGCCTCGCCGGGCTCAATGTGTCAGTTCTTTTTAGTCTCTGGTGGCTGCCAAACTGCAATAAATTGCGTGCAAGAGTGTTGGGATGTGCGACTAGTTTGTTTACGTATTTAGACGTGTATGTTTTAACTTCTTCCTGGACATATTAAAATGTATGTAGAAGCAATTGAGAAAGTTAGATATGTGGAAAATAAATCCCTAATTCGCACACATGGAAATACTATCAACTAAACGAAATAGGTTATGCTAAGAGGAAGAGAATATGTTTGTGTTTGAATTAAAGCAGCTTAAAAAAATCCATTACTTTTTTTAATTTCATATAAACGAATAAAAAGTAAATTTAAACAAGATAATCCAACAAAATTGAGGTCGAAATTTGCACATTAAGCCAGAGAGACGACGGATCTATTCAAATCCATATAAAACTAATATAAACACTGTTTTTGAAAAAGTTTCAAAAGAAGCTTTAGCAATACATATAAGTACTCCACGTGGTGGCAGCTGGTAACAGGTTCCTGTATCTACAAGAGAAGAGAAGTTAACACTCTCATATAAAAATTTCCTAATCCACGGTGGAACAGCATACGCCAGGAATGCGTGGCCAATAGGGTGATTGATCTCAAGTTTGCGAACTCTGGAGCTCCAGTTTTAATACAGACTTACCCGCGCATATGGAGCTCTGTGTGGGTGGACATATTTTTCTCCATTAGAGAAATGAAACAGGAAGCTTTGCAAGAGGCGGAGAGGTTTATATCTGCAGAAACTACGGTTTTAATTGTCCAAAGGAGGAATCCACGCAAGGGGTGAACGGGTCAATCTTTAAAGGTACTTCTAAGGCGCTGACCATCGGATTCCGACAGGGATAAACAATGAAGCCTTGCACGAGGTGGAGGAGTTAATCTCTGTATGAACTCTGGTGTTTATTGGCCAACGGAATAATTCTGAAGAGTTAGACAAGAAAACCTCTAAAAGAGTGGACGGGATACCTTTAAAGGGTACTCCTGATGAAGAGGCTGAGACGGTAGCTCACATTGTATGTGAATGTCCAGCACTGGCTAGCATAAGACTTAGGACCACTGGCAGACACTTGTTAAGTGTAAATGCCATGGTGGACCTAAGTCTTAAACAAATACTACTAATTACAAGAAATTCCGTGAGAGAAAAAAGGTCGACAGTCTGTAATCGCTATAGTCGATAGCAAAGGCTAGTGATAGCACGCGACATGATTGAGACTAAGGTAATCGTAAATTACAAATCGGTTGCCGGAAGTCAATTCGGGGAAGAAGGAGGTCGAAAAGGGATCCATAAAATTTACGGGTTGCTTCGATATTCCCCCCATATTAAAAAATATACATACTCAGTACAGTGGGTAGGATAAATATATCCTGACATATTTAATCGGCTGGAACGAACAATTTAAACGTATACAAGAGCATAGCCGAAGGCATGAATACTCACTCAAATACAAAATAGAACACTTCAAACATGTCAATTTGGTAAACCGGATTTTTATCGTTGCATTTTGGGCTCATACCACGAAAAAATAAGTATATGCCAGCTCAATCTTCATCACAGCAAAGCAGCATCAGCAATGTTGGTGCGATTTTTTGAGGAGGATAAGCTAGATATAGCTTTGCTACAGGAGCCCTGGATTGTCCAAGGCAATATCAGCGGCCTGTCTCAACAGACCGCCAATCTGTACCACTCACAGACTGATGGTAAATTAATGTCATGCATCCTGGTGCGATATGGCGTACGAACAGTACCTATAACACATCTCTGCTCCCCGGATCTTACGCTAGTAATGATTGGCAGTGGTTCGGGGCCATTTCTTATTGCGTTGGCTTACCTTCCCTATGAGACGACGGGTACACATCCGTCACTGGAGGTGGAGAACCTGGTGAGTTTCAGCAGGCAAAGAGGTATGGCACTGATCATGGGCTGTGATGCCAACTCGCATAATACGGTTTGGGGCAGCACAGATGATAACTACAAAGGACAACAATTGTTAGAATTTGTAGAAATACACGATTTGCTGGTACTTAACAGAGGGGTAGAACCCACCTTCGTAGATTCACGAAGGGCACAGGAGATCGATATCACTCTGTGCTCAGTCAATATGCTAGACAGGGTTAAGGACTGGAAGGTCGTGGACAGATTAACCATGTCTGACCACAGGGCAATCCAGTTCGATATACTGTATGGCAGTAGACGATGGAAAGTCCGCAAATGTATCAGAATACTGATCATACCAGTTATGAAGAGTATCTGTCGGTACATATAGGAGATGCTCCATACAGAGCAACTCGGGCGAAATCGAGCGGACAATGGAACAATTGAACTCCACGGTTAAGCTAGCTTGCGAACATGCTTGTCCCTTGACAGTAGTGGATGAAAATGATCCGACACCTTGGTGGAACGGAGAAATTGAATCCATGAAAAAGGAAACAAGAAAGGCCTTTAACCGATACATGAGGGAGAGAGACTCGATCTCATGGGATGCGTATAAGGAGAAGAAGAGAGAGCTGAAGAGAACAATACGTCTTCGGAAACGAAGTACGTGGACGGAATTCCGCTCTAATATGAGGATACATCTTAAGTATGTAGATAATATCTAAAGACCCTGTCTCTAGGATGGGACTAATTCGCAAGAGAGACATTGCAATCGCTTATGGAGGTTCATTTTCCTGGAAGCTTTAGTTCGAGTGACTCATGGACTCCTGTAAATAGGGGGGCTAGTGAGAGAAGACGAGCTGAGGCTGAAAGGATAATATCTCCGAATGGTGCCAGAAGTGCAATACTATCTTCTGCACTATTCAAAACAGCTGGAATGAATGGAATTTTCCCAGTATTATTACAGTGGCGAATAGATACCCTGCTTGATAGGATTAGGGATATATATAGCCTGTCTAGCGACAAGATATATTCCGGTGGCTTGGAGGGAAACTAAAGCTGTTTTTCTTCCCAAACTGGGTAAGAGGGACAATACTGACGCTAAGTCCTTCAGACCGGTCAGCCTAACATCTTTTATATTGAAGACAATGGAGAGAGCGGTGGCTGACTTTATGGCGAACCATACGCTGATGGATAGGCCCTTGAGTAGATTTCAGCATGCTTATAGAGCAGGTAGATCTACTGACACCGCTCTGCACGAGCTCGTCAGAGTAGCGGAAAGAGAATTTTCCAATGGCGGAGCTGCTCTGTCCGTTTTTATGGACACTGAGGGCCCCTTTGACAAGATTTCTTTTGGGAAGGTGAGAAATGCTCTTACTTACTTAAACGCTATGCTTCGAACTAGGGCTATAAATCTCAGAGATGGGAGAACCAAGATTCGAGGTAGGGTAGTTAGGGGGTGCCCACAGGGAGGTGTATTGTCACCTCTTTTGTGGGACATCACCGTAGATGGCCTTCTTTGGAGATTGGACTCAACAGGCGTCCATACGATTGCGTATGCAGACGATCTGGCACTAATGGTTGGTGGTAAGTTCATCGGGGCCATTCAAGGTTGCATGAGACAGGCTCTCATGGTGACTGAGACATAGTGCAGTGACGAGGGTCTAACCATAAATGCCAGTAAATCCGACGCTATGTTTTTCACTCGTAAGAGGATGGGTGTAGAGGTTGAAGCCTTAAAGCTTTTCGGATCGGAAGTAAATGTGTCCAGGAAGGTGAATTATCTGGGCGTTACCCTGGATAAGGAACTTACCTGGAATGAACACATCGAAACAAAGGTCCGGAAAGCAAAAAGGATTATGCATCAATATAAACGAGTATGTGGCAGTAGGTGGGGAATCTTGCCAAAGGCTGCATTCTGGATTTACATAATGATGGTGAGACCCATTATAACTTACGTTCCGTGGTGTGGTGGCCGAAGGCCTCTCAAGGCACAATTAAGCGTAAGTTGGATGGGATTCAGAGGGTTGCCTGCATGGCGCCAACACAGGCAATCGAGGCAATGTTGGGATTGCTGCCATTAGACTTATTCATTAGGTTAATGGCCGCATTGTTAGCTTTCCGAATGAGGAGCGATGCGGTTTGGCATAGCTTTGGGCCGAACATCGGGCATAAGAGTATCCTGGACCTCGTTGGGAAAGAGGTTAGGGCTGCTCAGATGCCGATTGAACGCACGAGTCGAAGAAAGGTAGTCGAGAGGCTGCATCGGACACTCATTGCGGAAGGCATTATACACAATGAGTGTATGGAGAACGACATCAGCATTTTTACTGATGGTTCTCTTATGAGTGGCAGGGCAGGAGCAGGTGTATTCTCAGTTGAGCTGAACTTGTCCTGTAGTCTGTGTCTGGGGAGGTACGTTTCAGTTTACTAGGCAGAACTGCTTGGGTTGCTGCATGCGTTGGATCATTTGCTTGAAATCCGAGTGCATGGGAAAAGGGTTCTCATTGCACTTGATAATCAGTCGGTTATAAAACGCATGAAGCAAGTGAACGTATATTCCAAACTGGTGCTGGAATGTGTTCTGAAACTGAACAGATGTGCCTCGTTGATTGAGGTGACGTTGATGTTGGTTAAGGGACACATAGGCACAGCTGGGAATGAAGCAGCAGACGAACTTGCAAAAAGGGGATCTGAGGTGGACCAGAACGCAAGGTTGCCCTAGGGAATGGCTTAGTGCGAGCTAAAGTTCTTCAATGGGTAAACTCATAGGTGCCCCTCGGCAGGAAGGCCAGCAAGGTGCTCGGGTATAATAGGGCTACTTTAAGCTGGATCGCTGCGTTAGTGACAGGATATGGAAACTTCAAGTACCATCTGGCTAAGATGAAAGTCGTAGAATATGATACTTGCAGACTATGCCTGGAAGAGGCTAGCGCACATTGTGTGTGAATGTCCAGCACTGGCTAGCATAAGGCTTAAGACCACGGGCAGACACTTGTGAATGCCATATGGGAACAAAGCCTTAGACAAATGCTAGCAATTACAAAAGACTCCGTGATGAGGAAGAGTGTCGACAGTCACCAGTCGACAGTCTGAAATCACTTTAGTCAAGAGTAAAGGCTAGGGCTAGCACGAGACTCAATTGAAAGTAAGGTAGCTGTGATTACGGACCGGTTCCCTGAAATCAATTTGAGGCGCGAAATGGGGGTCGAAAAGGGACCCAGAAAGTAAGTGGTCTGCTTCGATATCCCCCCAATACAATTATAATAATAATAATAATAATAATAATAATACAATAATGAAGAAGAATCATCTTTAAAACCTCTTTGAAACGATACCCTTACGTAGTGGAATTCACTTCCAATGCATGATCCTCTGATAAATTGTCTGGCTGTAACTCTGTCGTAGTCATATTTAGCTTTTATTACATAATATTCTTCGCCGAATACGCCTTATAACACCGAATGGAAATTCGTTCGATCAGCTCTTTCGACAACACTGGAACATCGAATGTCGCGCATACTAAGGCCCACAACATTAATGCAATTAATGTTAACTTTGAATACGTATTTGACAAAATTTAGCGCGATTCTGAAAGATTTTTGCGCTATTTATATATAGGCTTTTTCAATAAGGACACGTTTAATTTGACAGTTTGTGGCGGCTATCAAATCTGTTATTTATCACTGAGTCACTGATGCCAAATTATCAGCACAAGTTAAACGATTAAGCAGTACGTCCAAAGGAGTGTTTAGAAGAGGGTCCAATTGTTGACCTAAATATCGCGATGAAACGCAATTTTGGATGGAAAGAGATTGTCATATATTGCAAAAAAGTTACTACACGGCACGGTCTGTGTGGTCTGTACTTCTTCGAAAACAATACTAAAGAGGGCATCACCGTCAAATCCGAACTACGAATCCAATTTTTTGGGACCGATATGTGGTATTTTAAGGTGTGGTTACCTCTCGCGGAAGAGACTTGAACTTGCAACCAATATCCTGATTTGACTCTTGTAGACTGTTTCTTAATAGTTTCATATTTCGACTTTTTTGCAATAATGTTGATATATTTTTTCGAAAACTAAGTAGACTTGGATCTAAAAGATATCAAACTCCTGGTAATTTATATTAATTATTTACAGTGAGTTTCATTAAAGTTGTACCAGGTCAAGCCAAACCGCATGAAGGTTTAACGCAAAACTACTCTTCATTTGATATTCCGACAAGGCGTTATCATATGATTCGTTCAGAAAAATTACACTGCAGCTGGCACATAGGCGAAACCGGTTTTTCTTCAAAACGAACTAGACAAGAGATGTTGGCAATTCGTTTCAAAAATACATTGTTATGAAGAACTAATTAAAGATGTGTTAAACGACCTATTGTACAAATACGCAATGTTATAAACATAAAGCAAAAACAATTGCATAGCGGAAATTTCCCGAACCGCGATTCAAAATAGAAACAAAAACAACTTCTACAGAAAGAAAAAGTAAACAAAAGATACACACACACATATACAAGACTGCTAAGCCAGCAAATAAAATAAATAATGCGCAATTTCACGTATGTTCGGAACATTTCAAGAAGCGGCCGACATCTCTATATAAAGCCGCCGTCCACCGCAGAGAATATAGCTGACATTTATTGTGTTAAAAAACGTAATAATATATAAATTTCGTCATTTAAATTTTTCTGGATATGCGAAAAAAATCCTAATATATCTCGTAATAGTGAAGAACCCAAGTTCCCCGAAACGTAGTTCGTGAAATACCGCATTTTTTAATTCTCATCTAGATTTTGAAGCTATCAAAGATTATGCCCACCTTGTACTTTAAGTAACAGCCCTGAGACGTTAGCATTACCGGCTAATGATAACCAGGCTTATTTCACTGTTCGATCTTTGAATGTTTTGCATTTCACTCCCGCATTGACTAATGGTTAGACTTCGTCTAACTGTACCTAGTTAAAATTGTTATAGGTAATGGGACTAAGAAGAATTTGAATGTGTTATTAGAAACGAACTTAGAAGATTTTCATTGCACTTTTTAGCCTCACAGAAATTACAAATTTGGATGATTTTAATCGGAGAATCTTAATTTTGACATTTGTGAACACGAAAAAACTATTGGAAAGCAGGAGATCTTAATTCCAATACTATGTGTGTATTAATTGGGTGATCTAAACTACGTAGTTAGTCAAAACTATTGCGAAAACTTCTTTACACTCAACAACTTTTTTAATTCATTTTCTATTTTAAATGAAGGCATTCAAGGATCTGTTGTTAATGGTGAATTTATTAAAATTTTAGGTCAACTCATTTTCCTGGCAAAAATGTTAGTTTATTATTAATATTTTAATATAATTCATATTTTGGGTAAAATAAATTTATTTACATTTTCCTAGTCCATGGCGAATAAAAAAAATATAAATCATTCATTTACAGCTCTGTCAAGAACAGTGAGTATTTAAAGGTAACAAATCTAAGCTATTCTATCGTTACACTTACCTATTGTATGGCAAAACAAACCCAATCCCTGCAGCCAACATGGCCAAATAAACCATATGTTTTTGGTCTTTGGGAGCACGAACGTCATTTTCCGGACTGTCCATGGGTTCGTGACGTATACCTGAACTGCGACCTTCTAGCGGTTCATACGTTGTAGACTGTGTAGATTCCATTTTTAGTAAATGTGTTTTTTTTAATAGAAACAACTCTAAACGGAAGCTAATGTGAATCTACCGATTATTTTTCATTACTATGAACGTTTATAATTCTGGCGGATTTTTTGTAACCAACTGTTTGTTTATTTTCAATGTCAATGTTAATCGCAGCTTAAGTCGCTTAGGTATTAGTTACACCACCACATTAGCAGTTTATTTCTTCCCGTTAAACACGGATTTCCGCTAAAAGCGCGGATATTTTTTCCATAGAAAATTAACCAAACGAACCGCGAATTCGTGTACATATGAATAAATTTTTTTCTTGTGTGAGCTTATTAAACTCCTATCATCATATAAATGATTTAAATTGTTTTAAATTTTCTTATTAAAATTACTATTAAGTTTGTATTTTTTTTTATAAATTCCTCTACAATAGACTTTTTCACATTTCACAATTTTTTCTTTTCTTAAGGCGTTTCTCTATACAATAATATTGATTTCGTCAAAAACATTTTCTAGACGTAATTTTTGAGTTATTATTTTTATCTTCATTGTCGTCTCTAAGTTACTGTTTTTACTAAACCATTTGTTTATTTAATAATTTTATAAACTTTTATTTAAGAGATAAACCTTTTTAATTTTATTCAACTTTTAGTTCTGTGATGTATTTTGCCGTCTTAAAATTCTGCGCAGGATTGTAAAACATTGATTTTCCACTTTTGTAGTTTGTCATTTTAGAGCTCTCTGTTTATTTACTTAGGTATTTTTATTTTGTACGTCTTATCAAACTGTCAGTTGTGTAAATTTTTGTTTGGTTACGAACATTTAGTCGCTTGTTAAATAATGTAAAAGAAAATACGTATGGATGTGTGTTTATATCCGATTCAATTGCATAAGGTTTGTGTCTGAAATAAATTCGCTGGTACTTAAAGGATGTAGACAACTCTATTTAGATTTTTTTATATTAAGCAATGATTTTCACCCTGGAATTCGTAAAAGAAGGGAAGGGTGGTGAAAATGCATTTTTAAACTAGCATGGAATGTTAGTAATTTCCACCCTTTCAAAAATATTAATGCAGCTTTATTAAAATTTCGTATTCATAAACAGTTCTTAAGGAATATATGCACGTCTGTATGTACAGTGGTATCCCAACTTAACGAATACACAATTTAACGAATTCGCGATTTAACATGGCTCTTGTCTAGCCAAAAAACTTTTATCCATCGTACAATTTGCTGTTCGCACAGAAATTTGGCTAGTCAGACCGTCGCTGCTCTTGTTCGCTTCAAGTTTAAGCAGAGTTGTCGCACAATTCTGTTATAACATTACAGAAACAAAAACTCAGGCAAAATAAAAACAATGTATGTGTGTGTCCGCTCGTCTATAAACAGTCGTATATAACTATACAAAAGCATCCATAAAATCTCGATGAGAGACAAAAAAATGCTCTAACTGAACAGAAACATGTACACGTATTCTTCAAACAGAAGACCACAAACAAATTTTACTCGTTAGTTTACAGACATCTCTCATTGTGCGACCATATTTATAGCTGTCAAGACGTAGTGTTAACTTCCACTCACAACTGCGCAGACGAGTGTACCTGTTTAGTCAACCCTGAAAAAGTGCTGCCAGTACGGCAACCTCAAAGTTAGAACTAAATTTAGAACAACCATGTGTGCTTACATAAACTCAGCTGACATATAGTAACGCACAGATTTTTACCACAAAGTTTGTATATTTAGTAATTACACCAAAATTATAAAAAGAAAATGGTAGTTATGACTATTAGTTATATAAAAAGTAGATTAGCATATTTGTTTTATTTTACAGACCTCTTCAGTGATCTTGGCTGGTTTAGGTGTAGCAGCCATCGGGTATGTTGGCAAACACTTGGTCCGCCGCATGCCTGCTTTATCTACAAAGATAAATGAATCCTTTAAAAATTTACCTAAATTTGATGCTGAATCTTTAGCGAGCTCAAAGTATTATAAAGGAGGGTTTGATCCAAAAATGAACAAACGGGAGGCTTCGCTAATATTGGGTGTAAGTCCGGGAGCCTCAAAAACAAAGGTATTGAAAAATTGTTAGTATGTAAATTGTGTTCCACTGTTTTGTTTACTTTATAAAAGATTAAAGAATCCCACAAAAAAATTATGTTATTAAATCATCCGGATCGTGGCGGCTCACCTTACTTGGCAGCAAAAATTAATGAAGCTAAAGATTTTATGGACAATGTCAAATAAAGTACATATTATTCCAACGGGCAAACTATTTTCATCCATAAAGGTCGTCATAACTACACATTTTATACATGGAATTTGTAACAAGAAAAGCTAAAAGAATTCTTGTTGGATTTGCCTTGATTATTAATAAATGGCTGGCAAATTATAAGATACTGTGAATGTAACTACAAAATAAACAATTCGAACTTGATCCTGAAGAAATAAATCTGTCTTGAAAAATTTAAAACCCCTTAAAATATACATAATTAGTATAGGTTCATATACTCTAGCTTTGCATTACATGTGAGAGTACACCAAGCCGTAAGTTTCGTTCGGTAAAGCACGAATACTTAACGCGTAATAAATTCATTGCAATTGAGTTGATCGATAAAGGAATAACATTAAATAATCTTGTAGTATTTAGATAAAATGGACTATTTAGATCAACGATTTTTTCGTTAGTATGCCTAAACATTTCCTGGGGGGTTACTGCGTATTTCGATAGAAAGCATTTTCGGAACACGATGTCTACATACAAATTCGAATGCTTATCTTTTCGAATCGAATTACAAAGTAACCTAACTGTAGATAGAAAAAAGTTCGGTAAACTAGAAGTAAATAAATGAAATTTAAAAATATAAATTTAATGGTTTAAAAAATATATTCTATTTATTCTTGGTTTAACATTCCGAGAGGAGGATTTAAAATAATGATGGCAAGCCAATTATCCTTATGTGCTTCTTAATTTGATATTCCGACAGGGTGTTTTGATGTAGAATTTTGGAACGAATTTCTGTCATCCCTTGTCAAGTTTGGTTTGGAGACATTTTTGTTTTTTTTCTTTTTTCCTGGTTTCGGCTATGTGCCATCTTCAGTGTCATTTATGTCATATGTCTCCAAACCAAACATGACAAAGGATGACGGAAATTCGTTCCAAAATTCTACTCCTTAAGTGTCCTACAATCAGAAGTTGCTTTAAATATTTTGGAAACTAAATTAAAGCTAAGAACAATATTTTTCTTTCTTAATGTTAATGGATAAATAATATATTTAATTTTATTTATAAAAGTTTTTTTATTTAATATTATTGTGACTTGTATGCAAGTGAATAAATAAATAATTTAAAATTATAAGGTACTAATGACCACAATGTTTTCATAATAGGGAGCAGAAGGAAGGTGTAGGGCACCTTCTCTGTCGCGACTGTAGGGCTACATATTTTGCCAGTCGAGCACTGAGATGCACTAATTTAGAAAATAACTAGGCTGGTTAATTATGAAAAAGAGTACCTTTATCTATATTTTGGTACTTTTTTAGCAAACATACTTTTAAATGAAAAATAAACGTACTAATCCATTTAATTAAATAAATAGAACAATGTTACATAAATACTATTATACCACCTTTACACATAAATGTACTTTCTTGAAATTTTTGCATACGTATTATAAATAAAATCTTTAATGAATTATGCGACTTTCTTAAAAATTTCATGTATGTTTACATAGGAAAGTTAAATTTAAAAATTTCGCCGAAGTGAGTTGTTTAAAGAATTTAATTTTGCCTTCATTTTTATTGTTTTGCGTACATACTTATAGGGCAATAGCTGCAAATAATTAGTATCGTTCAGTTATTAATGATATTATTGATATAAAAGATGCATCAATAGTCTTCTTAGTGTTATTTGAAGAATAAAAATTATAAAATTTTAATCAATAACAAAATGACTTAAATTTCCCACTAATATTTCCCCATAATCCTGCAATTATATGTATGTATTTTTAGTGGACAACAGAGCTTACCTCTTGGTCATTTTACTTTTAGAAAGTATGGAAAAACCTCTTTCATCAAAATATCGATAAAAGCTGAGCTGAAAATATGAAAAATGTGAATAAAGAAGTTTGAACCCAAAGATAGGCACATTGAATACAGCAAACAATAAAACAAGCAAATTAGTTAAAATTAATAATTTACTTATGTAAAAAAAATTCTTTAAGTGGCTACGTACATATGTATGTAAATATTTATATTCTTATCTCGTATGCATATATAAAAATTAAAGTACTATTGCATATTTTTTTAATACACGAAAAAGACGAAAAAAGCCCCGCTTGATATTCAAACAAGGGCGAAAGAATAGCAAATAAAAAAAGTACTGCAAATAGTATAATGTAGGGATTTTCCATCACTGTTAAGTGGCAATGAAGAATTCATATTAATCGAATTTGGATAATGGAGCCTTTTGAGTTGGCAATCTATCAATATTCCCCACATTCAATATTTTCGCTAGTCTGTTGGAATTCTATTGACAGCATTAAATTCGTTTACACTACGTCTTGACTAGCCACAAATTTGTTTGCACATGGAGAGTGCATCGTCATCACATTTTATCGTTTTTATTAGCAATCATGTAAACAAATTTCAACGATAAATCGCTATCGAAGAAAAGCCATATTACTATCGATTGGTTCCAAACACTACAGTAATGTGGGTAAGACTGTTGAATGCAACAAGTAGTTTTTGATACAGAATATAAACAGAATGTTTTTGTAAAATGTCGTGTTTAGTTAGTAGTGTATAATTTTTGTTTATATATCAGGGTACATACATATGTACATCCAAAAATTTATATTTTTAAGTATATTTCCACAATAACAAGAATTGGTATCCCAATGTAAACACCTTTCATCACGTCAGGTCAGTCAATTTGTTAAATAAAATAAATAAACGTTGTTGCTGCTATTTTCTTGTTTTTTGGAGTCTGAACGTATCAACTAGTACACGCAACAAGTGTTTATATACATACATATATTTTTTTAGTAACCGCGCTGCTCGTTTCACCCGAATACTTAGTTTTGAAAATTTCCTTACCAGCTAGTACTGAAATAAAAGGTAAAAAATACGTTCATATCAATATGAGCACATTAAATTCATATTTCATATATTCTTGCTACAACTCTAGGACCACTCCACCTCTACAATGCGTCAATTAAAGGGCAAAGTTAAAGAAACCCGCAAACAACGTAAAGAGCGTAAACTGGAAAACGCCGAAATACACAATCAAGCAAAAACTGTGGTACTGCCTATATTGGGAGTAGTGGTCCTAATAATTGTTGCATTTGTTTATGTAAAAACCCGGGCTTCATCTGTAATGGCTTAATTTAAGATCTAGTTAAAAGTAATACAGTGAAGCAAAAGTTCAATGAACTGTATGAAATATTTACTGAATTAGTTAGCGGTGCATAACAAACTGCTTTCTATAACTAGGTATATAAGTACATGCATCTATATACATATGTATGTATGTATGCGTATATTTTGTAACAACTTCATAAATTGGGTACTTTGCAATTTTTATTTTATTATTAAATAATGCTATATTTTTAATAGTAAGTGAAAACAAAAAATTTTATTTCAATAGAGATATGTATATGCGACATGTGTAAGTAGATAGCTTTTAATATAATGTTTATGCATTTGTATTTATCTATATATTAATAGGATTCAGAAACGTGCACGCATAAATATTATAGGTAATAAAACAATACGTGAACAAGTTTAAAGCCTGTTCCACTCACAATCGTAATAATGGACCAATACCTATCAATTTATAACTAGGTTTAGTGCTCACAGCTGTACACAGTTTGATTTGGAATTAAGGGTTTGTGGCTTATTTATTCATATTGTTAGTCTATTCAAATGTCTTGCAGTTATAATTTTTGACAAATTATCTTTTTAACCACACATTAACAGCATTTACTCTAAAGATAAATTTATTTTGGGTAACCAGTATCACCTGAATCTGCCTTTGACGATATATGTTAGAAAATCTGTAGCGCATGATATATTAATATCACAGCTTAATTACTGTATGTGTTTCTAACTACTGAAAACAATTCTTAAACTTAACATGCGAGGATTATTTGAAATTACGCCTGCTAATTTATCATTCCATAAATGTAAAATTCCAGGGTACAGATCATATCGTACATACTATGATAACATTTACAAGGCGATATCCCCAGATGGTCATATCTCGTATTTATAATGTAACATGTGAGCTATCGTTTGCAGTACATATTGCTCATTTATGGAATAACCTACCTTCAAACTTAATTACTTTCTCAATATCATTGATAACCTTTAAACGTAAACTAAATGACTTGTTCAACTTGCCTTAAAATTATTCACTTTTAATTGGGCTCATACTTCTTTATTGTTATCTAAACGTGTAGAAGTCATTACACAGGTGTGTCATACAAAACGATCAAATTAAAAACAATCTTTTTAAAAGTGTGTGATCAATTTCGGTAAATATTGAGACCGATTTTCGAGTCATTACGGGCTAGACATCATCAGGTAACCGGGTTATTTGCTTTAAATCGATTACATAATGATCTCTATGACAAATGAATAAAGATCATATAAAAATGAATAAAAAAAAACGTTATAAAAATCGATTTCCTTTAAATACAAGATTAATTATTATAAACATATACAAGCTTTGTATTTTTAAAAGTATTTCCTTCCCTTATGGTTCTCGTATACCAACTTGTAATATAAATTGTTTATTGGACAATATGCCACATGTATTACAAATGAATTAAATAAAAGATATAAAATTTACCTATCTATTGGAATTAATTTGATCTTTCGAAACGAAATACGTCCTGTATTCTTATTGTAACGCAATTCAAACAAGATATTTTTACTGTTTTGAAAAGCGCCTTAAATATAAATAAATGATAAAATTTTGTTTAATAATCGCTTTTTATTAAATAATTTTTGTTTATAATCACATACTTTATACGTTATTGTTATTATTGAATTATTAATTTTCGTTTGTTGTGGTAATTAAAATTACAATTTGTTAGTTTTTTACTTATAGTTTATCTAGTATGTAATTAAATATATTAAAGTATACATAATTTAAATAATACAAAGAATTAAAATGGAAGAAACAAATAAATTACAAATAAACAAGAAATATACACGGAAATCAGTCAATTCAAAATTAAGTTTATTAAATATTACATACTTTATTCATGAAACATTTTTTGATTTACAACAGGCTTAGTAAATGGATTTCAATACTAAATTTGCCTCATAAATCTTTATTAAGCGAAAATCGTTTTTTGTTTTTATAAAATTTTATTATTTTAGCCGGTCATTGATTCTTGCACATTCGAATGCATCGAATGTGTGATAGAAAACGATCGATTTCAAAACAATCTTTTTCAAAGGGTGTAATGGATTTCAGTCGATTTTCAAAACGAGTTTTGAAGCATTTTAAATGTATTGTAATTGACAATACGAACAAGAGATAAAATTCATATCATGTAAACGAATTAAAGCAAACTAATTATGAAAATTTAATGAAAATTATATAAAAATTAACGTTTTAAAATAAATAAATTTGGAAAAATGAACACATCACAACTTTTTTCTGCTTTGAATCATTTTGTTTTCAAAATTAATTTCCATCACATAATGATTAATAATTTATACCATTTTTTTTTTAAATTAACCTTAAAGTATACTTTTAGGCTGTTATATGAAAACCTTGTTGAAATGTATATGGTGGATCCTAATTCTTTAGAATAAATTGCACATTTTTGTTAGCCATCGAAATAAGGATAAAAAGACTCAAAAATCTAGCCAAAATATAGCTTTAACAATATACTTTTAATAAAAGTTTGAGGAGAAAACTGATTCGTATTCAAAATGATTGTCATCGAAATAAGGAGATTGTGGTTGGTTCATATATATGTAAGTGGGCTTCGAACATATGTGTGTAGGTATATATATAAGTATCATTTCTAAAACACTAATGGCAACAAATATAGTTAATAAGTATGTAAATCGAATTCTCTTGCGCTAGTTTGTAAAATATGGATCGAGGTTCCGAGCTAATTTGAAACCAATGGGCTTTCGAAGGCGAAAATCTTGTTTAATTGCATATATGTACATATATATAAATATATTATATAAAAAATATTACGTCATTGGGTTTCATGGAAGAAGAAGAAGATAGCAATAAAAGATTGCAATAAACGAAATACAAGAATTCGTACAAAGAAGTGAATCTATTAAAATTTTATTAAATTTTAATGAATGATTTTTCTATATTTTCAAGTTTTTCTAAATATGTTCAACTATTTTTAGTTGAAATTGTCAATGCTGGTAACGGAATTAGTAAATAAGTGACGTCTTTATTTATTATGATGGGAATTTGGAAGTGGCATAATATTTCTGCGTTATCAAATCTATTTTGAATTTATTAAATACTTTCTAAAAATTATGAATGTCTTGTTTTTTCCTTGTACGAAATATATAACTTTCTTAATACATCTTGCATATTGTTTAAAAATAAAACAATTCCTTGTTAAAAGTTAGTACCAAGGAATTAGATATATTTTAGGTAGCGTTCGACGATAGTAGTTATGGAAGTGACTGTATCTCCACTACCTCTAAGAATATGTTGTTAGTATACCTTATAGATCCTAGTGACTTTAAGTATAAATTCTAAAAATGTTATAGTTATTATAGAAAAGTCCGTTAGTTATAAACATTTGTTTAAGGATTGAATTTCGTAGAGTTTAATAATAAAACAATTAACCTGCACGAAGAATTTAATGTGAGAACTTGTTGGCTTTTAACAGTAAGAAAACGAGTCACCAAGAATAAAGTGTAATTTACATGAAAGACTAAATTATTCTACCAATTTTGACAGCTTAAATTTTGAAACATTTTATGAATTTATAAGAATTTGCTGTTAAACTTTTGAATTATTTTGCCCACAAAGAAGTTTTCGTATATAAAAATATGGATCCTTATAAAGAATCTTAGTTATATAATGGAAGAAATATTTAAAAATTTCACTAAACCTTATTAACAAAAAGAAATAAAAAAAAAAAAATTATGAAAACTACTTCGTTTTAATTGCAATTGGAAATGCTGGTACAGTTTGTTAAATATATATTTTTTTATTATCACATACATCCTTTTAAAAATACATTCATACATTACAAATAATCATGGTCATTCATACGCATACAGCTAAAGGATTCAAAGTTCAACTTGTTAAATGATGCCATTTGCAAAAAATGTTTACAAAAAATGTTATTCTTTAATAAATATTTTGAAGTTAACTTAAATTTGTAAACATAATTTTTATGATATGCCTGCTTAAACATGAAAGAACTATTTATTAGTATTGAAGAAGCAAAGAATTTTTAATTTGAACAAAGAATCCTTTAAATTACATACAAACATACATAGTAAATTTTTTAATTACTATTATTCTCATTTAAATTTATATATGTTGTTATACACTAACAAAATATAAATATGTACGTATTTATTTCAATTAATTACTTTAGACATTATATGATGTTTAAACTTATATATTTTTTTTTATAATTATAAATACCAAGCTTAAATATAAGCAGAGGGCATACATATAAGAAAATGAGGTTTTAAAGGAGTTACTTTTTAAAATTTATTCTGTTTACGTACGTATTTAGTGTATGGGCTTGGAATATGAGAAATTCAGTACAAATTTGAAAGGTAGGGAAGAAAATAGATAACTATATTTCGGCCAGAAAATAGATTAATCTATTTGGCTAAATTTCTTCTTAAATACACAGTCCCGGAGCAATTTATTAGACGCATTAAAAAACGAAAACCTTTTGATTGTAAAGTTGTCCTATCTTTGTATAAAAAGAAACTCTGCCTATAAACTAGACGTTCAGCAAAAAAAAAAAAACAAGTTATAATATCTCAACTGCAAGATACCAATCCCGATCGTACCGACTAAATTTTAATGTATTTAAAATCGGGTACTAATTGATAAACGCAACTGAAAAAAAAAACACATGGATACAATTAGTTGCAGCGAAATTTTTCAAAACCTAATAAAACTATATAAATTTCCCATAACATCTAACACGCGTCTAACAATGTGCCCACGGGCTCTAGAGTACATTTTAAAGAAATCTTATTTAATTATAAAATATTTATAAAAGTATTAAAAATTATTATTTTTACTGAAAGCTTAAAATTAAGCTGCTACATATTTTTAATTCTTAAGTTTTTTTTATCATTTTAAAAAAGAGAAGTTTCGAGAGATTTTGCTTGTTTTGTTTACAGTTTAAAAGGACTTTTTTCTTTTTGCTATATATCACTTAAATTTTTGCTTAAAATATCTTTTCAAAATTCATAATGTGTTGGTTTTCCCTATACAAGTTACTTTTCGCATAAATATTCGTTAGTTTTTTTTTTGTTAAACTAAAATTTTTCTTTACAAAAAACAAAAAAAAATGGAAAAATATAAAACAAATAAAAACCTAAATAACAAATCACAGCAAATCGACAATAATGCCACCAAACCAGGCCATATACAATGGCATTAAATACATAAATAAAGCACGACGTAATGACATTTTTTCTGTTTCCGGCGACCCGCTACTCTTGAGATCTTCATCGTCCTCATCATCGATACTATGATCGTGATGTTCGTTATCGGCTTGATCCAACACATTTGTTTCATGTGGACTAAGTGGCCTTGAAGTATGCGTTTGTATGGCGCCACCAGCATTGACACCCAAATTGGTTCGTTCCTCAACAATTTCTTCGTCTTCATCGTCAATATTGTTGACATTAACAGCAGGACGAACGGTATGATCTGGTTTATGACTAGGTGTAAAGGGACTACCCAAACCGGAACCTTCATCGTCGTCTTCGTCATCTACACCGCTACCAGAACCAGAGCCACTGCCGTAATAAGGTTCATCTAAATTAAAAACAAAAGAAGAATATAGAAATTTTAAACTTCAAAGCTTTTTTTAATTTTTGTTTTAAATAACAAATCTCTATATAAAGTTTTCAGGCAAATTTTATCCCAATAACATTAGCCTGTGTAATATAACTTATGAACTGGGCCTTTCATGGCTTATCTGTTTGGCACAGCCATTAGGGGAAAAAGGTTGTGGAAGGGAGGTTAGCGGATGGAGCTTATTCCATACGCGAAAGAACGTTACGGCCAAAAACAAAAATCCCCCTGTAGACAGTGTATTGCGGCGTTAGGGTGTTCCATTAAGAGATACATAAGTCAGGAATTTTCTTCCATATCAAGATAAATAAGTAGCCAACTATAGGCCAATCATTTTGCTGTTAGTAAATAATTGTTGCTCTAGTCAGATGGTCGAATACCGTTTGATCCAAAGTGATTTTGCGTCGATTGCTTTATTAAAAACTAAGATTCGTGTAGCGCAAAAAATGTATTTTAACCTGCTACCCGAGAGTTTGAATATAACTTACCTTGATCACTCCAAGTAACATCCTGGCCATTGTAGGCATTACGCAAATGATTAATAGCATTTTTCAAATAATGAATTTGTGTGGCAACTTGGCTAGTTTGTTTAGTTGTAGCTGGATTTCCAGGAAATTCAGGATTGGAACCATGTTCTGTAGTCACTGAGTGCATGTATCTTAAAAGAATATGAAACCGTTAAAAGTAACAACAACCTCAATTCCAATTTTAAATAGTTACCTATCAATAGTATGTCCATTCCAGCACATACCATCAGCATCTGTCGATGTTGATATGTCATCATTGCTGCATATCTGATGTGGCAAATTCGACCAGAATTTCTTATAATCCTTAACTCTTTGCTTAATATCCTTGACCAATTTGTCTAAAGCCGGATCGCGACCATTATAATCGTTATCCTCATTTTTACGATTTTGTTGTTTACGTTTATTATTACGCTTGTTATTACTGCCACCACCGCCATTGCTGCTACCTTCACCACTGTCACGACTACCCGGTTCGGCAGCTCTTCGTTCACGCAATACTATGGCATCATCCAAGGCAGCATCAATGTCTAAAATATCACTTTCAATTTGTTCAATATTCAAGAAGTCATTATTGGCAGAACTTTTGGTTAGCGGTTTAGGTTCCGATTTCTTCACGTTTGTTGCACCAAATTTGGGATTGACACTGCGTCTAGAACGACCTAAGGAAGGCCTACCACAACCCTGGAAGACTCGATTAGTGATATCGTGGCCGGAATCCTAAAAATTAAAAATATTTACATGAAATAATTAAAATTATTCATATAATTAAAAGAAGAAAATGTAAAATTAACAGGTGTTCAGGTAGGATTGAGTGACAATAAGCTATTCACAGCGTTTAATATTGATTTCATGTCAGGGGTATTGGAAATTTCATGAGTATTTTGCAATTAGTAAATTCAAGCTGAAAAACAACTTTTTACATTTTAGATTCTTCAAATTTGATCGTGCCTTCGTCATTTCGCGAACATGTATAATGATGCAGAAGTGGCGTAAAGATAAACTTCAAGAAGACTCAACTCACCTAAGGAAACGTGGCAATCAAATGATCCGGTAATATATAAAAATGACAGTTTTGGATGCGTGTGTTGAACTCTATGTCTTGCTGTGAGATGGGGGGTCGTACACAATCAATGATAAAGAAGCCGCAACCATTTAATAGTCCGATTATGCTGCCCAAATACAATTATACTTAAATGTAAACCTCTCTTGATAACAAGCTTTTATTCATAGTCGGCACACAGCATATCACACCAAGGCGAACTGTAAAGGGGCGACCGAAGCATGCATGCCGTTCTTAAAAGTGAATGAACTGAAAATACTTGGGCTTCATCGAACGAGGCGAGAAGAACATCCTTACGAGTTTAGGGCAAACCTTTAATTGAGATCGCTTGGTATCTTAACACTTTGTTCAGACATGCTCCTTAATTGATACAATTAATTTATAATTTGAGTTATAGACTGTGGTTACTGAGAGTTGAAAGTCTTTTCATTTTGTTCGTGAAAACTTGTGTTTGTCAATTTGGAAAACTGAAGAAAAATACGGGACGTTTTTAATAGATATTCATTCTTAAAAAAATGATTATTTAAAAAGTATTTTCGTTAAAACTTAAAATTTACTAACCGTAATTTTCACCTGGCATTTACTATTAATTTTGTTTTATTTTTTTATATAGTATTTGAAATTGCCCTGACCAATTATTTGTAGTTGAATTTGTGATGCAGTCACCTGGTTGAATGAGCCTTGACTTTGTCATTGTACTTAGTTTTTTCTTTTCTCACTTAACAGACTTCAACAGAGTTGCATAGGGAATTTGAATTAGTGTATTGTGTCGTTTATGTACTAGTTATACAATTTAATAACTGAATTCTTGAATGGTAAATTGAGCTCAACTAATTGCACAATTAAGGCGCAAGTGTGATCATACCATAATTGCGTAAATTTTCTAATTGCGCAATTAGGGCGCATGTGTGAACATAGTATAGTGGAGAATTGCGCATTCTTTATTCTTTTGTTTCGTATTTGTGTTAATCTCTTTAACTTTGAATACGTAATCTATCATATCTACTGTATTTGAAATTAGACTATAACGGAAATTATGTTTTTATACTGACTTGCTTCAAAAGAGCGAAGTTTTCATTTTACATCAATAGTTTGCGGTTGTGTGTCTAAAATTACTCGCGCATAAATCCCTTTTTAATAGCAGGGTGTGTGTTGCCACTAATAATTAAAATAAAATCGTTGCTTCTTAACAAATTGTAAAAATTGTAATAAAGTTAATTGTAAATTTTATCACGTGAATACACAACCAATTAAACCATTTATTAAAAAGAAATGATTTGTTTGACAGTGTGCATAAGTAACTATAAAATGTAACCACATTTTCACCTATTTTCTATTTCTAACACCTACTTGGTTTTTTTTCTTTTTGCTTTTGTTTTATAAACAACAATCATGTCTAAGTTTTAGATATCACTTGATATCTAATCAGACGATTAGACATAATAGACAACCGCAAGGAATTATTGATAAATATCAATAAATGTATAATAAAACTAGTGAAGAATTGTTTAGCTCAAAACATTCATTCATTCATCACTGATTCACTCGTATCTAAATGATATTGGGGGTATTAAAAGTTTTTAATCATATATACGAAAGCTTTCCATTACAATATGCAAATACAAATAATATGACAATTTGTTTGTTGGTGTTTTGTGAGTCCCTAACAAGAGTCGATCTTTAATTTTCTGCTAAGTGACGGTTAAAAGATAGAATAGCAAGTGCCTACTCCTCTTGCCAACAAACAAAAATAATTTCATTATGTAAATGCAGTCCAAGTTACTTCACCGCAGGGTCTTATTAGCTAAGTAGGTGCCAGTCTAGTAGTCACTGGGCATACTTTAGGATCGATTTTCTACCCAGCAAAATTTTCAAGCAGACCAATAAAACATGCTTTCCTTTCCTATGTTCTTGTTATTTAATTTTTTTTTCAGTTTCTGCCATTTCCCTTCGGCAATATAATTCTATACGAAATAATATTCGCCATAGTAATATAAGTAATCAATGGTATTATTAGTTTGCTATGAACGGGTATTTTAATATTCGAGTCCCTATAACACACACTGTTCTTAAAATGAATGCAAAGCGCAGTTTCGACAGAGTCTAATTGCATTTTCTTTTCTGACAAAAAAGGTGCAAATATTTTAAACTCCGTGCCCTTGTGTTATTTAAAACAAAAAACCTGTAAAATATTTTATAGGTTTTACTTTCTACGTTATTTAAAGGTGAGTTCGTTCACCTTTTTACTACTACTTCAATATTGCTGTAATAGGTGTTTTTATATAACAAAAAAAAGCAACAACAAAATATTGGTGTTCATTCTGGATTACGCGTCGAACAAAAACAAAGTTTGGAATTTGTTAAATTTTGTTTCTGTTTTCCCTGTAAAGTTTTATCTCTGCGACGCGTATTCCAGAATATACACGATTATTTAATTATTCACTAATTGTTAAGAAAGCGGAGAGGATTTTTTGCGAATTACAGCTACAATCGTCCTTTTAAAATGCTCATTTCGCAATTGTTAATCTAAACGAGTATCACAGTTTAACAATTGTGGGCTAACATTAACTAACACAAACTTACAAATTAAGGTCGACTTTTGACCTGGAGCAACGAAAAGTTGTTTCTTATGTTATTTGGGGTTCTGAATTCGGATTCGTGCTCTGTTCATGCAAAATGACTCTAATTTTCGAGATACACCGTTAGGTTAAAAATGAAGCAATTGCACAATATATACCAACACAACAAGAGACATTTTTTGTAAGAGTTTGTGTTTTCAATTTATTAAAATTTTCAAGCTTAAAGGCCTTTAAAAAAAATTATTTCTATCGATATTTCAGCACTGCATTGTATAGCATCACCAGGAAATAAAATATTTTTTGTTTTCAAAAAATTAAAATTCTAGTATTTTTCCACTAGCATATGGGCAAATATGTTCCAAACAAAACGAGTTATATTTCGTAGATTTTTTGAAAGAATCTCCGTCATCCCTTGTCAAATTTGATTTGGAGACCAACCGGTTCGGCTATGTGCTAAAAATAACGCTGAGAATCACTCGTTTTATTTGATACTTATAAAACTATTTATATGCAAACATAAAAATTGAGAGATTTGCCTCTTTCTAGTGTCTATGATAAAAAATAATGTTTTTTTATGCAACAATTTCCCCGATATCTATAAAACTAGTGAGCATATTTAAAACAAATATTAGTATAACTAAAAATTGATTTCAACGCAGATTTTCGATATTTTTTTCACTCAACCAAATAAATATATCAATTCCCTCATTTTGGTAATAACAGTATATCTCCGAAACTTGAACCCACTTGTGTAATACTTGTGTAATCTCACAGAATCAGAAATTACAGGGGTTTGTCGAGAGAGGAATAGACTTTTTTTAACATTTATTCACAATGGCAAGGTGAAGCATAATAATAAGAAAATATGTTTTGACTTAAAATATTTTATTTATTTATTAAATTACTACATTGACCGTAGTGAAGCCCATCCGAGTAATTGCAGGTTTTTGCTTAAATTAAATTTATTATGGATTAAAGAAACTTGTATATATATTAACTTTTCCTAACACCTAATAGTGAGGTAAAGTTAAGTAGATATTCTTAATGCAGTAGCTTTAACCCGTGTGCTGCGTGTGGAAAAAAAATTATAAAGCATTGCTTCCACTTGAAAGATAAACTTTTCCGAATATTTAGGTATCCTAAATTCACTTGGGAAGTATTCGTCGTTTTACTTTCGAATACATGAAACTGAGTAAAAGACACAGGTAGTCCAAGCGAAACAGAGAAATACAAATTCACTCGAATTCCAGTGACTCGCTTTCGTGCACTTCGCTTTTCTGTCGCTAACGTAAATATCTTATTTTCTCTTCTCCTGCATACGCAACTAACTGTTTAAGTAAACGATAACAACTATTTGCTGGTGCCACGCCCACTTATTGTGTAAAAAATACCATATTGTTTATTTGAGAATATCACAAAGACGCTGTGAACCTATTAAACAGGTCGTCTTTAGCCGCCTATAGGTAACAACCTTACAAACAAACCCACATACACAGATTCATTCCAAATATAAATATAACATGTACCTTGGCTGAATATCAGAAAACCACTATGTTTTCATGTTGGTATCAATTACAGGAAATTAGATAAATTACAATTTATCTCTGATAGCAAACAACACAGAAGAAATTTGCAACAAAAACCAAAAGAAAAACTATAGGGAGCTCTCATTCTTACTGGGTGTCTTATAAAATAAAACGATGAATGAATCAATAAAGGCATTATTATTTTAACCCATAGGGTATATACTCGTACTACTATGGGAATTGATTGGAAAAGCTAAACAAACTACACAAAAACAAAGTCGTTTCTAGAGCTGTTAACAAAATGAGATTGAAGATAGAAAACGCAAGAAAAAAATGTTCAGCAAAATTGTGGGTGCGCACAGTGCAATTAAAACAGTCTCTCTTGTAGAATTAAATTTTTATATAAAATATTTAAAGGAGGAAAAGTGAATTTTACGAAATAAGCTATAACACTTAAAAACTGTTTACTTAACAAATTCAATAGTCATTAGCTCTCAATCAGTTTGTATCTTTTGCCAAACTCATTTGCTTGAATTCTTATAAATAAATCAATCAACATGTTCATTGTTTCAATAGCTCCAATTAACTCCACGGGGCTTATAAACAAATACAAATATCTAAAATATAAAATAGCAGTTGAAAACTATTAAATACGTTTTTACGATTATGAACAAATCAGGCCGCCTAGTGAAACCTAAAACACATGTTGCACACCTTGTTTGTTTATAACATTTCCAAGTTTTTGTTGCTGGGCGTAGATTAATCGTCTCTATTTAGGAAATTAATTAATTAAAAGATAAACATCTAAAAACATGCGTTCAAGAAAAAAAAGAAAAAAACAATATACATAAACAAACGATTATATACCTTGTGAAGATCACAAAACGAAAACGAAAATAAAGTAGCGAAGTGTTTTAGTTCGACATTTAAATTTTGCTACAATAATAATATTTTAAAACGAAATTTTCAAGACTTGATTAATGTGACATTGCAGATCGGAAATTAAAGTCATAGCTACCCCTTCGCAATTAAAGGGTGTTTTTGTCGACCTATATAGTTAAAAGAAAAGTAAAATTAACACGTTCCTGTCTTTGCAAGGAGTCTGGCTAAATAAGTCGAGCGGAGAGAAGTTAACACTCTCGTAGAAAAATTCCCTAATCCACAGTGGAACAGCATACACCAGGAATGCCTGACCAATAGGGTGATTGGTCTCAAGTATGAGAACTCTGGATACCAGTTGATCTGCAGTTTTACCTGCGCATATGGAGCTCTGTGTGGGTGGATATATTTTTCTCCAGAAATTTGTTCGTGGTCTTCTGTGTGGAGAATACGTGTAGATGTACATGTTCAGTTTGAGTATAATTTTAGGTTTGTCATCGAAATGGTTTTGTTGTAAAAAGTAAAGGTTATGTACAGGTTTTTACAATCGCGCGCATACGTATATATTGTTTTTGCCCGTGCTGTATTTTGTTGGTGTGATAGCAGAACATCATTGTGCAAACAACTGTTCGTTAGTTGGACACGAACAAACCATCAACAGCCACGGTCTCTACAAGCCAAATTCCTGTGCGAACAGAAATCTGTTTGATGGCAGGAGAGACTTGTGACTAGTCAAGACGGCATATTTGAGCCTCTTCTATTTTGATGTGACAAATCATATGACATCAGTATCATAATAAAAAGTGTTGCCAGAAATCTATCCTGTGTAAAAACAGTCAGCGGCGGTTGCCTTGACGGTAGTATTACCCGGCTTAAGGTAATATTTTGCAAGAGCAATATATGAATATGCTTTTTATAGCTTTGACTATTTAAGAATTATTATATAAATCATGATCATATCATTGTTTAAGGCAAGGTTCGAATTTAAAGAAGAAAAACATTTAAAAATGGCTGATTCATCAGAACTTCTGTAGCGCAAACGAAAATATTTTATGGCGGTAGTAAGCCATTTTGGATTTGGACATCTGTGTATTGAAAATGGCAGATAAAATTTGCACGTACTTAGATCAGCTGTTGTAATCAAAGAGTGACTAGGTCAACCGTAATTGCACATGCACGTTTGCATGCTAATATTATAAAACTTCAGTAAAATAACAATTTCGACAGACCCGTAGAATTACTTAGTCGACAAGTTAGATGTAAAAAACATATCGTCTATTAGGGGCTTAAACAAACAACAAATTCTTAACATTTTCTTTTGAATTTAAGAAAAGGTCCGTTAGTTGTATGAAGCAAGGCAAATCTAATTGAATAAAATTAAAAAGGCACAGCAAAGCGAAACGACACCAATCGGGACCCACTTTCTGCTATCTCTCGCATATAACAAAAAATTTCTTGAAATTTAACGCCTCAAAGTAAAAGCTCCATTTACGAGGATGATGACCTTTATCACATATTTTTTTTTATTTGATAGTTATTTTCTACGGCACTTTGTGGACACAGCAGCTATAGAAGAGTCTTATAAAAAATTTTTTTTAAATAATTTTAAACCATGTGCAAGCATTAAAAAATCTCAAACAATTTTTTTACTGATTTAAATCGATTTCTAATCAATGAATATGCAAATGAAATTGTTGCTTTCTTTTTTTTTTAATATTATTTTAACAGACAACAACAGCAATTTGTTGTTTATTAAGCGAATAACAATTTATTAAAAAACAAGTTGTTTCGAAATTCGGCAGACTACAGAAGAAACCATAATAATAAATTTCGCAACCAAAAAAATTGAAATTCTTAATGAGAGATTTAAAGGAATTCTGCATTTATTTAATAAATTGTGCGTGTTAATTCTAATAATTTGATCCACCTGTTTAAATAAAGTAAGAGAATTCATTTCAAAACTTGTTCTTGTTTCAGTTTTAACAAAAACTTTTAATATGATATGGAAACCTATTGTGATCCTAATTCACCTTTATCGAGTGCTTCTGCAACTAGGGTTTAAGCATGAGTTGTTTGTTAATTTTTTATGGTCGTTACGATTGAAAATGCCAGTAATATACCCTATAGGGTGGTAGCATAATCGACCTTTTTCGGGTTTTTTTCGACAATTTAATTTCGAAAGATTGCATATCAACGGGGGAAGCTGCACAAAATAAATAAAACATTAACATAAATCTACGAAAATCTGAATAAAAAAATAATAAAAAGTTTTTAGCTGAAAACAACAGCTAGTAAGAAAACAACACAAAAAAAATCATTTAATTTAAATAACCGAAACAAGTGGGAGTTATTGTGTTCTATTACATTCTTTTGTAAGCCAAAAGCAAACAAAATTGTTATTTGTTATGCTTATTATTTTTATAAAAAGAAAACTAAATTTTATAATTGATTTAAGTAGGCGTTAGAAGTTCGTAAAAATGTCAGCTGGGGGTAAATAACATTTCAAAATGATTTTATCATCAACTTACTTGAAAATTCATAATGGCTTCTGAAATTTTAATATTTATGGGCTCCACTACCATGACAATATTGAAAGAGCCCAACAGACGTTCAGCAACTTTTTCCATGGCCAAGGAATAATTTTCCCATTCCGTATCTAATTCAGTGTAGTAGTGTAAACAACCCTTTATGACATTAACGCAATAATTTGTACAGGGCTTTTCAGTGTAGCCTTTGCAGGAGCCACAGTGTTGCATTTTCGTTAGGGCCGAGGTGCAATCAGCATTCAAACGTATCTGTGAAGGAAAATATTTCATTAGTTTCATTTTGTAGAAAATGTGAATTTAGTTTGGAACCCAGTAAGACTTACATTAACTAATCTCTTGGAGACATCGCCAGCTGTTGCTAAAGCCTGTCCATACGTGCGTGTGGCCACAAATGATCTTTTAATTTGGACGGATAATTTATCGGGCACGTCGCCAAAGGGTTTAAGTTCTTTCATATGTTCACTAACGCAACGTAGGTATCTGGAAAAGCAAACATTATTTACATTATACATATGTATCAATAAATGAGAATCTAAACAATATTAACAATTTTAACAGCCACCAACAACCCATAAAAGTATTAAGAAAGTGTAATAAATCGATACACAAATCTGTTTTTTTTTTATAGACGGGGGTCCCATTTTCTATAGACAGATAAACATTTTGGCTAAAACTGGCCGAAGGAGAAAGCAGAAAATATGAATTGGAAACCTTGGTGATTATAAAGAAAAAATGACCGAAAAGATTTCAAATTTTTTTTTGCATTAAAAACCTGGACATGAACCTTAATTATTAATTTTAAGCCCACAAAATATCTCCAAACGAGACACCTACCTTAAAGTGGAGTAGAGTATAATTGATTACAAAAGGTACCTGGATCTTTGCACCAATCAAACATCAGTGCGAGCCAGTGTGTTCGTTGTTTTAGTAAAATAACTAGACGTTAGGTTCACCACTGTTCCGAACGAGACAACAATATCGTTTGCTGACTTCCTGATAATGTCAAGACAATTAGAATTTTCTTAACTTTTCCGATGTTTTAGGCAGCCACAGAGGTAGATGGATAACCCGCTTTAGACTCTCTATACACTCGTATGCTTGATTTGTTGAGATTTTGTTGCTTTGTCACTTGATATTTTCACTAAACATCGGAAAAACTCTTTACCCAACTGAATTCGTCATTTCGAAATTCGCAGAAGGCACCAATTATTTCCAACAAATGGCTCTTAACAGATGTTTGGGCGCCAGACCGATGACAGCAGTACAGTGAATCATCGATAAAGCAGGATCACGGACGTGACGGATAACAGAAACACCATTGGAAAACGGTAGTGTACTGTAGTGACGGTTAACAGAAACTGATGGAAAACCGCGTGACGATTAATCGAAGTTTTACTGTCTTACTGCTATTTGGTTTTCGTTTCTGGAATAAAATGTTGCCCTCTTAAAGATTACATGCTTAACAAACTCTTATTGTATGAGATTTTATACAGATCATAAACAACAATGTTTTTCGATATTATAAAGAGTAAAGCCTAAGAAAAACACTGCCTTTTAAGGGCGTAATAATATTTCGAGTATAACAAAAGAGCAAAAGATGTTAAATTTTTTCTAGAAAACGAAAACATAAGTCAATGCGGGTAGCCTGATTAATAGTCCAAAATTTCGGCTGGTATAAGTTCCCGTAGGAAACAAGTGTGGAAAACATATTACCAAAGATAGATGTGTCATAAACTCTTTTATTGTCGTGATTAACCATGACGAGTATTCAGAACAACTCCCATTTTAAAACGATAAAAGTGAAGTGAAGTCTGTATATTCCATAGGCAAATAATCGATTTCGCAATTTTTGGAAATCCAGGTGAATTTTGTGTCTTTATTTTGAACCCAGTCTTTCTTGCAGTTTACAAAAGACTTTACCAACAAAGAAAGTTTGGGACATTATCCGAGCAGAACGATATAAAATGGCTTCAGAAATTAGTAAATTGGAAATAAAAAAAAAACAAATGAGGAGGGGGTTAATTCAGTATCCTGTGGCCACATGAAAATTAATTTAAATATTTGAAATATTTTCTAGTGCTTAACAATTTTGTACACTGAATTTAGCTTGAACTCAAAATCGTGTTTCACCAACACGTGTGTTGTTTCAAATAAATTGAACAAATAGTTAGGAAAAAAAGCTCATATAATGGAATTTGATGACTGTAACATTTAGATACGAAATTAGAATATGATTTAGTCTCCTATTGATTATTTAAGTTATTTTTGAAACACAGTGAACGAAACTTATTTAGACGCAAGTTAAAAATTAATTTGGGTGGGTTCATACAAAAAGTTAAAATTGCTAGTTGTAATAAACAAAATAAAGTGGAACACATTTAAGCTGTAAGCAAAAGTATGTATAAAGTGTAAGTATTTTGTTTTTATTTCTTTTATTTTTTAAGTGTTACAAAACGGTTACAAATTTTATTTGAAATTAAAATACCGAGCATAATAACTTAGACTTTCACTCGCAGTCAAATAGCCCAGTGTATTTGATGGGCATCGCACCCACGGCCCCAAGATTAATGAAACACAGTACTAACTAGATTACCGGGGCAACCATAAAGTGTAAATATAACACAAAAAATTAAATTTTAATGAAGAAAATTTTTTTTCGAAAGATTAATACATGGGCGAGCGAGTTCTGGACGTCCAATTTTCTTAATTTTTAAATAAATAATGTCCAGCGTGTAAATCACACTAAATTCTCTGGATGTAATGGAGTCTGCAAAGTCTGTGGATTGATTTCACTCAATATGCGGCCATTTTGTTCATTAACAAATCCGTTAAGCCAAAAACGAGTTACATCGCTCAGCACTATTTAGCATTCCATGTTTCACCCAATCAGTTGGAGGTTAGGTGCATTATGTCAGCGTCAATCTATTCCTGACCATTTGCCACAGTATACTATTCATAAATGTCAAAAAGTGAGCGCAGTGTGACAGTTCGTTTGACAGTTAACCCTTTCGTAAGTTCTATCGGGTTGAACAACACTATATAAATCAAGTATGTGAAAATAAATTTACATTTGACTAGAAGAGAAACAAACCGAAATTTTTAACATAGTTGAGTTTGCACTGAACAGAGTAATGTTTCTTATTTTCAGAAGCCTACAACAGGAAACTGGATCAGGTCGACAAAAAAATCCATTCCTAAAACTCGCTCCGAGGGATAATTAATTGACCCATATTAGTATGAATTCTCAAATATTTAGAAAAAAAAAAATAATACGAATTTAAAACAAGTTTACAAGTTCACAACGTTGGGTATGGCATAGCGTTACATTCTCTTACAAAGGCAGTTTTGACGGTTCAGATGGCTTCAATGTTTTTTGCATAGATCTTTTCATAAATTTCTTTTCTAACCATTTTCCAGCTCGTAAATGTTGCGCACTGTACATAACATTTATTTTGCTTCCAAGTTGAATGTATCAAATTCAATTTCAATGTTTAATTTCTTAAAACAAAAAATAAATAAATGTAAATTTTGCATGATAAAAGGAAAAAAAAACTTTTAATGAAATTTAATGCCAAAACACATATCAACTGCTAACATGGAACAAAAAACAATATTTGTTGTATTTATTGTTGCTTTTGTATTGTTTATATGTGTTTGTGTGCGAGTCTTTCTTTTAATGTGTTATAAACCTAAACTTAAATTCTTTGGAGCAGAAACTATCGTCGAACACAATTGAATATAGAAAAAAAAATAAAAATAAAGAACAAAAGAAAAAAATTTAAAAGTTGTAAATAACAGAAATAGAATCAGCAGCACTTGTAGGTCTGCATCATTAACTCGTTAAATTAAATACTGCTTAAAACAAATGTTAGTAAATAAAAGAAAACTATAAACATGTTTGTATGAATGTATGAATTTCAAATTAAGACATTAAAGGGGGCTAAAATTCAAATGCGTATTAAAAACAGTTCTATCAACAAAACTGAAAAATATTTCACCATGAATGAAACAAGTTTCGGATTCGAAATAACAATCCATTAAAAATTCCATGGGATGACACACAGTTTTTACCATATGATTTTTATTTAGTAGTAACCATCAACCGATACGTGTATAAATTTGCCAGCAATCTGACTATTTTTCACGAGTTATAGCATTTTCTGTGAAATGAAAAACAGTGAATTTCGAGTTTTGATAAGCACTGCTTTTTAATGAAAAAATACAGTCGAAACTAAACAGTAGCTTGATGAACATGGCAAAGAAGTGAATTGCTGAATTTAAATGTAATCGTATCAGCTCAAATGTTGCAGAGCAAAACAAAAACAAAAAAATTACAAATTGGTTATAAACGGTCGCAATTTGAAGGTGCACGAGCTAGCTGACATTGTAAAGATATCAGACATTCGAAAAAGAAAAGTGTTGTTTCACCAAGACAAAGCACCGTGTCACAAAACGATGATAACGATTGAATGAATTGGGCTTCGAATTGCTTACCCACCCACCGTATTTTTCAGATTTACCTCCCAGCGAATTTTTCCTGTTTTCAGATCTCAAGAGAATGCTTGCTAGTAAGAAATTTAAGTTTAAAGTAATCGATAAAACTGAGGCCTATTTCGACGAGAGAAGAGAAGTCGTACAATAAAGGTGGTATCGAAAAGTTGGCAAAACGCTATACTCGTTGTATCGCCCTCGAAGGCAACTATGTTGAATAATAAAATCGAGTTCTGAAAATTTTGGTTTTTTTCCTATTTATCCTACGGACTTATTATTTAATGAAGTTGAACTCTAAATTTTGTATATCAGTTTTGTAAAAGAACCCATTAGTAATTCTTTAAGTTCTGAAAAAGTTCGAAGACCCTTTTAAACACAATAAAGTTTTTATAGTCAAACAAAAAGATTTAAGGGAAAACCTAAGAGAAAATACTAGGATAAAGTAAAAGTTTTAGAATAAACACACATTAATAAGAATCCTTGAAACTTGAAAAAAAAGTTTCAAAAAGCTTGAAATTTTTTAAAGAAAATATTGAAACTTTATGATAATATTTTAAGCTTTAAACAAAATATTGGAGCTTTCAGAGAGAAACTTTAAGCGCTGAAGCTATAAGAAAAAAGCTTACAGCTTTAAGGAATGACTATTTCAGTTTGTTAAAGGAAATGTTAAATTTGATTATCTTATAAACCAAAACCTTAAAGCTACCTAAGATGAAACTGGTTTCGAAACGCTTTTAAAAAGCTTGAATGCTAACATTTTGTTGAAAAGCTTAAAGACTTTTGGCAAACCTTTTCGAAGATTTTAAGAGAACAGCTTAAAGGCCTTTTAAAATATATTGAGTAAACTTACAAAAGCCCTAGCAATTTTAAAGGAATAGTTTAGGGTTTTATTGAGCAGCATAAAGAGTTTATAGAATAAATACAAAATATCGAACTTTTCAGAAAATAATTCTAAATTCTCAAATTCTTTAACAATGTTTTATTTGGGTTCAAAAGCAGCTACAATGACTGTTTGTGAAAATTTATTACACTTTTTAAATAAGATTTTAAACAAGCCTATTGTTTGTGGTTGTTTTAATCTAAATTTGTGCCTCTTATTTTAAATTATTAATATGTTAACGTATTGGTAACATGAGCTTTTCGGTGTATTGTGTTTGGTGAGTATTATTTTTCTTTATAATAAAAAAGAAACAACAACAATAAAAATACCCCAACAACAGAACAACATTTTTTTGCAGAAATATAATCACTGCTTATAAATGTAAGTACTTGACCAACAATAAAAAACTTGGCCCAAACTGCACTTCGTTGTTGGTTTTGAATGAATTTTTTTTCACATTTGTAAACATTGTAAGTGTTTTGACCACAAAAGTACCGGTTGTTTTAAACTTTTCATTTGGCATTTGTGAATGAGTTGTAGCAACCATTAAAACACAGGGAATTTTAAACAAGAATTGAAACAAAAAATTGACATAAAAAGTGCGTTTTGGCCTGCTGGTTTTGGTATTAAATTACGTTATTTTATATATTTTTTTCTTTTGTACAACTTTTTTTAATGAAAATTTTATAAATACTTTTAAACATAATTGCCAAGTTTACTTACTTTTCATCAAATGTGTACTGAGCATTTAACACCTGAAACATTTTCTGATACAATGTATTGAAAAATGTATCCATTACATCAAGCAAATCGACACGACCGCGAGTATAGTAGTTTTCCAATTCATTGAAGAGATCAGAAAATACATAGGAATTCTGTTGATAGATCACACCATACGTGCGTGTAAACATATTGTGAAATTCCGTTTTGGATTCCTGCAGCATTGAGCGGAAATGTTCTGTAAAAAAAATGAGCAAGAAAATGAATCAATAAATTTATTAACAAAAAATTTTTAGTAAAGAGTAGTAGAGTAAATAAATTTAATAACACCGATATCTATAGAATCAAGCACTGATATCAAAAGGCTATTTAGTGAGACGTATCATTTTTATAATGCAATAAAATATTGATTGAAATATTTAGATATTGGGAACAAATTTCCGTCAAGTTTGGTTTGGAGAAAAACTGGTTTCACCAACTTCAGTAACATTTTTCGTTTTTACATTTCTAAAATTTTTTCCGCATTTTGGACCAGCGAATTGGCCTGGCCTCGAAGATCGTGAGATATAACACCGTAGGACTAGAATTTAAGTCAAACAGTTAGTACACCGCGATAAGCCAGAGACGATTCGGTAGTTTGAATAAAACATTTGCTCGTTATTACCACCATACAACCTGGATTGATGCAAAGTAATCGAAAATTTGACCTTCCGCTTGAGCTTTAATCCAGGCAGCCATATAAAATTATATTTAACAAAGATAGCAATATATTGCCTTTCAAAGGAAACTAATCAATATTTCGTTTTGGAGTTGTAAATTTCTTAAAATATTTTTTGATACTTTGATGAAATTCGAATTTTTCTTTGCAACCAATAGCCGGAGAAGATGTATCAATTCTAAACCTTTTGTTTCAAGAAAATAATAAAACTTCGGAAAAACAAATTTGGCGAATTTCTGATATAAAAAACTGAACAATTTTTAATTCTTACACTCTCCAAAGAATACAGGGTGAGACACACATATTCTTAATAACAGAATCTGTTCTCTTCTCGATATATCGGTAGCTTTGTTTCCTGTTCAAATGCATGTTTTTTTTTGCTTACCAAAACATTAAAATTGTTTGATATTTTGTTTTTTTTTTTAATACAATGTTTGATCGTCTGTGTCGCGATGTTTACTATTTTTAATGGCATAGTTCGTTGAAATCACTTTCTTTTCTTCCGCGTATATTTGTTTAATAGTATGTGTGACATTTACACAGATGTAATGATCCGTTTATGGTTTCCTCTGTGGTTGCATCCTCTGTGTCAAAAATGGAGGTTTTTAAACATATTTCCTCTAATGTTCGCTCGTGTGTAGCCGGTATTAGATAAATAGGGTCAACACGGATTTCTTTCTCAAATTGTTATCATTTCCAGCGAAAACTGCTGCTTCGCCACCAGTAGCCGTGTAAAAGAATATCGAGTTCGCATTGCATACAAACCTACTTACGTATGACGTGATATTTGTTCACGTTGTCCCACTCTGTATCATTTCATTTTAAATTTTCCCTTTAGCGCTTCGTAGACTATTGGAGATTTACTGAATATTTACTTTTGTAAAATTTTGTGTTCGATGCCTTACAGTAGTGCTTTCTGGTATGCACGAATGTAAGCGAATATATCAAAATAAATTTTTCTGCATTGCTAAAAAATATACGTACAAATATTAAACATTTCTGCAATTGTCTGCCATACAGTATTACAGTTATTAAGGCTTACTATGGCTTTATTAAGAATTGAAATAATAAACCGAGTTTCCATAACTGCAAACAAAAAATTGGCTTTATTAGAAGGGAAACTGTATACCATTTGCGTTTTACTGTGCCGTACTGTTTCGGATTTAGCTCGTGGTTCGATTTTCGCCCAGTTTTCGATGAATTTATATCTCGGCAATGGTCCGCTCAATGTTTTCTTCCAATTCGTCCAGAGTTGCCCAGAGAAAATACTCCAAGAGCGTTAAACGGAACGATTTTGGTGGTCAATTGTGTCGACAGTAAAATGGACGTTGTAAATATCTTTTCTAACACTTTAAATGTGACACGTGTTAGCCGGAAGTTCTTCATTTACATTTAGCTCTACTGGCAAATTGTAGAGTGTTCCCTGAATTAAAAATCACCATTTCCTTCTTTCTGATTATTAACACATTTTTTTAATCACTACCACTGTGCGAAACAATTAAGGGTTGAATAAATTTATTTTCTTTTAACTAAATTACCTTGACACTCAAGTTAACACAACGCATAAGTTGCAACTATTTAAAGTAAAACAAACAAAATTATTTAAGGGCAACTACTCGTATGAATCATCAGTGTTGAAATTGGAGTCACAGCATGTTGTCACAGACATCTTCAATTAATAGTGCAATTTGTAATAAACCTATTAGCGGCCACCAAAAAACATAAATCTGTGATTTCCGCCACTATATTTATTGTAAAACATGAACAAATAAAAAAAAAAAACTATCTGATGATCACTTGAGACAAGCAACCCAGCAAACAGAAACAATAATTTTGATTAACATTTTATTAAACGCATCGAAAAACAGTAGAAAACAACAACAAAAATAATATAAAATAAAACAGTGATTACAAGTACAAACGTTCAACAGAAGCCCGCATGCGCCATCACATCAAATAATAATTTTCATCACCCTCCGTCTACCATGACACACATTACTCTTCTACAATATTGTCTGCAGAAACTTGAGCGCGTCCATATTCAGCTTCCCACTAATCTTTTTTGTTGTCACACGGTTTGCAGAAGCATTTCGACAATCAAGTGTGAACGGAACTGGTCTCGGTAGCTGGCATTGTAAACTATTGTATGAACAATTTTTACTAAAGCTACTGCTGTAGTGTTTTTATACTTGTGATGTTGTTGTACAAATTTAAATGTCAAAAACTATAGTGTCAAATGACATGTAAGAAACACTGACACGCCTCTACAATTGCTTAAACATAAAATTTTATAAAGGTTTGCCTTGTTAACAATCAAAGAATTGAAAGAACATTTAAAAAATGAACTCAAGTAGGTGGTGAACACTGTTTAAGCTTTACTTGTAGTTCTATTTAGTTTTTGTGTTCTTTTTTGTTTATTTTTAAGATTTTGTAGGTTGTTTGTGGCAATAATTACGTTGGAAGACTGACAAATTTCAATTATATACCTTCAAGTGTTTAAGTGACGATTAGTGATGAGTTAAAGCAAAAATCTTCATTTATATTTTATTGGTTTAATTTTTAGAAGTAAAGCGAAGTACATTTTTGGAACTCAAACATATAAAAATGGCTTCAAATACGGCCGGCGACAAATTATAATGACGATGTTGTTTTGGCAGTCTATTATCTAAGTTCTAGGTGAAAAATCATATTTAGAGATAAGACGCATATTGGATATTAGGAAGGGAAATTGCCATATAGAGAACGATGCCAACTCACACCAGGTGGCAACGCACCCACAAAAATCATTGTTCCATATTTCACCTAAAGCAATATTTCTGGGCCATCGCTGCCAACGCCGCCCGCCTCAAACAATCATAATGATGTGGACGTGGAAGAATTTTGGATCTAGCAGGACAGCTCTACGTGGATTATAGCGAACGTTGCGATGGACATTTTTCAAGAACGATTTGAGGATTGTGCTATTTTACTGCACTTAATTGTAGTTTTTGAATTTGATGGTCTATGTTGCAACTTATTGACCGATGCCCTCCAGGTCAACATAATCCAGGTTATAGGCCACATTTCGCCTGATTTATAATGCTAAACACCTTTTCATCTATCAAAAAGGCATTTTCGGATAAAACGCAATTGAAATTTTTCTTTCATACAAAGTGTGTTCTGGACCAACAAGTTTGAATTGTTTGAGGCGATTAAGGCAAACTCGCAGAACGTGCTAGAGATTTATGAAACTAATTTTAAGATTGTAACATGAGTTTTTGTTTTACTGACGAAGTCCGGTTACTTGAGAATTAAAAATTTAACTGTTTTTCGTAAGTTAAAAAGTACGATTTAAAGTTTCTATGTCTGGTTGAAATAAATTTAAAGCAAAGACAAATATTAAAAGTTTTCGTTTGCATAAAAGTGTATTTTGAATTGACGGTGAAGAAGGGATTGGAGAGAGTACCATTTTCCTCTCCGCTGCATCCGTGCCATTATGAGTTTAAAACAAAAAAGTTGTAAATATATTTAAAAAAAATTTAAAGGCTGCTCAATGGCAAAAAAAGACGGTATTAGGAATTTATTATAAATTTTCTGCAAATGATTTTCCATAATAAAAATAAAGAAATATACACACACATAATAAATGCACGACTTTTCGTTGATTTGTGGTTATTTTTTCGTAAATTTTAATTAAAGATTTAATTTTTTTAGTGTGACTTTAAATATATTTTCGATGCATGAATAATATACTATCACCAATAGAATATTGGCGATCGGCCAGAATTTTTGACAGTTGTTTAAAATACGAAATGAAGAAAAATTCGAATAATTAAAATTTGCCCAAAAACTATATTTTAGGTAATGTCAACACTTTCCAAATTTGTTTATTGTCCAAATTAAAAAACAAAAATTAAATCAACGAATTTATTTTTATTTTTTTAATTTGCTTGCTGATTTTGACGTTTTTAAGCGATTTTTACTTGGACGATTATTCATACAGCCTGTATGGCTGCGGGCAAGCTGGTTACGTTTGTTTGTTGTTTGCAGGCTGGTTACCTTGATCCTTTAAAACCTCAATATCCTGTAATAGATGTTCAAATATAATTTATTGCTATATTGTAACATTCTAATAAATAATTAAAACTCTGTATTTTACTGCAGAAGAAAATAAATGCACAGTACAGTAACTTACAAGGTCGTAAAATAGTATATTTTATATTCCAAATTCCTTATTTAAAAATTTTATGCAAAGGAAACTCACCATTAAATTTTTGTGCTTTACTACTCAGCATACTGGACATTTTCAAAATTTGCTCCTTGGAATGTTTTTCCAATTGAAGGCGGGATTGCATGGCCATTTTGGTTTCCATACTGTGTGTACAACACGTACCCACGGAAGGTGATTCACAATAACGCAGGCCCATTTCTGTAAAGAATAAAAATAATATACAGAAATATTAAAATTTCTACAAAACAAGAAAAATGTTTCGAAAATTACGTTTTTTCTTGAACAAACATTTTAAGATTAATAAAATTGTTATAAATTTTAAATTACACAAACACCCACATCCTAAAACCCAAGGAAGTACAGTGAGTTATTATATTTCTCGCCAATATTTTGAAATTAATTTTTGTTGTTGTAATTTTAAGAATTGTACGAAATGAATAAAGAGTCTTTGTAATGTGATGTAATGAATTTTCCCAGAAATAGCAGCAACCGAAACCAGAAGCACTTAACAACGATCTCAAAGATTTCTGATGAAAAATAAATATGCAAGATGGATGGTGGAAAAGCGAGTAAAACGTCAAGCTAAAAATTAACACAAAAACGTACAAAAGAGATGAAAGTGCAGTGCAGCGAGGTATGATGATTATGTGAATTTTATCGTTTTGATTTATTTAATGCACTTTTCTTATATGAAGTGCACTAAGCGATTCTCCAATACCCTACATGAGGTCCACTATAAAAATCAATTAATATGCTAAACCGATTTATTTTCTACCTCGAAATATCGAATGCCTACTGGTATTAGCGTACGAGCTGCAAGCATTTGTACTTAATTTTTTTTTTTTATACTGTATTTTATTTTATTGAATCTTTCTATTAAAAGAAATTCACAATAAGTATTCAAATCTTATTTTTAAATTATTATTTACTAGTTATTACCAATGTAATAACTAATTTTTTGTATTCAAATCTTAAAAATCTAGTTGAGTTAGGACTTATTAGCCAATGCAGTTGATTGGTTCGAAGCTTTATAGACGTTATTTTTGCCTCAATGTGACGGGACGAAGTTAGCCGCCGATCTAGGTGGATACCTAAATATTTTACGTGCGTTTCCGCTAGAACCGTGGTATTAGTTATTGTGATTGGTGGACATTTTTGCCTTTTATGGGAAAACGTTACATGAGCACATTTCGATGGATTTACCTTTATTCTCCAACGTTTTTAGCCAGTCTTCTAGCTTATGAATATGGGACTGAAGTTTTTTAGATGCATCCTTTGGATCATTACTGACACTTATAATTGCAGTGTCGTCTGCAAAGGTTGATGTATATGTATGTGGGCTTGTCGGCACTTCCGCTGTATAGATTATATATAATAGCGGCCCTAGCACACTACCTTGAGGTACTCCTGCACTGATTTTCCCACATCTTGAAAGCTGGTCCTTTGACCTTACTTTAAAAGTTCTATCGGACAAATAACTTTTTATAAGCTTGCGTGTGTTTTCAGGTAGAACCCGAACTATTTTATTAAGCAGCCCATCATGGCAGACTTTATCAAATGCTTGGGAAATGTCTAAAAATAAAGCTGAACAGTATTGCTTTCTTTCAAAAGCCGATCTAATAATGGTAACGATTCTATGGGCTTGTTCAATCGTACTATGCCTTGCTCGAAAACCAAAATTAATTGCTCCGCTATTGGAACATAATATTTGCAATGCGAATTGTAATCACATGACAGGTGGCCTGTATTATGAGCAAATTCAATTAATCATTTTTCGATTTATATTGACCAAAAACTAGTGTATAATATTTAAAAAAAAAGTTTAAATAATAATATTAAATTTAAAATTATGGTTTCTTTTAATTAATTATGTGTCAATTATTTTCTTAGATACTGGCGTTTTAAATAAACAGCAGATAGAAACGATCTTCGTGAACTAAAGCAAACTACGTGAACTACAGATCATGTAAAAATAAATCTGGCGATTTTAAATTCGGATCTGACAAATTGTTGTCGTATAAAAATCTCATATAAGTACATGCGTTGTCAGTTCGGAATACATTGAAGAATTCAAATTTTATTATATTTCACTTTATAAAACCTTTAATTGCATAAAACATAATTTCTGTGGCTTTTGTTCAACGAAAATCATTTATTTCAAAAATTTATTTGTGGAGGGTGGATAAGCTAATCTCTATGAGCATTTCGCTAGTTGCTTAGGCCAACTCATTAGGAAGCCTTTAGCCCAATTTTTAGAAAAACATAAACGTCTTATGCTCGAAATTCGTCAGATCAAATTAGAAAGCTTGCGACAGATGGTACCTAATTTCGAATTATCGTAATACACAAGAATGTTAATGTAAAATCAAGTTGTGTGACAAAGTCTACGTTTTATGAATAAAGACAAAAAATTTGATTTTTTTAAGTATGGTTATTCGATAATTCCAAAAACTTTATTTCGAGCTTTGAAATTTGTTTATGAATTGCGAAAAACCGAGTTGGATGGAAAAATACGTTTAAGCCAAAAAATTTAAAAAACATAAGGTTTTCGAAATTTTGAACTTAATAACGAAATTGGAAATTTAAGTTGAATATACATATATTTAGGCCCTGAATGATAACTTTTAGGCAAAAATTTGAAACTTTAAATTTTGCAATTGCGAAAATTCGAACTTAATTTCGAAACTTGATTCAAAATTAAACTTATGATCAAGTAAAATTGCAAAATCATGAAATTTTCAACTATCTTCCAGAACTCCAATAACTAGTAAAATATTACAGACAATGAATTAATAAAATATTGTCTGCGTAAAGTTGTTTAGTCTTATAAAAAATCCCTTTATTTAAATTTTTTAGATTTTATACCCACCCGACTGATCCAAAATTTTAATTTATTTCCACGACTAGTTTTTTCAAATACAGCTTGACTGAATATAATGAAGATATGCCTCGTAAGTCGGCCAAGATCCCCATTCACATATTTTCGCATTCAATCTTACCTTTAAAAGAACAACCATAAATCGAATGTAGATTTCAAACTAAATTTTAATTATGAAGCTGTTAAATACGACAACAGTGTTATGCTTATGCTGATGATGAACAATGATGGGGACCTGAAGTTAACGACGAATAAATGCTAGACGTGATATAAGTAAATTGTTTATTTAGGCGTTTAACACATTCACACCATTAAAAAACAGGCACTCAAAATCAATGCGCCAACCTCAATTGTTAATAGAAGACGAATCTGTACAATACACTGCCATACTTCATGCACAAACATGTAATATTCCTAAAGAAAATCGCTTTTTTAAGGCGATACGGTAAATAGTTTTGTTTACTGGCGAACTGTTAAAGTTGGTAGTCGTTTTTGTTTGTTTTCTTGCCTTAAGCAAATGTCTTGAGCCTGGCTGTTACAGGCATGGAGTAGATGAAATATGTTTGTATATTTTATGACAATTTACATTTAGAACAACACACACCAGCATCGACTTACCTCCTTAGCAACTGTTTAAAGAGGAACTATGTAAAGAATTTTCATTTCGGATTTAGAAGGTATAAAACTTGCCCTTTTACCAGAAAATAATTTTCTTAAGTCTTTTGGGGTTTATTATTTCATTTCCTTGTCGCTAAAGTTGTAGTTAAACCAGAATGAGTAAAGAAAACAATTTGATTTTTTCTTTGCGAAGTCTATAAATTTCTTTATAATTTTTTTTTTCATACATAAATTTGTCGTCAACAGATATACCCGCCCCAAGTCTGTTTGTCGACTTATTTTTTTGTGTAGTTTAACACTTTTTAATATTTATAGTGTTTAAATAAAACCTAAGTCTCTAATGAGACGTTTCTCTAATTAAAGTTTGGATTAAGAACTTAACCGGAAATCATATTTTCAAAGATATTTTTTAGTTATGGAAAATAGCTTGACTCAATTTATACTGATATAAAAATCAACATCGTGAATAAAAAAGGAATTAAATCAGGAAATTAGGATTGACAATTTATGGGGTAGGCTATTAATTTATAGGCGAAACCGGTTTGTCTCCAAACCAAGCTTGACAAGGGATGACGGAAATTCGTTCCAAAAATTGACAATAAATAAATACTTAAGCTATTAGGTTTTTCAAGGATAGCTGTCGTCCAAAAAATTAAAAATTTAAAGCAAATAGACTAGATTAGATTTTCTACTAACTCGAATTAGGTCATTATGGTTTGTGGCCACTAAAATAGTTTTTCTTTGTATCAACAATTTTTTTTTAAAGTTATTATGAAATCTTTGTGGTCATTGGAAACGAGAAAACTTATACAAGTATTGATTATTCTATTTCCGCTTTGTGTATTCAATGAAGGAAAATGATGACTCTTAATATCTGACAGTTACTTCTGCTGGTTGCAGCATTAAATCAATATTTAGAACTCGTATATTACTATTAGAGATTAATATAGCAAATTTAATTTAGAAATTTAAATTTAAAAAATAAAATAAGTAGAAATATTATTTTACAATTAATCGAATCATCAGAATAATAATTAAAAACTTATTGAGGCAAAAAATTAAAAGATAAAATAAAATAACAAATTTATTTATTGAAAAGATCTCAGAATCAATAAACTATCTGATATTTTAGGCGGGATAAAATAAAGACATTAATTACGGCGCACGGTAGTGTGCCAGGCCTAAAGCACACAGTATGTATATTACACGAAACCATTCGCGCTGTTTTTACCTCCTTCATAACTTTACTTCCTTTAATCATAAAATAATGAAACTTGAAACATAAGGAATCTACGTATATGTAAGCTCATAGGCCATGTAAGCTTCCTCATAGGCCGTATAGGTATACAGGTAGGTCTCAGGGCACAAGTAAACAGAAAAACCTGAAAATGCACACTTTTTTCTGAGGGGCTAGTGGCCCCTCTTATTTGTATGAGAGACTTCCATTATGGCTACATAGCTGATATTTGGTATACAGGTAGGCCTAGGAAAATATGTAATGATAAAAATTGACACTTTTCATTTAGGCGACTAGGGTTCTCTCTTATTTGTATGGAGCGTATGCACTCTAGGTAGAGAGATAAAATTTGATATAACCTAACCGTCTGTAAGCTTTGAGTTAAAAGAGGTTTTATACATACATCCGCACAAAAAAATAAATCTGAAAATAAGGCTAAGTTCCTATCCAAAAATTTCGGCCGCAAAAAGTAGTGAGATCAAAATGAGGACTAAGTTTTTCATATGTACCACAGCATCCCATCTCTAGGCAACTTGCTAGCTTGGAAAAATTTGTTGTAACTTTCTAGTATAGGAAAGGTTTATAGGAAAAGTGCTACCAAATTAGCAAGTTGCCTTGGTCCTCATTTTGATCTCACTACTTTTCGCCTCTGAAATATTTAGATAGGAACTAGGCCTTATTTTATGTATTTGTACGGATTCTTATTTCACCGTTGCATTGTGTTTGTATTCTTTTATTTCTTAAGATTTGTATTAAAGGCTACTAGTCTAAAGATCTCAATTTAACAATATTGGTGCATATATAAAATATTTCTAGAGATAATTTTACATCGTTTCAAAATTCTATAAAAAAAATTAAATTAATTTGCAACACTTATTCAAACATTTCATTTCTTTTTCGATTTATTCGGAATTATGGCTGCGAATTGAAGTTACTAAATGAGTGGACGAAACTTACCTTTCGGCTAAACTATATGCAATTACTATTACTTGCATGTATTATTACTTACTTACAAGTTTTAACACTAACGAATCAGCGCCCTTTCCGAAGAGCTTATTGTTAGATATTTGAGATTTTACAGTTTACTAAACGTCTACTAGCAGGCGACGCTTTTTGGAGGACCTTTTCTCGGAAACGCCGCAGTGTTTCGTGCACCACTTTGACAAATGATAATTTAACTATTTTGGAATACGAGTTCTATTCTCACTCCTACGTCATACTTTTAATTCTACTTATTCTTTAGCAGATGTTTTGTATTCATTCGATAAAATAACAAGCTTGTGATAGATTGATGCCATAAACAAGATATGCATTATTAAATTAATCATGCTCATGCGAACGTGGTGCGGATGGGCAACATACACTATTGATTGATCTGTAGCTATATGTTATTATTGGTAAAGGGAACTCTTGATGTTCTTTCCATCATAATACAGTGCAACACACATTTTTAAATCTTACAAAAAGTTGTTAAGTGGCCCGATTTTTTTAAAAATAGACTAGAATATGTTTTTAATAAATTACAGAACTAGTTATTTAGTTAAGCTATTTGTATGTGGAATAAACTCTCTGTATAGGTCTTTCCTGTTACATTGAATATAAGAAAATTAAAATCGATGGCCCACACTGCTTTTGCTTATCCAAGATAAAAAGTTCATCTAATATTTTTTTTTTAAGAATATAGCCTAATGACACTTGCTTTATTCCTATAACATCCTGTTCATGGTGCGAAACCATTAATTGCTTGACTGTTGGTGGGTACAAAGCTCAATGTAGTGATTTGTTACACAGAAAACAGATATGAAAAGATGCCCATCGTTATTTTGCCACAAACAATTTAGATAAATCCCCATCCCACTTAAATTTTGTTCGTTTTGTGTTTGTACAATAGGTTTATTCGCACTTATGCAAAAAAACAATTTGTTTGAAGGGTAAAGAGAATTGTTTTTTTGGCTAAGAGCTGTAATAGTGTGCTTTTGTAATTGTCTACATTATAATTACCCTGTTTGTTTTGTTATGGTATCGGTTTATAGCCTATGTGGCACTTATCTATTTACCCTGTTAAAGTAACATATGTGAAGCAGAACCGTTATTCAGGGCATCATATGTTTAGTTTAATATTCTACAATATGGATCTTTAACATCCGCTGAGCTTATTGAAATAGTAAAAACTTACGACTGAAATGGCGATTCTATAATAGGCAAGTCTAATTATCGAACTCATTTTTTTGTTCGCGAATGTGTTGACAAGCAAAATTATATCATCTGTAGCATCACCAAAGAATTACTGCTTCGTGTGGCCATTGGTCTGCAGGTATGGCAAGGGTGTAACACAAGTTGCCAATTTGCTCATCATAGTCACACAACTACTATTCTTTATCCGAAAACGTAAATGTGGACGTTTAATATACGTATGACGTTATAACAAGACGATAGAGACGTTTGAACAAATATTGGTTGACCCTGTAATTTCACATTTTGATTTTAATTATCTACCAAGATCGTGCGATTTGACACAGGAGATCGAATTTATGCGGCTTGCCCACTGGGTATAGAAAAGGCATATTAACAATGACAATACAACAAAAAAATTATATTTTCTAACCCAACAAACCATTAATGTAAAGTCGTTTATAGTAATTAATGTTCAAAATATTTTCAAATAACCATAATTTGTTTTTCACCATAATATATTGTTAACAAGAACATAACATGGTGGTGGTGACTATGCCACAATCATATACCTAATATCAAAGTTTTAAAAGGATTTTTCAGTCCGCCTTCGATACTTATCTAAGTGATGATGACTATAAAGTGGAGTGTTTCTATGGTATGGTGAATATTTTAAGCAAAGTTTATCGTTTGGTAAAATGCCCAGGGTATTATTTATATTAAAATGAAGTACTTTTATATCGTATTGTATGTACGGATGTGTACATGTTCAAGACATTATCTCTTACGATTATAAGCCTTAAGTTAAACTTGAATTTTTTATTATGAAATGACATGAGGGTGTGTTATTTACTCCAGAGAAAAATAAATGCTTAAATTTATTGTAGTACGTTGATGGATAAAGATCTTTATGTTTAATGTTTGTAGTTGAGAAATTGAATTCATGATGCTTAAAAATATTAATAATGGGTGCATAACAAATTAGCAAATTTAAGAATATGTATTATACTCTACATATTTTACTCTGAAAGCACTGGTGCTTTTTTTGGCCAGTGTGAGCTTGTTAATCAGATCTTAAAGAATGACGATCATTTTCCTTTTATTCCAAACTCACAAACTTTGTGTCTAACACTCAAACTGTTTTATAAGGTCTTTTACTAAATTAATAAATATTATTTTTAAGATTAGCACGCTTTAAGATTCGTTGCCCTTGAAGAACTTATAAAATATAACCTTATAAGGGTAAGCTGCAATGTTATATCTTTCGCCTTATCCCACGATACTTTAGCCAATACGCCCTGTTTTAAGTGAATAAAGGGCTTGGAGTAATATATTCTCATGCGGTACCATTGAACACGTGAGTGATAATACAGCGCCAATCGACCATGCATCACAATCTGGAACGGATAACCCACCCCCACAACGATTAAATTAACTATTTTTTCAAGTTTCTTAAATACGTTCTGAACCGTTAGGTATGGTCCAGCAGAAATGAGAGAACCTATAATACAAACTCCAATCCATACAAATTTCCACTTGTCATTTTAAAACAAGCCTGTTGAAGAGCAAATTTAAAAATATATGCTTCAAAAATAGGAAACTCAGCTGATAATGTGGATAAGAAGCTTTTCGAAGAGAAAGCCAAAATCGGACTTTAAAGCTAAAACAACTATCTGTGATTATTATAACACTGCGACATGATATAAAAAAAATTCTTCTGGGGGTCGATTCTGGTACTGTGCAACGGTGAAATGAAAAGTTTTTTCATGTTTTCCTAGAGTTTTTGACGCTCGTTTAGTGAAAAAATGATAAATAAATTCAAATGTTTTCATGTGAAAAGAACAAATGGAATGAAACAAATTGTTTTCACAATTTCACAGTAATATGATTCTTGTTCTGTGTAACAGTGAAAATAAGTGTCAAAATTTTTTCATTTATAACATATTTTTACACTTTGATTTTAACGGTGAAAAATGGAGAAAGCCTTAAGAGGCACGCGCGCAAGCGGGAACCAAAAATAATTTTTAATTAATTACTTAGAAGAAAATCTGGACATTGCCAATGATAAGTAATAATTTAAAAAATTAATAAAAATTATCTTCTAAAAAATGCATATATACAGATTTGTAACTGCGGATGGTGCTAGGCATTGAGACGAAAAGTGGAAGAAACTAGCGGCGAGCCTTAACGCTCTTGGTGGTACCCAAAAAGACGGTCAAAAATGGAAGAAGTATTGGAGTGATTTGAAGTAAGTATATTTTTTGCATATTTGCGTTTAAATTAATATAAAATTTAAATAAAATGCTAGACTCAACACTCGTGCCAAATACTCCGAAATAAAAAAAGTGAGCAAAGAAGTGGAGTTAATGGTTTAAGTCGCCTAAAAGCACTTTTGCCTCTAGAAGAGCGCATTATAAAAATCACCACTGTGGAAGCGGTAGATGGAGATGGAACACCGGAAGTAGGTTTTGAAAATTCTTTTTTGGAGAGCAATGATGACAGAAGTTGTGAAGAAGCTGCAATTATTGTCGCTGACGCAAATGTAGAGGAAGGCTCTGCAACTACTTAAAAAAATTGTTGGACGGTGTAATTTATGTTTCGATGCTAGTAGAAAATACATTTTGCACAATTTGCAAACGTTGTCTTCTTCCAACACTTAATATAGTAGACGATGAAAAATCGCCAGTGGAGCTATCGTTTACTTCAGTTTCCTCAAAGTAGTCCTCGTATATTTGCGGTAATGGAACTCTTTTACGAATTAAAAAGTTATGCAATACTAAACAAGCATTGATTATTATTCCTGCTTTTGGAGGGCTATAAAAAAGTGTTCGTTCCTTTGATAAACATCGAAATCGACTTTTTATTATACCTATGCATCTTTCCACGAGAGCTCTCGTGTTCTTATGAGCTGCATTATATCGCTCTTCAGGGACACTTGATGTTGCACTTATTGGTGTCATCAACCAAGGCTATTTAAAATAAATAAAAAAAAGTATTTTTTATTAAAATTAAGCTAAAAACGTACCTGCAGTGGATACCCACTATCTCCTAGAAGCCAAAAGTTACGTGCGCCTGTTTCGGCATTTGACTTTTATATTTTATTAACATAGATACGAAAGTTTCACAGCTACAATGGAATGAAACACTTTTTCATTAAAAGAACGGGAATCGCAATTTGTGTAATTGTGAAATGATAATATGAAAAGCTGTTATGAAAACGACCCCCTGGTGTCCTTAAGCGATGATCAGCGAAATGTATTTTACTTGTATTTCAAATTTATAGCATTTCGTTAATCAATAACTTTTCTGATCTTTGGTAATCTCAACAAAAAGTGAAAGTTTAGAAAACTAAGTTTAATGGCTGGAAATTAAAACAAGGTTGTGTTATTGTGGCCACCGCAGGAGGTAAACTGTGTATTAAACAAACAAGATGGTAACTTTGTAAAACAACCTGCAATGATCAGTTCTCCTGAACGACCCACTGTATTGCAGTAGCTAGAAGCTCAAAAACGATATTAAAAAAAAATTAACTATATTACCTAAATCACAAAAAGTTCAGAATCTGTAATCACACTAGGTGTTTCTCTCTCTGTCTATCTCTTTCTCTCTCTTCTGCATATGCAATTAATGATATTGCTTTGAATAATGCATATGGAATTTTCAGCGTTTGCTTTAAGGACACTTGCATACATTAAAACTTATTTCCAGATAAAAGAAGTAGACAGGTATTCATGCATACGAATATAGGTATCTAGATACATATATATGTAATATATAAGAAAATTTTCTCCGAACTAAGAAAACATAATAAGTTTCTACATCAGTAGATGTGTACGGGGGTAAAACATTTTTTTTCAATTTACTTACTGGCAACTTTGAAAAGGGCAATTTTCTTGTCGAAAGTATATTGAACTCTTTCTTTTTGATATCTCATCTTGAGTTGCCAAAAAACAAACTTTTCATTAACATGGAATGTATTCAATGATTCTTTGATTTGCGAATTGCCAGACAATTTGCTACATAATTCTCCTCCCATTTTCATTGCTAAACTAAACGACAAAAGGAAAACAACACTTTAAAAAAAACTAACTTTGATTTTTGATTTTCAGGACCGGAAATGATTTAAATTTAAAAAAATTAATTTTAAAATTAAATTAAAATTTATAATTTCAGTTGATTTATTTTCGTTGCAAAGCAGTAAATGCTAATATATGGAGGTGCTTTTATGAAAGCGTCTCACTCTTAAATAGATTAAAGCCACTAAGTTTTTACGCATATTGGAAAGCACAAATGAATTCCCTAAAAATTTATATTTTCTTGTGCTATTATATTTAAAAATTTGTTTCTGCCATCAGTCCTAGCAACAACTGCCAACAACCTAGACATTGAAAGTGAAACTTTTTGAATTCTTTTTTTTTTCTCATTTTATATTTTTCTTTGGCAATAAACTGAAGATATTAGCAGAGAACAACGACCCTTTTTAAATATAACTTTAAAAAGGAATTCAGAAAAAGAACTAATAAAACCAAATTGCTTTAAGACTTTCTCACATAAAGCAACAGCATACAATACCGGCAGGGAAAATTTAACTTTAGAAATGGTACCTTTAACACAAAAAATAGTACTTTAAATGTAAAATTATTTATGTGTAAATGGTGATTCAATTTGCTGCTTCCACATGAAAATATTACAATAAATATTTTTCGAAAAAGAAATATTTTATTTCAATTTATTGCAGAGATTATATCGGCCATACGGCCGTCTTATTGTAACGCGATTGTAATACTATTTAATGACGTTTGCGCAAAATGCTGGTTCAATGTCGGTTATTTTTTATCATATCCCTTTTTTTGACAAATCTGTTAAGGTAAAAATCACTGACGAACGTTTCATGGTTACGCAAGTCTACTTCCGTAAGGTAGACGTAATTAAAGACGTAAAAAAGGAGATATGCTTCAATACTTCAAAAAGTGATCAACTACAACTCCCGACAAAATTACATCTTAGCCAGAGTAGTGCAAACAATTTTGCGGAAATTACTTTCAAATAGAAATGGAAAAAACCTATTTGAAATAAAATCAATTCACTAATTCATCTGCGCAAAATGTGTACATTTATTGAACCTTTAAGGGACAAAAGTGAAATAAAATAAAAAAAAATACAAAACGTCTATTAATGGCGCACAATGTAGTACTACTAAAATATTAAGCTTACTTTCGTACAGCCGCATGGTTCTATTGGCAAAAGTACTGACAAAAGTACAATAGTATTTGCTTTACCATCTCTAATAGAACTCTAACGGGGATTCTATAAAATATATTCTGGTTGTCTTTTCTGGGATCCTGTTACAAAAGCTTGTAAGTTTAAATTTATTTCTCTTTCTCTTAAAGAGAATTTAAGTATTAAAAGTAACACAATTGAAGGATAACACACACACAATAACAATAATAACAACAACATCAACATCTTGTGAAATAAATGCTTTGTTTGTTTGTTGTTTTTATGTGAACGAGAAAAATAATGTAAGAAAAAAAATTCTGAACAGCTCTTAAATTTTGTTGACTGACTATAGTCCTCTCAGAGACGTAGTTTAGGTTTGTTTATCAATGAGAGACAAAAACATTATAAAAACTTTTTCAACACGTGTTGTTGGTAACGACTTGGTCATACCTTTGTTTACTGGTTAAAAGTTATTGAAAAAGAAAAAGTTATTAAATATCTATTAAAACGTATGAAAGAATTCTATAAATTTGTTAACTGATTGTTGTTTTGTAAAAGCATTTCACTCGTGATAAGTCTGAAAGTATCAATTCCATACAGAGTTTAAAAAATTAACAAAAGCAATACACAGCGTTGTTTAAAAAACTGTTTTAGTTTCTATAGCAAATCGCACCCCTTCGCATTCATTTCAAGATACTAAAATACTTTAAACAATAAAATTACTTCACAATGAAGAAAAATGTTTAATATTGTTAAGTTACTTATGTATTCATATTGAAATTAAGGACATTTAATAATAAAATAATTCTAGACTGAAAAAGCTCAGTAAAGTAAAATCCACACACGTTCCATTGTTTGCGACAAGATTGGACCAAAATCCGAGAACTCATATTTAAGGAAATGACATGGCGACACAAAAGTTTGGGTTTTAACGTTTCGTAATAGTTTCTAAAGTTCTCATCTGAGAGTTGTAGATCAAGTGGTCGTCTTTTATGAAGTCTTAAAAACTAATAATGACAGTTTTGCCAATGATTGAATTGCAGAAGCTGTCAAAAACTACCAAAAATATTCAGTAAGGTTTGCCATTTCATCATGAATCATTTCCGCTCGCCGAGCGCGTGAAATTACTTTAAAAAATATTTCGTACTTAGTTTCGGCCCAGCTGCAGATACACAACATGAATTTCGTCGTGAGATTGGTATTGATCAGAGCTTTAGTCCTTCGGAAATTCGTTGCACCATGGAAGAGTTTGAGCGTTAGTACACGCTTTTAAACGTTAATCCACAAACGAGGCGGAGATTGGTACATAACCCCCGTATGGCCAGTTGCGAAAAAGAGCCAGAAATGTCGATGGGGCGCCGATCAGTTGAATTGGGCATCACAAGAGACTCAACCCAGCTTGCTTTGTGGGCGTTTACATTAAGGCCTCCATCCATATAAGATTGTGCTGATGCAAGAATTGAAGACTATGCCGTGTGTTCGCTAATTGGGCGCTTGAAATGTTTGCCTGAGATCTGGATCTTGAAGCACTGCTAGCAAAGCAGCAACTAGAGTAATTTGTTATTTGAAACAAAATACCATAAATAACATAAATAAAGCCAGGATCAATTTGATTTCTCACACCGTTGTTGTTTTATTTAACGTAAGATATAAAACACAACGTAACGTCAGAATTTATATGTAAAACAAAACAAAGTTAAAAAGTTATAAAAATCGGCTTTTCTTTAACACATAACATTTGTGTCAGAAAAAAAAATACAAAAGCAAATTGATAACAGGTAAACTCACCGACAAACTTAAAGTATATCTAGTTTCTTTGCCGATGTCAAACTCCATATGTAGAAAATGTACCGGAAATGGTGAAACATTTTTTTATACGGAATTAGACATCCAATAAGTTCAAAAAAGTATTTATCTGCGCTGGTGAGTTTACCTGTTAGTCTACCCTGAACGCCACAAAATATGAAGCGATGAAGATTTCCTTTTAAAAACTTTAAAAAAAAAATTTTTTTAATTTTTTTTTTAAATTTATTTTTGATATTCATATAACTTCTGGCCCTAAATGTATTTTCCTATCGTTCTTATCTGGTTAAACTATATATAGAATAGCGACACATATGATTATTTATTAAAAAGCAGCGAAATTTATCCATAGAAAAATATATTCATTTTTAAGCACAGCATTCGATATTGATCGAAATTTCCATAATTTATTATTGAATTTCTATTGTATTTTATTGAGATTTCGATTAATATTGAATCACGTAATTTTCGCCCTGCATTTTGCTCTCGATATGTTTGCTTTTTATTACATTTGTGTTTTATGACAAATGTTTTTTTTTTATTAAAAGATATTGGTGCTTCTTCCGATGATATATTTTGAAGATATTACAAACGCAATGCCCAACTTATACTGCCAACGAATACTATTGCAAAAAGTTTACTTTATTTTCTAAAAGCCTTTAGCACCCTTTTGTTTAGTTAGATACAATTGTAGCAACATTGTCGGGCAATAAAAGGAATAATTTTTCACAAGGTTTTTGTATGTTCCATTGCTAAATGGTGAAGAGAAATGAGAGGGGAGTTTCTCTTGCCAATGGTAGGTAGACAGAATGTAGCTAACACGGTTGGAGTTTTCTGAAAGAGTTCCCTTTTTCCTGTGTGTGCGCTGAGCTTGAGCAACATGATTGCATAGTAAATCATTTTGAATGTCTTTCTACTGTTGTTTTGTATCCTGTTTCCTTTCACAGTCGTTTTATATACTAAAACCATAATGTGGCTGCATCAGGCAGGCGGCAGTGCCAGCCATGTGGTGGTAGTTTTGCTCGTGACGATGGTAAAGTTGTTGAGGTGGTGGTGTTTGTGGGAAATTTATTTAGTCTTGATGCTGGCGACTATGTTTGACATACCTTTTGGTGGGTGGAAAAGTGAATGAATGGCTGCTGGTCGGTCGGTTAAACTCGATTTAGGCCTTTTTTGTTTTTGTTTTCCAAAGTTATAAATATTTTTTATATATTTTTCCCATCGCCGTTGATTAAACCGGATAATAGATTGGCAGAAAGCTTGATGTTTTATCATAATGTTTGTATCTTCTTTCCCTTTTTTTGTTAAGGTTTCTGTCCTAAAGCACATGATACACAGGGGTGAGTGTGAAAAATATGATTTTGGTTTCACCTACTGAACTCAAAATTAATTTTTTGTATTTTTTATAGCGTGAAATCTCATCTGTTGTTATTTTTAATGATAATTTATTTTGCTTTTATTTTAAGATTCATAGTGACAACGTATTAGAAGTAATTAAAAGAAATTATGTTTATTTTGGCAAAAGGACTATTTGTTCTTCTTTAAATTAAATTAACGAAAAAAAATACTCTCATGACCTCTTTCTGTACAACAAACGAGAGACTTGTCTAGAAATCAACAACGAAAAATACTGCTTTTCGTTTATATTTTCGGAGGAGTCACTCGGATGCGTCACAGAAAAAGCCATAAAACTTATTAGTAATCTCCGGGTCTTCAATTTCTTTTGCACTTACCAACAATTTTTAAGACTCATTTACGGTAAAAATATTTGGTATAAATTCAGAGGACACATCACTGAATACGCCACTAGGAATCTGTTATGGAGTCAGCTACAACTTCACAGTCCCGTTCATTGTAAACAAGTTTAAATCCAATTTTGTTCTTTGAAATATATTTTTTGTGGCAACAAGAATGCCTCTTATAAATTTAAAATAGTTTCTTGATTGGCATTATGAGTTACTTATTTTCTTCTTAATTTTGTTACATATAAAGACTAATAAATTGTCAACAATAAATGATCAATAGTCCGTTTCTGTACCCTTAAAGAATATATGCAAACACTTTTCAAGCGAGAAGACTGATTTAGGTTTCGTTAACTTTATTCATCTACAAACAATGACTTTAACAGCAAATCGTATGCAAACATTTCATACGATCATGTTGCTTGCAATAGAAACGCTTTCGATATCTGTCTCTATTGACGGGCAGATCATGTGTTGGAATTGCAATTTTATTAATAATTGGGCAAATGGTTTAGGATAAACCGGAAATTCAAAGTTTGTGAAACGAACAATAAAATCTGCCGTAACACCACCAACAGCTTTACTTCTTTTCAACCCGATTGCAAAACCATCGAGGAGTTATTAATCCCGCACGCAACATTCACCACTTGCTTGGGACTTACGGGTTCGCCACAGTTGTATCGGGAGCAATCTATAGTATAACTTGATGAGGCAGCAGCAGCGGTTAAAAAGCGCTCGCACGAGGCTGGTTTATAACTGCACAAAGCTTTCATATCACACGTTAGGTTTTTTAAAATAATAAAATATTTTTTAATTATTTTTATGAAAATACGAACTGCCAACATTTTTGTTGATTTTCTTTAATAAGTAATTTAATGTTGTCAGTAAAAATTGTTGAATGAAACAAAATAATTTTAAAAAATTGTTGAATGAAACAAAAAGCCCAAAACAAATTTAATTGCCATATGCACACAAAAGTATCAGATTTTGTTACAGAGCATTTTTCTGTTGTTTTTATACGACAAGTTTTGCAAAAATGCATTAATTGATTGCGAATAAAAGAATAAGTTGTACATTGATTTAAGTGAAATATGGTTCGTTCTATTTCCTTAACAATAAGAACGGAATTTTAACAATTTTCGGGCTCCGGAGCATTTAAAAGTGACCGATAATTATTGGCGGAGAAATCAGCTTAAGCGAAAAAGCAAATTTTCGGATGAGTGGCAATGTTGCCAAGCAAAATTGGATCGACTCCAACCCACACAGTTCACCAGGTGATAATGCATTCACAAAATATTAATGTTTGGCACGTATTTGGGGAAGGCAGCATATTTGATACATGCTCTATCGAAAACAATATAATCACGGCGTTAAGCGTTAACAACAAGTACTAGAGATTAATGGCAACCACAGCGAGCGCCAAAAAGAACATTTTGCATTAAAGATTTGAGACAATGGTTAGCTCTCAAACCCAAGTCTCTATGTTTATACAAATTTTAATTATGTTGCCTACCACTCTTTTAAGGAATTCCAGTTCGTTGCTTCTCATTTTAAAATGGAATAGAAAAAATAAAAAAAAATCATTCGAAGAAAAAGTTTAGATTTCAATAAACAAAAATTTTTTAAATTCAAATAAAATCTTCGATTCACAGAAGGCCTAAATGTGAACAAAAATCGAAAAAATTGTAATGCTTTTATTAAAAATCTTAAAATAGAATGGGGTGCGGCAAATCAAAATGCAAACCACAAACTCAAAACTCGAAAAATTCTGACAAAATGTGTTGTTCCTGCTGGCATACTAGTCACACATCAGACAAAACAAAGCGCCCTAGCTGTACACCCCAAGCTAGACCTCCCAGGCGTTCGCAAACCTATTTAGATGCAAAGAGAAAATAATACTTAAGTTAATGACGACGAAATCACTGGCTATTTCATGCTATTCTGATTAGTAAATTTATGTGCAACCTAAGAGATAAGTTTAAGTTCAGAATATTGAAGTCATATTTAAGATTTAATTTCAAATAAAATTATTACATATTTGCACTGCTTGTAAATTGCAAAAGATTATCAAAAATAAATTTTAAGACAATTATCATGCTAATAAAAACAGTACGGAGATTTAATAGAAGGTTGAACTTCCCTTTACAAAATCGGAGGAGTACTTTTCGAGTTATGGTAACATATGTACTGCGACCGCGTTCATATTTTATATAATTGATTAGCACGAAAATCAAGAGTCAATTCAGAAAATATAACTGAGATTGACTAAGAAATCACGAGCCATAGAATCAGTGTTGCCCTGTGTTATTGCACTTTCGATTTATAGTTGGAACATTTAGAGTGATTATGGGGATATCTTAACCCTTTACAGCGCAAGAACGCCAATTTCGTTAGTTTTTGGTTAATAGGTGGTAAATAAATTCACCGCTAGCTGGTTAAACGGCATTTTTTGTTCGATGATGAAAAATTGCCTTTGGTGATATACATGATTCGCCGATTTGGCTTCGGAACATTTGAAAGAACGCCAATTTTGGCGTAGAGGCAAAGAAGGGCCGGCGTCATATTTTTCGAAAAACATTTTGAGACATTTGCCGACGATGTCTAATACTACAGATATATGGTAAGCTATTTATTTTAACTCGAATTAAACTGTTTGAACGTAATGAAATAGGTTCAGCGCTATGTGTCATATAGCGAACGCACTTTGTTTTATTATTTCTTGGTACCAAGAAAGGGCCGCAATTGAGCAATGCCTTCACAGGCAACACAAGTCAGACCATGGCTCGAATTCAGTTGGATTAATGCGGCAGCTATTAAAAATTAAGGCTTTTGCACCAAATATATTAACTGTCGGCTAAACATTAATATCTTTTTAAAAAAAATTTAGTAGCGTTGCCAACCATTTTTCAATTTCATTTCCAATTGTTGCTTTTTATTGTAAAACAAAGCGGAAAGATTAAGTATTACTAAGTCAATCAAATAATTTATATATCAATCAAATAAATTTGTAAAATTCAAATCAAATCATGGGTTTACAAGCCATCTAAATTTGCATAAAATCCAAAAATTTTCAATGGTCTTGAAAAAGTTTTAAAATATTCGTAGGATGGGCAGCGGTAAATCAAAATTAAAGAAAAAATCACAAAATGCGAAAAATTTGAAAACTTGCGAAAAAATGTGTTCTACGCAGTGTTCATGCAGTCGTGCTAATCATCCAACAAATAAAGACAATGGACAATGTTGTTCACTCCAACCGGCACCTTCCAGACGACCACGAGCAGTTGTTATATATTTGGATGATGATGATGATGACATTAAAAAAAGGGGAAAATAAAATGTAACTTACTAGGTATGTGATATAGGTGCATGCAACCTAAAGGATAAGTTTAAGTTCAGAATATTGAAGTTAAAGTAAACTGCAAAATACAAACAAAAATAAATTTTCAGATATTAGTCATGCTAATAAAGACATTATGGGTGTTCAGTAGACGATGAAAATTTCCCTTTACCAAAATTCAATTTCAGTAATACAAAACAAGGCTACTTAGGTAGGTAGAGTAAGTTCAATAATACAAAGTGCTGAGAAAGGAAGCTTTGGTCTATTTTTAGAATACACTAAAAGCACAACTATGTCTCCGATACTTAAAAAACTGTTTAGTTACATGTTTTTTTATTTAAAATGTTATTTGGTCTACTATATTCTCCCATTTTCGGATATCATAAAAATCTTACGTGCAAGAAACTCATCTTCTTTAGAATTAATCCACATTTTTTTCCAACTTTTTCTTAAAGCACGGTACTGCTTATGAAACTATTGATCAAACTTTAACATTCGGGTAGAGTACTGTGATGATGCATATGCACTTTAAAATACCTTCGCTAGATATTCTTTCGCGTTAATTTCGTTAAAAAAAAGTAGATTTTAACAGCTGACGATATAATGCTGCATTATTTATTATTAATGTATGGGGGGGATATCGAAGCAGACCACTTACTTTCTGGGTCCCTTTTTGACCCCCAAATTGATTTCAGGGAACCGATCCGTAATCACAGCTACCTTACTTTCAATTGAGTCTCGTGCTAGCCCTAGCCTTTACTCTTGACTAAAGTGATTTCAGACTGTCGACTGGTAACGGTCGACACTCTTCCTCATCACGGAGTCTTTTGTAATTGCTAGCATTTTTCTAAGGCTTAGTTCCCCCATGGCATTCACATCTAACAAGTGTCTGCCCGTGGTCTTAAGCCTTATGCTAGCCAGTGCTGGACATTCACACACAATGTGCGCTACCGTCTCAGCCTCTTCCAGGCATAGTCTGCAAGTATCATCTTCTACGACTTTCATCTTAGCCAGATGGTACTTGAAGTTTCCATGTCCTGTCACTAACGCAGTGCTCCAGCTTAAAGTAGCCCTATTATATCCGAGCACCTTGCTGGCCTTCCTGCTGAATTAGCATGCAGCCATTAAAATTCGGTTTGCCCACATAGAAACTGCCAGTATATATATTCGCAATTATATATATTTGCCTGTATTTTGTTTTGGGCTTGAGGGAAATAAAATGTTTGGTTCGGACTTTTATACGATGCTGTAATATAACCAGCCTATGTATTCTTTTTTTCGTAACTGTTCAGAAGTAAAATCGTGGTGAAAAGCATCACTGATTTTTTTTAGCTCATTGATTTTAAATAAAATGCCTTGAATTTACCGGAAATGCTTTGATTCGCCGATAAGTACCTATTATAAATTTGCCTTGATCAAACTTCATATATAACAATTTATTGTTTTTCTTCAAAGCGAATGAGCAAAAATGATCCGCTGTACTCTTAAGGCCAGCTAGTATGAATTCGTCGTTGATTTTAGCTCTTGATCCAACCAGTTTCCTTCTCTTTACTCTTAATTCTTTTAATATCCTTAAGAATTATATGGCGTAGTGTGGAATGACTAAAACAATCTATTTTCTTTTTCCTCTCTACTATTTGTGTTTTTATCTATTTCCTTTTTCTATTTTATTTAAGCCATTCATGAACATGTTGCAATGTAAATAAACTTGTTGCATGATCTGCCAACCATAAGGTTAATGTGGCAGCTTGTATGCGCTGTTGAAGTCGTGTAACGTCTAACCTAAACAAGCACAAAAACATTCTCAAACAATAAAAATAAAAAAAACATCACAAATATGTTTACGTTTGTGCTTTGATTTTCTGCCAGACGTTAAGAAATTTTCCGAAAGCCAGATATTTTATTTTGATGACCACCACCACAGGCTGTACAAAATATTCCTAGTGTCTGTTTGGTTAGTTGCACTTGGTTGCCTTGTTTATTGCAGTGTGTTAAATGTTGTTTGCTGTTGCACATTTCTTTCTTGTATTTTGTTTTTATTGCAGATTTTATTTTGTTGTAAACAAGAAAAATCAATTGGGGCTAATGCATGCAACGCTCTCTACATGTACTCGTTCAGCGAAATATTATTTCCACTCGACCAAGAAAAATGTGTGCAACTGCAATAATATTGTTAGAAATTCTGGCATTTTCTTATTTGTTTATTGGTGGGCTAAACAAGCAATAAAATTGCAAATTAGCAAATATAATAAACCAAAGATTGAGAAGAAAACGATTTAAACATATTTGCCAGACACGAAAGCCGTTAAAATTTTTTTACAAGGAAATGTTATAGAATTGATAAGCCTCTTTAAAAATGTTCCAGTAAAGTACAATTTTTTTAAGAAAATAGAGAATTTTTATCGCTTCGTATTATGAACACAAATATCGTTACTAATACATCACGGTTTTGAGGTATTTTAAAGTTGTGCAGGATGTATTTTTCGAACTGCTGTTTAAATAATAATAAATATTAAATTCTTGTCAGTTGCAGTTTCTTTCCATTTAAAATATTTGATCTCGCACAATTCCTAAATGGTATCTGACAAACAATGAAAGATAATTATAGAAATGAAAGGATAGATGTGGATGCGCAGCAATGCAAGTTTCAATTTTTTTTTTGCACGTGCAAGTATAAGTTCAGGACACACATTTTGATGACAGTGATTTTTTTGACACTTTTATGCCATAAAGTGTCAAATAGATAGACAGTGTAACCAAATATTCTGGATTCTGATAAAACAATTATTATTTGTTTCTCCGTTATTATTGGGGGCATAGAGCTTCCACAAAGCATTTCCATCTCTTACACGGTTTGCCGCTGTTGTTTTTGCTTCTGCCCATTATATAAAAAAGGATTATAGATTTACCTTATATTTTCTTCAAAAATATATATGAAGATTGCAATTGATTCATTTGAGAACACTAATCTAATTAAAATAACAATAAATATCTACTGTTTCCCTAGAAATGCATCCATGCGTTGTTAATTGCAACTCTGTAACTATGAAGCAAATAATGCAATAAAAACTTAGTCAAATTTAAACGAAATATATAATTATATTTATCAATTTCTAAACCTTATTATATATGTTCACCTTCTATTTTAATTTTAGTTAATTAAGTTTCAAGCACTACTAGCTCATTAATAAAATTCTTTTTATAAAATAATTTTATATATTATATTCTATATTTCGCTAAATAAATTATATCATAAAAGTTTCAATCAAAATAAAACAATCAACAAAATATGAAAAAGTTTGCCACAATATACAGGGAGTCCGCCGGAAAGGTATACTACTTTGTTTTGCCGCCATTTTTGTAATCATTAGTCTTGACAGTTTATATTTGGCAGTCGTGAAGTAGAGACGTGGCAAATATATTATGGAAAAATATTCGGTAAACCAACGTGTTTTAATCGTTAAAACATTTAATCAAAATCAATCATCGATTACTGTGACGATGAGAAAGTTACGTGAAATTTTTGGGAGAAACAACGTGCAAGACGTACTATTTTGCTGATAGGTCCAAGCGTGAACCACAACGTACTCCAAGATCGGCTGAAAACATTACTGCAGTTCAAGAAAGTGTTCAAAACAATCCATCAACCTCAATTCGACACCGTGCTCAGGAGCTTGGTTCTCAAAGAACAACTTTGGGCACAATTTTGCACAAAGATTTGCATTTGTTTTCATTTAAGATTCAGTTGAAACAAGAGTTTCTTCCAGAAGACCATTTGTACCGTCGTATATATGCCAATAGGATGCTACAGCTCGCCCATGACAACCCCGATTTTCATGAAAAAATCATAATTAGTGACGAGGCACACTTTTATTTGAATGGATATGTGAATCAGCAGAATAATCAGTTCTGCACAATGAAAAACCCTCAAATTATTCATCAGTCACCTTTGCATCCATTAAAAGTGATGTGCATTTTGGTCAGGAGGAATCATTGGGCCTTACTTTGAAACTGAAAACGGCGTATTGGTAACTGTCAATGAGGAGCGATATCGTGATATGATTGAAAACTTTTTAACGCCACAACTGCATGCTTTGGGCTTGGCTGGAGCAACTCAAACAAAATATTCGTGATGAAATTAGTGAAATAGAGCGTGAAATGTGTGAAAATGTAATGGAAAATATGTTCAAAGGGGTTCGCATTTATGTGGCTAACAGAGGAGGACATTTATCTGATATTGCATTCCATACATAATTGCCAACATTAAATAAAACGATTATCAATATACGATCCATTCTCTTTCATTTAATCAAATATTATAAACAAAGTAGTATACCTTCCCGGCGGACACCCTGTAAAAAAAGTTTCAAGAACTTTAAAAGCAGATATCATAAAAACTGAAATTAATTTGACATTTAAATACAAATAGGTTTTTCTTTAAATTCTCCTCCAGTTTGTACATCATAAATACATATGTATACATATAATTTAAACTTAATAGTCAAGTAGGAACAACTCTTTGCATTAGGTATTACAATTTCACAATGAACAATAAACAATCAATTAATCTTACATTTGAAAACAGTTTCAAAATTTAAAAAATAAAAATTTCATAAATACTGAAAATAATTCTTTAACATTAGGTTAAAAGGTATTAAGTCGAAAAATGCATTTTGAGTTTTTGATTGGGTTCAACTCAATATTCCGTAAGCATTTTCTCTTTAGCCAATATGTCAGAAAAATTCATATTTTGTTTGGTATTAACGCCTGAAATTCATTTAAGTGTTTGTGGCCGATGGCTTTCAAACATTTAAGATAATTCTAAGGACATAAAGCAACTTTTATTATGTACAGATTGAGAATTATGAATTGTTAGGTGCCAAAAATTTGAAAAAAAAACACTCAAAAAACTAAACAACAAAGAAAAGAAATTCGTTATTGCTGTTTAATCTAGATACTTAGTGTTTTTTTTTTTGCATTTGTATCTCAGCACTCAATTGAGCGAATGAATTTTTGTTACGTTATACAGTTCTGTAAATGAGCAGTGAAGAAATTAAAAAGAAAATTAAAATAATAAAACAAAAACCAAAGAATAAGCGATGGACAAGTGATGAAATTAAAAAAAAATATTGGATTATTTACTAGACAATCAAGAATTTGAGTTTGTTGTTAATTTTTATTGTTAATTTTATTTTCTGAAGAATCAGCTGTTGTAATAAAGTTGCTAAACGGTTCAAAAAGACACTCACGCTTTGTGACAGGAAATCATACTAAGTGTGCACAAATTGCAGATATGCAGCGAAAAGTGATTTTCGCTAATAATTATAAATTGTTTATTATTAAATTACTTTAATTTTTTATTATAATAATTTGTCAAGCATTTGAATAAATGAATTAATGAATTTCAATTTTTAACTAATTAACAATGTTTTATTTCATGACTTAATTTCTACAAAAAAAATAAAACTTAAAAATGATACAAAGTTTGAGAATGCTTAGGATTCTTAAAACCGGTAAATGCTAATAACCTTGCAAAAATGCGTTAATATTTTTATAGGTCATCATTTCTATTCTTGTTTCGCATCATTTGCATTTCAAACAAATTTTATACAGATTTGCAAAAAAAAAAAATAATTTTCAATTTATCAGTGTCAAAAACTGGAGTTTTCTGACTTAAGACATTTTTGCCTAACTCCAAAGAGTTTTACAATTGGATATGTATCCATATGTATGTATGTGTATTAACACACTTAAGCAGAACTTATTTGTAAAAATAATGAGCAACACATACATACATACACATGCACAAATATAAAATTATTTTTAGTTTTTGAAAATTTCGAAACTTGTTTCTGTAGTATTATTGCAAATTTTTTCATATTTTTTCACATTTTATTGATTGTTAATTAATGTTTTTATAATAGTCGTATTCATTAATTGATGCGAGTGCTCTTGCATTCCAATCCAGCAAATACAACACAAAAAGCTATGATATTTTGAATTTGCACTTTTGCAAGGGCATTTGCATCAAATCCTGAATTCTGCTATTAAAATTTATTTTTCTGATTATGATACACAAAAGCGTAACGAAATATTCAACATAAAAAATTAATTTATAAAAGGGATTTTATTAAAGACAGAAAGTTAGCAAGAAGTTAGCATTTAGTTTATTCATAACCTATTTTTTAAACTATGGCCAACGAAATGCTAACCTCTTGCTAACTATTTGCTAACTTTTTAAAAACAGCAGTTTATATCAAAGGGTTATTATAAGCAAAAAAATGCACACTTATTAAAGTGCCGCCATTAGGTGAAGAACAGGTTCTTGAATTGGAAATTTCCCAGAACTTTCAGAGTTGCTTTGTAATAAGTTAGCATACGGATTAGTAGCCAACTATATGCCAACGAGCTGCTAAGTCTAATCGGCATTCTAGTTAGCATCTTATTGTATGTAGAGTATATCGAGCTGCTAACTTCTTATGCATACAGTTGCTAGTGCTTAAAATATATTAACTAAAAATAATCAATTTATATTATTCTCATGCAATTCTGTTTGATATGAAAAACCGGGCGTACATTTCCAGTCTATTTAATCCTGAAACTTAAGCATTTTTTGCAAAATGTTTACGCTTCGACGACAATTTCAAAATGAACTTTTACTTGACTGTATATATACAACATATACAACTTGTATGACTTTCGACGATTTCTGCATGTGTAAATGCAGGATTAATTAATTAAAAGGAAAAAAACTCATGCAAAACATATTAATTTTTAATTTTCCCTTTTGCCACTTGCAGCGATATACATTCCTGCGTGAGACAGCAAATGACTAACTAGTCCACAGAGAAACAAATGCGTAAAACATGAATGTGTGCCAAACTTATAAGGCAGTTAAAAAATTAGCTGTATAAGGTGACCAGATAAGAATGATAAAAAAAAACATTAATAAAGCCACAACGGTGTAAGATATAAAATTAATTATGGCTTTATTTTAAAGATATATTTATGCCATTATGTATGGAATATCAAATCAGTGACGTGGCCGCGTCGTCATTGTGATAATTTTTGATAATTCTTGCAGACGCACAATCTTATATAGATGTAGGCCCAAATCCAACCGCCAGAAAGCCCAGTTGGCCCTCTATCGCGGCCAATTCAGCTGATCGGCGATACTGTCTACTACAACAGCTATGTAACAATCTCGCACCAATCTATGTATGGTTGGTAGCTTAAGGTCATACAATGTACTTGCGCTCAGTCTTCCTCGCTGCGACGAATTTCCTGCGCACTGAAGCCATGATGACGTCCGACCTTACAACAAAATTCAAGTAGCGTATTTACAACCGAGTTGGAATTTCGTTATTTTTTAATAATTTTCGCACGTTTGGCAAGCGGAAAACGATGCCTGATTAAGTGACCTATGCTGGTCACGTAGAAGGCGTTTGTGTGTAGTTTATCGTATTGAATATTATTTTTTTAATGATAAGTCTGCGAACTATATAACATAAATTTAGGCCTGTTTGCTTAAGCTATCGAAAAATCACCAGTCAGCAATCGAAAAATCATAATCAACAACCAATTTACATATGTACCAAATAATTATAAAAACAATGGTACCGAAAAACAATCGTACTTAAAATCGCTTAACATCCCACAAGTTATAAAAGGAAATATATTTGTACAAAGAAATAAAAACAATTACATCAATAGATTCGCAACTTAAAATTCAACAATAACTTGGGTTTATATTTCTTTAGTTTTCTTAATTTCAATTTCCTACATCAATTTCATAGCAAACCACACTGTTGATTTAATCTTTTTCCGTCTGGCTGATGTTCACAGTTGCCACAATGTTTCGTGCCTTCGTTTTACTTGTATTAAAATTTGTTGTAGTTCAATTGTTCAAGTAGTATTTCTATTAAATAAACGATACTAGAGACACTCAGAGGAAATACAACGTCTGTAACAAGTACTCGTCACAAAAACATCACTGTGATCAATTTACCTAGTGTTTGCTAAGTGTAACCAATGGGTGGTAATTAAATTCAATAAATTTTACTGTAAATGATCGCTACCTCGACAGAGTGTCATAATGAGAAGTGACAGAAGAAAGTGCGGAGAATGAAATGTAGCAGTCAGAAATCAAGAAATTGAAAATATTTTTGCACAAATTAAGATATTTTTATTTTAGTATTAAATAATAAATTATGTAAAATTCATAGGTAAAGGGTTGTGAATGCTTCGCTAATTGCTTAAAACAACTCATCAAGAAAACTTTAGCCAACATTTTTGAATGAATAGAAAGATATTAGATGGAAAATATCATAAACAAAATGCGAATTATTCATGTAACCTAAAATGCCATATTAAGGCATTAGTAAAAAATCAACAGATATTGCGTGATTTAACATTTTAGCTTATCATTCTATATATTTGGTCAAATTCGAAACAAAACAACAACACTCTCTAAATATACTTTGTACTCATGTCAGAACCAAAAAATATACCGCGAACGCTATCATAGTTTTTTCCATGGTAACGTAAATTAGTAGCTGTTTTGAATCATAGTATGTTCAAACATGCGGCTTAATTGAAACAATTCAATGTTTAATTCAATTATAGACTTTGGTGTTCACACATATGAAATTTTACTTACTCAATTAGCATTCGGCAGCGGAAAATGTTTTCATTTAGTTCGTGAAAACTCGTTTTTGTGAATTTGGAAAAATGGAGAGAAATTCAGCTTTACAAGATATTTTTTAAAGAATTTAATTATTATCAAAAGAAATTAATTATTTAAAAAGTATTTTCATTAAAAATTTCATCATATAAGTATACATATTTCAATAGCCATATATTTGGTTATAATTTTTTATCTACAAAGTTTGACTACTGCTATGAAGATTTTATTCTTCAGTTGTGTTGGTGATGCAACCAACTTGTTGAATTTTTCTTGGTTTTGTCATTTTACAAACTTTTTGTGTACACTAAACACATTTCACCAGATTCTTGATTTGATATTCCGACAGAGTGTTTTGATGTAGATTTTTGAAACGAATTTTCGTCATCCCTTGTCAAGTTTGGTTTGGAGACAAACCGGTTTTGGTTATGTGCCATCTTTAGTGTCATTTTTCGTTCTCTCATTTCACCAGAGTTGCATTGGACCTTTTACTCCATTGATGGCACAGTTGAGTAGTAATTACTCAATTTATTAATTGGGTTCTTGTATAGTAAATTGCGCTCAATGAAGGCATTAATTCCGTATTACCACAATAAACGATAATTTGTAAGGTTCGTTTATTTGCAAATATTCAAATACACACTCCTTTCTGATTTTATCAGTACACAACTTTATTTGGCAATTAAGACTCTTATTTACAACTCCTTAGTGCTAATTTACAATGTACACTTAACACTCTTTTGTACACACATATATTCACTCTATGATATCTCAAAGTCGACTATGCCTTCTGCGGTGAACGGCGCCTTTATATACAGATCACGGCCGCTTCTTGAAATGTCCCGAACATACGCGAAATTGCGCATCATTTATGTAATTTGCTGGCTTAGTAGCCTTGTATATGTGTTTGTGTGTATCTTTTGTTTACTTTTTCTTTCTGTAGAAGTTGTTTTTGTTTCTACATTGAATCGCGGTTCGGGGAATTTCTGCTACGCAATTCTTTTTGCTTTATGTTTATAACATAGCGTATTTGTACAATATGTCATTATTACTATTATTACTTCGTAACCGTATTATATTACGATATAAAAGATTTAATCGCTTAAATAGCTAAGCGCTATAACGAAAAATAAAGTGCAGAAAGACTTTGAAAATTAATTAAAGCGCTGGCACAAAACTTGATGGAAGCAAGGTTATAAATAAGAATTTTACAAGAAAAATGAAAATTGGATTTAATTTACTCAAAACGTTATCTATCGCCCATCAGTACATTCCGTGGAATGATACAGGAATCCGCCGTTTAACAATGGTTGGCTGCATTTTGAACAGCATTACAAATTAATCCAATTTTGTACATATTCGTAACAACCAAAGTACTGGAAAACGCTGAAAAAATGGCCGACACCGAGGTTTCCTTCAGCCAACCTTGACAAGGCATGACAGAAATTCTTTCTAAAATTCTATATCAAGTCACTCTGTTGGAATGTTCCTCAACAACATGTTTAGAACTTTAAATTGTCGAATCAAATGTCTGATTTTTTTAACACGAATCTTCAGCAATTATACCTCCCAATTTGCATCTCCTAAAAACTTCCAGCGATATGCTGGTCTTTAATGATAAGAATTTAACTCTTAAACTGGCATTTTAAATAAACTATTTTATTTACTAGTCCCGTCTCAATTACTTACTTTATCCATTCACTTCTTGCCCTCTGTGAAAATTTGTTAGTCACCCTTGTTATTTATTTAAAGTCTCTACTTTTCTTCAAGAAACACTCACACTGTAGGCGTCTGACGTGCCACACTTTCTTAATAAAAAGTTTTGCTATAATTAAATTACATTAGTTTCTTGTTACTCCAGTTAATTGTTTATTTACGACAAGAACTTTTTTGTATTTAAAACTCTTTTCTGCGAGTACAATGCATTAAATGAGTTTACTTATGCTCCATCATACTCCATTAATACAAAGTGAAGGAAGAAAAAAATGTTGCTTTGGTTCTCAAGCAAAAATATATACGACAATTGGTCATGGTCATTCTATAGTTCGTTAACAGTGTGATCGTGTTAATTTTGCTAAAAAATTTTGAAAAGAACACAAATAAAACAATAAAAGACCTAGAAGAAAAAATTAACACAAGTCCCATTTTTGTATGTAATATGTTAACCTGATTATTTATGGATACAAAAGTTACACAAAACTAATTTTGGAACTGATTTCTTCACCACTAGTTCTAAGAATGTTATGAAAGCAATAAAACATGAGAAATTGAATGCAAATAAGTGCAAAAAAGAATTAAAAACAGCCACACAATCTTTTCCCATATTAGAAACTTACAAAAAATTTTGGCAAGCTAGCAAGTTGCCTAGAAATAGAATAATATTGTACATATGATGAACTTGGTCCTTATTTTGATCTTTTTACGACTGACCTTTTTGGATAGGAACTTGGCCTTATTTTCACATTTTTTTTGTGCGGATCTGAGTCATTTTTTCTTTTTATTTTTGTTTGTTAATCTTTTGTTTGTTAAACTTAAAGTTAAAAGACGGTTAGGTTATATCAAATTTCAGCTCTCTACCTATAGTGGAAATGCTCCATACAAATAAGATGGAACCCTAATCCCCTATATGAAAACTGCCCATTTCCTGATTACGTATTCTCCAAGGTCTACCTGCATACCAGGTATTTCAGCTCGCTAGCTATAGTGGAAGTGTCACATTTAGGGAAGGGGGGGACCCTGTTTGTGTTTATTCATACTACTCAATTTCTGGAATTCGTGTTGATGTCATATCGTTGTTGTTGCTCCGCCTGGTGCCTCCAAGTTGCACAAGGCTTCGTCTATTACTGAATGAAAAAGCATAGCTAAGGCTGCTATTATCCGCAAAAAATAGACGGGACTGAAGGTTCGATATAGTGTAGGCGAAAATACGGAGACTTGAATTTATTTTAATGAAACCCCATCTATAACAACTTGTATAGTACGATCGATGAGAAAACTTAATACATATGAAACGATACAAATCCTCACCGACACTAAAAGCAATAAGTTTTAACAGTAGTGCTTCATGCCACACTATATAAAACGTTTTAAAGATATCAAGAGCCACCACTTTATTTTAGAGAACGACACCGTCTTTCCCAGAGGAAACTCTAGCAGATTTCTCATAGAGCGGAAGCCATACTGGCGGTCACTAAGTACATATGTACAATATATTGTTACATTCCAAATATCTCATAAGATGGAAGTTAACTATACTTTGAAAGAAGCAGCAAAATTAAAACGCACTTGAGCGTGTATTAAAAGAACATTTCGGTACTTTTTCTATAATCGACGTGACATGGTTCCAGTTACACAAATTTATACTCTATAACTAATTGTAAGGAAATGGGCTCCGAAGTCTATTCCGTGAACAAACGGCATTGTCTATGGTCACTAAATTTGATCTTTGGATTAGTTCGATTTTGTACGGGGGCAGGAAATAGTTCCATGATAAATTCGCCAAGCAGAAGTTAGCTAAAGTCCGCGGTCTAGTACGTTAATTAAGATTCTTATGCACATTTTTGCAAGTATAGCCTGAAGATTGAATGAACCGGCCAACTTGAATATGCCCACAAAATATTAGTGAGTCAACTTTGAAAGACCGCGTCCTTCGCAAAATAGACAAAAGGCGCGCAACGTTTGCTCTAACGAACACTCAAAAATTATGTTTTATTTGGTGCTGCTTAGCAATGTGGCTTGCCATGGTCACTTGACATCAATGACAAAATAATAAACAGAAGACAGCCACAGGCTGTCAACATCAAACCGAGCTTATAGGTAAATTAAACTTGATACGTTTGAAAAGAAACTATTTGATTAGGGATGCAATTTGCAGTCGTGGATTAAAGAGCCATCTTCTTGTTACGTATTCCGCAATGAGGACAAAAACTTACTCAAACGAGTGTTTGGAAAAATCATTATTTTTATTTGTTATTTTTTCACACGTCCCCAGTGTAAAGTTGGTGTAATATCCGACAAGTGAGCACTACTCAAATACGCTTTAAGCGGATTCAGGGTGAAGAAGAGCAGCTAAGAAGGCCAAGCGCAAACAATCAAAGACTCGATTTAGATCTAGAAAGGTATTTCTAATTAGGTACTACATAATGAGGTATAAAAATATATGAGACCTAAAGGATATCCTTAAATACTTGTAGACAACCACTAACTTCATTTACAAATAGTGTTCCTTAAAGCAGGTGTTAATTTGCCACTAAATTGTAGACTATAAAAAATTCACACTTTCCCCAATAACTTATTTAATACAATTCAAATAAAAAGAGCTTTAAAAGTGCTAACATGTATTAACATTTATAGTCAAATATTTACGTTATGCCCATAAAAAAGATAACTGCCCTCCCCTTCAACCAAATGGATTTTCTTTAATTCTGTTAAAACGAGCCATTAATTCGAAAACAATTTGTGTGGCTGACATTTTATTGGTACTTTTAGGGATTTAATGACAGCGACATAAATAAAATATAAACAATGAAATACAGTAAAGTGTAAAGGCAGAATGTATTGAAGTGATGTGATGTGTGCTGTGTGGAACACAACATATGTTAGACGGATTATTGACAAGCTCAGATGTTGAAGAATATTAAATGAGCATGTGACACATAAAAACATATAGAAACGCAGCTCCACGACCTACCCATACAATAGGGGGAGATTATGATTTCAATAGATATGTTGTTAACATATTTTGTACTCGCACGAATAACATAAAGAATTAAGCGAAAACGTTTAAATATCAATAAAATATATAAAGAGTTGTACACATTTTGTTTAGTTTTTGTAGCATATCAAGTACAAGTTATTCACTACGCAATATAAAAAACATACAAGGGCTAAATAAGTATTTACTTAGTAACACCAATTACAAGAGGACACTTTTGATGCCATAACCCGTTTCTATAGATTGAGAAGGGAATGTGAAGTAAAGATAATTTGCTGATGTACATATATCTTGGACTAATCGGTGAGATTTTTCAGTCCTTTTCGCAACAACTACTTTGATTAAAAACTAGTGCCATTTTAAAAAACCCAATTTTCCAACCCTGATTTCAACATATTATTTTGTACAATAACAGCATAATAAAAATAATGGAAATCAACGGGCAAAATAAAACAAATATGTATCTCTTTTCAAATAAATGGGCTGCAGAAATTAAAATCAAACATTAAAAAAATGTTTTCTCCAAGTTTGCAAAGGCATCTAATGATGATACGCATGCAGTTAATGTTGCCATAATTAAACTAAAAGTATTCCAAACACCAAACAGTTTACACATCATGCATCAAAGTAAAAAATGAACGAGTATGTGTCCAGCGTTGCCAGAAAATTTCAACACAAAATCATAAATTGAACAAAGTGATGATTTAACATAAAAATCATGTTTTTATTAATGGATGGTAGTTGTATATAGAATATTTTAAAGTGCTACATTATAGTTCTTAAAACATTATAAGAAATCCTTTATCTAAATTAAAACAGAAATGGCTTATGCTTGAAAATCTCCTATCAGTAAAGACGCCTAAAAAAGTTTAAAGTTTTACCAAAACACCAACAAACAAATTTTTATTTAATTTTCTTACATTCCTTTCTACATTGATTGAGTAGTACTTGATGCAAGCAAAATATTATATTCCTTTTAAAGTGATCCTTGTGGCAACGCTGGTTAAGACAGATGAGTGCCTGGTTAGTGTGTGTTGCTGGTGCTGGGCCAGCAGATAACTTAAATAATTATGATGATAGTACACATGCATATGATTAGGATTTTACAATGAAAGGATTTTTCAATTATGGCAGTTCGATGTTGTAGTGAAATAAAACACGAGGCGTAATACTTCCTTCATGTCAAAATTCCATTATCGAAATTATGTAGGGAATATGGCATCGTACAAATACTTGTACGGTGGCGCGGATCCGAGAAGTTCGATTTCTAGTCAGCAATGGCCTGGACTGTGAGGACTTTAAGGGCACTAGCCGATTGCGGCTTCAAATCGCATAATTCTGGTGGCCAAGTCAAGTCGCAATCCCAGAGAGTAAACTATAACCTCGAATCAATCATTCAGAATGTGCATTCACACAAAGAAAAAACATGATTCTGACATGGTTACGACAATCACATTATGTTCTCTACAGCTATATAGTGCTCTGATAAACATATAACGGTTTTTTGCAAACATTTTAAATATTACTTTAGTTACAATAAATGAGTTATTGTAAACATTTAATTATTAAACGATTTACAACCTCAAAAATTGCAATATCGTTGAGTTTAGCAATAGAACTATTAATAAAGCTCTAACCACAAACAAAGTATTTTACTATACAAAAATAATATAATAAGTCCAACCATAAAATGTTCTTATGAGACATAATATGTATAATTCTTTCGGTGTTTAATCAAGGTATGAGGGTGCTATTGTAGCAATTAGCGCATTGAGTATTAAGAAATCAAACAATATAGCCGCCCCAAACCGACAAATTCAACCCGCCCATAATGGGAAACCGCTCAGTATAAAAGGTTCTTTACATTTCTTTATCATTACAAATGTTTAGTTTGTTTATGTATGCAAGGAGTAATTAAAATTACTCAACTGTTTAGTAGAACATGGAAAAATTATAAAAACATAAAAAATGCAAACATTTGAAGTGAAAAAATAATACAACACTTGCAGCAACCGATGTCTGCACTAAATACTGGGGCCGGTCTGTGTTCTGAAAGCATAATTCCTAAAAGGTACTGTGTAGGCATGCAGTCATGGCTATGCATATTTATATATGTATACGTATGAGTATTATACATATGTATGTACATATTTATTTAATGTAAATACATATTTAAAAGTGTTAAAGTATCATCACACTCAAACAGATATAACAATATATAAAATACTACACCCTGCTGCATTTGATTTTCTGAATATTACGGATTAAATAACTCTTGTTTTGAAAACAATAGTATTTTTTCCATTTTAAAATAAAAAAAAAACTCATCTGTTCAAAACATGAGCTTGAAAAATAAAAAAAACCGTGTAGGATGATCAGTTAGTAATGGAAGTTTTTTAATTGTTATATTTCAGATGCTATCAAAATATTGAGTAACGTTTAGTATCGACAAAGACTTAGAAAAAACAAATCAGCGTCGATCAGTTACATTGCGCATCACCAGAGTGTCAAGCGGTCTTATTTTGTGGTTGGATTTGGAGTTACATCAATATAAAATTATGCTGAGTTCGGAAATTGGGCACTGGAAATGTTGGACTACGATTTGGATTTTGGCTCCGCCGCCGATGATTTTTTCTTCAGATTGTACCGGCTAAAAAGTAACGGCGAGAGAAATAGTGTAAAAGGGACATTAGGAGTACACGCGCGAAAACATAAAAGCGTATTAGCATAAAAATTGTACATGGTTTCGACGTTTTCATTACATGCCCTGCTATTATCTTCTAGTATTATTTTGTGCCGATATGCTTTTCTTATTGATTTTTATTTTGCTCAACTACAGAAGATCCTTTTTTATTAACGCAGATCGGAATGAAGCCCTATTTGCCCTTGAAAGGTTTTACATTTTCTAAGTTTATTGCTTGGAACTGGGCCCCAAAGAATGCACAGTCTACCGTTTGTCAAGACATCCTTAATCGCTTATTTAATTCAAGACCTACTTGGAGAGCAGAGTAATTCTTGAAACCTGAATAATAATTCGTAAAAGGAAATAATTTTCGTTTCAATATTAGTTATTGAGCAGCCCGTGGCAGATTAAAAAAGAACATTTAATAAAATGTAATAACCTCTTATTCCTCTTCCTTATTCAAATCTCTCGTAGATTTCAATTTATTTTACAACGTGATGCTTAATAATTTTTTTCTATTGAATGTTTGCCACGTGTAAGCCAATAAACCCAGATACAGCTGAAGTAAAAAGTATGAAACAAACTACCCCTTAAATATATAGTTAAAACTAAAACATTCGATCCCTACTTCATTGTCTACCACGGCTGACTCTTATTTATTTCATGATTTTCGGATTATTTGAATTTTCTTCAAACTTGGAGAATCTCAATTGCAGTGCCGAAGATTGGCAGAAAATGAGCAAAGTTGTCAATTTACTATTTCAGATACAAGTCATGCTAATTGTACGAAGAACATAGATTATCTTTTAAAAAACAAGAAGTCACAAATCTGTTCTGCAACTTGTGGTGACCATAAATATTTGGCAAAACAATTACGTGACTTCCTAGGTATTCGCCAGAGCTGTAAGGTGAATGAATACCTTGCTGCATGTGAATTTTTTTACAACCATTGTTACTTTTTATAGACATGTGCCTGCATGTTGCAAGTTAGCACTTTATGTTTTATTTGTTTAACATAAGTTTTAGTTTAGACAACAGGATCAGTGATAATATAAAACAATATTTAAATGTCTTCGTTTGTTTTGTATTTGTGATGTTTTTCTGCATATTTCATGCAAAACTGCAAACAGCTTTTGGTATATTTTGATTTCCAGTGCATTTTTTCTACTTCACAGCATTCCGACCTGTGTTACAGGTTTTTACATTTCCGGTAAAATAAAAATATTCTTCATTCAAAATATCCTACGCATATTGATTTTACAACAAACATAAATTTTTTTAATTGTCGAAGTTTTTATTGCTTGCAACATTGCACGACACTTGTGAAGAAAATTTATAGTTAAAATAGCAAAATTTTCTTATTAGTGTTAAGTAGAAAAGTAGGCAAAATATGTGCAAAGCAACGTTCGCAGTCTCTTAAACGTCGCCAAGAAAAAAAAACTTTACTTTGGTTTCTTATTTTGTACAAATTTATGACCCGTTTCTATCGGCCCATTAATTTTAAAGCTGCGAAGCTGTTAATGGTGTTTACGTTTAAAATATGTACTTACGAATTGGGAAAAGAAATTAATTCACATACCTGCAATAAGAAGAAATGGAAGAAAATTAATTAAACAATAAACATTTCATCACATATGTGATTTAAACATAAGAAATGAAAAGCAACGCTGCTGTAAGTATAAATAAAAACTGTTCTAAATTGCCACAATTCCTGGTGTATATACGCTATATTTATTCATATTAAGTATATACTCGTGCATGTATATAATGCCATGGGCACTAGATATCAACACAAACGTTAAAGAAAACAAAAACAAAAACTTTTAACATATCGGACAGTGGTCTCAGCAATACCTAAATAGTGCAATATTCCACTTCCTGTGTCCGCAGCTGCTTAAATGGAAAATTGCAGTCACTCAACGTATGTAAGAATTAGTAAACACAGCCCCTAAATATCGTTGCAGATCTTGCCAGTTTCGCATTACTCTTAACAATTACGCCATGACCTGGGTGACCAGTCACGACGGCTATGCAGAAATTGAACAAGCTGTGTTTCAAGTCAACAGGGGAGAGCAATGAAATTGCGTTCGTTGTCATCCCAGACGGATGTCGGATCTTCGTTTGCCCTTTTTTGTGGACTCTCATTAAAAACATGCAATTCATCACGCTCTTTCGTATTAAATCTCAAAAGTTTCTACCACTCGACGATAAGCATGACCTCAGTTCATATTGAGTAATGCTCAGATTAAAGAGTGAACGTTTTGCAGAATACGTGGTATGCGACTGCAATGCTCTCAGTCGACGCTGGGCGAAGTTTCTTATTAGCACTCTTATTGCTCCGGAGGAGTGTCACACTCAATAAAGAAATTGAATTCATCGTAGCCAACACAATGACAAATGAACTAAGAGGACGGCGTTGCAGAGGGCCTTATAATAATAATACCCATTACTCGTAGCCAGAAAAAGAAAAACTTAAGCCCGGAAAAGTCTTAAATTATATTGTGCACAATTGCTTTGTTTTTTCTGAATATTAAGGCGTGCGCCAGGCAAAGTTCAGGTAGACTTTACAGCATTAAGCGAAACTTCATTAAACCGTACAATGTCAGAATCGTGCAGAAAATGAATCCTATAGGGTGGCAATATAGTAATGATAGTTTTACAAATTGTTATAATTCAGAAAAGGTCAAAGGTACCAATGCCAGCCGGCTGTCATAATGTTCTTCAGTAAAAAACACCGTTACATCATGCATCGTTTCACATCTGCCGATTGTGTGATAATTATTAAAAAGTATTATAGAAATTACAGCTCAATGTGAATTTTCTGCGCAGACAATTAGTCGCTCCGCGGACAAGTTTGAGCGCGATTATACTCTTTTGAGCCCTAAGCCATTAACCAGGCATAGACTTTGTGCGAAATAAAAAATACATAACCACCATCGTAGCGGCTAATTTTTAAATAATACCCTGAAGTGTTGGTTAAACGCCGATCAGCTGGGCCTAGATAGGGAGACAACTCAGCTTATTTTGCGGTCAGATTTGTGCCTATATCCGTAGGAGCTCGTTCGGGCACGCGAATTGAGGCCGGACTGCAATAGACAACGCCTTGAGTTCACTAATTCGGCACTGGAAATGTTAGGCTGAGAACCGGATTTTTGACAAAAAATCATCTTCTTAGACTGCACGGTAAATGGAGATGGTCACTTAAAAGATTCTTATCTGGTCGCCCTGGATTTAGCATTACTTTACTATTGGGTTGGAGTGTAACACTAAAAACCTTTCAGTTGTATATCAAAACTACGAAATTTTAGCATTTCATTTTGAAGTGTTAAAACATGTTAAGGGTTTCAAACAAAATATATAATTAATAAAAATATTTAAACGCAATAATAAATGCTTATAATTGAATGCTTCTGATCATTGCTTTTTTATGAAAGCAATATTATTATAAATTGTTTTCAATTTTATTAAATCTTCTACACGCCATTTTTTGAATGGGCTTAATTTGTAATGATTAACACTAAACCAACTATGATGAAAGAGCTTTAGAGTTGACCCAAATATATTTATTGTTCGCATAAAAGATTTCAAAAGAGCAGCAATTATTTTTTTGCTAACAAATTAATTAAAAATTTATGCATATAGGACTTTTTACGCCAGTGTATAATAAGTACTCATGTAGCTACTTATCTCTTTAACACGCATCATAACTTAATTTCTAATACAAATTCAGATAACATGTCAAATTATGTCAAAGGTACATACATGATGTATACATGATATTGCACAGGATTTCTGCTGCATTCTCTAAAATAGGCACATGTCAATAGTGTTCAAGTACCCAAAAGCTTTGTATCTCACAAAAATATTTATTGAACCACTTGCTTTAAAAAGTTCTTTTATAAAGAAGTACATATAATAATTTAAAACTCAGCCTGTTTTCCCTGATAATTAAAGACATGTCATATTAAAAAAAAGACAAAAACAAACTATTTTTAACAATTCGTGTTTAGTAAAAATACCATAGTGCCATAGTACAACTTTTTAAATGCCAGGAATTTAGAGGCTTAACGACGCCTTAATAAAATAAAAAACAACACATAATAATGATTAATAACCAACCGTCATAAAACCACAAATTATGTTGTAACACACGTACTACAATTTTACTACCACTATTACTACGAGGGCTGTGCCAGAATAAACCTATCTGGTGAGGAAAACATATTTCAGGGGAAGAACTCTAAATTTCTCGAAAAATCTCTTTCAGCGACGTCCAGACACCCTTCAGCTTTGGGAAGAGGGTTTAATTTTAAGTAGAAAAAGTTCATTTTGCAAAAATTTTCATTTTTAATCCTTCTGCGCATTATATGAAAATATGCTTTTTAAATTACCGAGGAACTGCGCATTTGAGAAAGGAACCGCTAAGCTTTGAAAAATTAACCTTAACCCACAAATTTCACGCTACTCTCCAATATTGAATTATCATCAGTTCACGTATGTTATAATAAAAAAAACAAATTTTTACGATGCGCCTTGAACGTTCACAGACATGACGATTCCACCCCTGATTTATATTCTGCAAAAAGCTTGGTTTTTAATATCACCATTCGAAGATAATAAAAGCTGTTCAGCGATATTTTCAGCAGGCCGCAGTCACTAGGATCCGCTTGAATACAGAACTTTCGATCAGCAAATCCTAAACAATGTGACATTCGTGAATTTGTAACTTTGTAAATCTGGTTCAGCCTCCACCCTCGTATATTTCATAAAATAGACTACACAAGTGCATGCAGATATGAAATGAAGTATAGGAGCAGTTAATTTATTTAACAGTATTGTTTCATATTTAATTATTCAGCTATTTTTATGGCAAAAAATACTTCATATTAACACCTACTACCACTTTAACGATATAAGTAATTTAATACGTAGCGGCAAAGAGGCGAGTACAAAGCTGATAATACAATGAAAAATCCTAAGGGTGTGAAGGGGTTTCCAATAATGTTCAAATAGAATAAAACAAACTGTGTTTGAGTTGCTAAAGAAATTGGAACATGCAATCATTCAAATGTCCGCCGCCGCTCAGTACCTGGGCACGGGAAAAGACCAAAGAGCTCCACTTTTTATTGAATCCACCCATAGATCCGGTTGAATTTGAACGATGGCCTGCGTTATGTTGTTATTTATGGCAGCGATAGTATCAGCTTATTGGAATAGACCTGCGATTTCAAAAAAACGTACAAGGAAACGTAAGGCGGAGCCCAATCTTACAATCATAATGACCAATTCGCATCATCTTCGAAAGTTCACCACAACTTCAAATCCTTTATGCACAATGCTGACTATGGCAGATATTTGTGACGAAATTCCGACTTTCCTTGTCGAGCTGGTTTGGAGGCAAAACCAAATATCTATATCAAATCCCTCTGTCGGAAAATCAAATCAGGAATCTGTATGGCGTTTACTGTGTGGCACACAATGCCGTCCTGTCGTCTATATATCAAACCACCAAAATAATTGGTTGTTGTACCTACCGATGTTGATTTCAAAAAAGTGTGGAGCAATAATGCCCCTGATGAAATTCGTGGTATTATCGACCGATCTGGTATTTCTTTCACGTATGGGGTAATTATTTACCGAAGTAGTCGTTTCGATTTTACCCACGAACAATTTGAGAGTAGTCTTTTAGGGGTCACAACATCTGGCTTAAAATGGGCGCTACAATCGCAGGGGTTGCACTAAAGAAGCACTTGCCATTTAATCGTGTCGCAGAGATCTGGCATCTGTGACAGATGTCATAGGAACCGCCACAGACTATCTACAACTTGTGTAACAATGTACACAAGTAAATCGAGTACCAAGTGTATTTTATAGTTTCAAACATTTTAGTTAGCTGGCTTTCATAATAGGCCGTTTATTGTTGGCAAACAGGCATTAAACAAATGCGACTATTCATAATGAAGAATTTTCTTTGTTCGTTTGTTTTGCTAATTTTCACGGTCTATGAACACAGTGTTTTTTAACAGGATTAGATAGCACGCAACATTAATTTGCATTTTGACACATTAGCAGGATGTTAAGGTGAATACGAAAATAAATAATTTGTTGCTGTTTGTATGTTTTTTTTTATTTGTAGTTTTATGAACTGAAAATATGTCTAAATAAAACATTAAAAGGATTTTTTCAATATGCGTAATTCGGAACTGATTTCTGTAGATGAGTGTAGGAAAACACATTTTATATCTATATTTATATGGATTAAATTAATCTTTATTTTATTGTTAAATAAATATTTCAATAATGGCATATAGTTATATTTTAGTAAAGTTTTTTGCATAAAATTCTGTTAGAAAAAATCTAAAAGCAAACTAGAAATGGGCATCGAACAGAGAGCCAATTCTTAAAAAAACATTTTTTTACTAAAAAGCATCTGCCAACATACTTGAATTGTTTTTAAATATTTTTAGCTCGACTTTCCCGAATACAGTAATTGTTGACAAGAAAGATACAAAAATGAGACCTAGAGGAAATAATAAGTCTTAGTTTGTCGATTCAGACGTAGAAAACTTGGCTAAATCAGATGCGAACATAAACTAAAAACAGAGGTTTCTGACACAAAAGCGCACCTTTCTTATTCGAGATCGCGTGTTTTAAAATTGGAGATTGATTCATGAAAACCTCTTGTGTCAACCACACGACAGAAAATAACTTTAAAGAACAAAAATATATCCATAAATCAAGGTAAAATCGAACAACAATAATCTCCAAATAAACGAAACTACAAAGGCGTTTCCAGTTAGGCTGCGTCAATGTTGAAATGTATTGACGAAACTTTTTTTATTTGAGAGGCCGATGTGCGCCATTATAATATCTTGATGGCCACGTCACTTTTGCGAGTGCGAATCACGACAGAAACCGTTCTCGAAAAATTTACAACGATCCGTTAGCTGTGTGGCACGTAGCGCCGTCCTGTTTGAACCACACAACGTTTGTCTACAATACGAGCGAAAATAAATTTAATAGATCCTGGATCTGTAGAGCGGTATGGCTTCACCAACGTTCTTTTGGAAGAACTTAATTTCAATGGTGTCGGCCCAAAATTTTTTCTTTCAATTTTTTCAAAAAATATAAAGCCTATAAAAACCTTAAATTTAAAACAAAACCGAAAATCGGAATTTAAATAATATAATTTAAATTAGATTTAAATAATATAATGGAAATCCCACTTAAAAAAGTTGCTAATTTGTCAAAGTAAAATTTTAATTAAAAATCGCAGAATGATTTACAAAAAATAATTTCAACATCAGAATCGAAGCATCATAAAAACTCCGAAAACTCATCAAAAAATCGAAAATTAAGAAGAATTGACATTAAAAAACCAAAAAAATTCGAAATTCTCAAAAAAAAAATTATACATAAGTATTTTAACTAAAAAAATTATTCTTCAAGAACAACAAACTAAATTTACAACACACATTAATTTCTTTATATTGGGTAAAGCCTTTATCAGATACGGCGCAGACAAATATAAATATATATTTTTTTTGTTGGCAAGATGACTTTACAACCAACAAGTTTGGCGCAAAATTTTAATTAGTGTAAATTTTTTCCTCTACAATGAAATTCTTTTTTAAAAAGTCATTAAATTTTAAATAATCTTTATCCTAAATCAAAATAAAATAAATAATTAAAGTGCAACAATCTTTTAGAAAAAAAAAACACTTGTGTTGAGCAAACACATGCACGAGCATGTACGGTATGTACAGTGCAGTACAATAATTTAAAATTGGCTCACGCAAATCTTAAGAAGGCAAAGTGAAGAAATCAACCAATTTCAATTTCAATTGCGGCTGACACTTTAAGATTTAGGCCAAAAATATAAAATCACTTGAAGTACTTTACAAAAAAAAAACACACACACACAACTTGTACCCAGCATTTTTTATATTTATTTCGACACAAATGTTTTATTCTTGACAAACGTGCCCAGCATATTTAATTCAATAATTTCTACAACTGCGCTAAATGTACGAGTACGTATAAATGTAGTGTTTCATTCAGTGTTCTGTATCTTATTAAAATCTGCTGATGACGATGATGAGCCACCACTTATAGGTCTTTTTTTACTCTCGGCCATTTCTACATGATTCTTCTTGTTTTCAAAAGCATAAAATTAGTAGAAGTTATTTAAAAGCAAGAGATGCCAGCAATAAACAAAAAATATATTTTTAAAACACACGTTCGAATTTATTTTTAATAAAGACTCCTTTTTGTGCGGATTTCTAGTTGATCTAACACATGAGCCAGCCAGTTATGCCACTATGTCTGCCTGTAAGTTAATTTGGCTGGTTTTAGATTCATGTGGTCAAAATATGTAATAATTGATGCGTTTCATCAGAGAAATATTTCAACACTCAGAACTAGAATAACGGCCAGATTATTTTAAAAATAAAAACTCCACTCATATCGTAATACAAACTTAAAATAAAATGGATTTTGAGCATAGAAAAGAAACTTTAACAAACAACACACACCTCGGTTATTGCACAAAACTTTCTTTTATAATCAAAACAAAGTAAATTAACAAAAACTTAGAATAGTAACATCTTCCGTATAATAGTTACGGTTCGAAGGACCTTCATATAAAATTTAACAGTTAAAAGCAGCTGTGGAGCTTTTACCTATTTACAAACTACTTATTGATTACCAGAACTTGTTCTCAACCCATATATAGAATAGAAGTGATATGGATTGTCCTTTGCAATTTTCATTCCCCTTTAAGCAAAAGTTGTTATCGTATATTTCCTTCGAATTTTTAAATTGAATATAATAAACTGTTTATAATCAAAATTAATAGAAAAAGTGCAAATTAAACAAAATAGGACTCGCCGTCAATGATTCCATGTTGTCCCGTTCACAGTTAGTGACTAAATTATTCCTTTTTAAATTATTTTTTGTGTTAGATTTGTTCAACATTACAGAGTAATTTTTGCATGTGCAGCATGTTTCCTTGCCAAATGCACACAAGTTATTCGATATTTCGCTAATCGAACTTTTGAACGGTTCTTTACAAATGAGGGACGACTGCACGAATAATCGCCCAAGAGATAATCATCGAAAATAAAAAAAGTTAACAATCACCCAAGAATGAACGTCCAAAAAAATTAGCCCATTTACATCAAAAAAATTTGTCAAACTTAAAAATCAAGTACCCTGCCCTGTATTTTAGGCAGTTGTTCCCTAAAGCAAATAAACCAAAATTCGAAAGAACAATGCATTGTAAAAATTGTTTTGGTGCATTTATTTACAATAATTTTTGGGCGTTTGCGCATTTTCTTCTTTTCCTATTCAAACAGCCTCAAAAAGAGGCTAAATCGGAATGTTAAAAATTGTCCTTTATCAAACCGTTTCAGTCCGGTGCGCTTCCCTTTCGTTTCTTCATATTAGCTTCTTAAATACACTTTTAAAATAAGGTCAACAAACCAAAGCCACAACGTGAGAGAATTCCACAAATGTTATCCACGATAAGAGTAATTTTTTGAACAAAGGACATTATTGACAATTCAAGTGTCAAGGAAATGGGAAACATTTTTAGAGAAAATTATGTATGACAGCGGTGTTTAATTTAAAGAAAACAAAATGGCAACCAAAGTGTAGCCATTTTTGTTTTGGACAAGCTCTAAAATATAACCGCACGAAAACATAAATGTAAAAATGAGGCCAAGTTCCTATCCAAAAATGTCAGCCGTAAAACGTACTGAAATCAATATAAGGACCAAGTTCTTCATATGTACAATACCATCCCATTTCTAGGCGACTTGCTGATTTGGTATCATTTTTCACATAATCCTTTCCCATATTAAAAAGTTAAAAAAAAAATGTGTGCTTTACGCCTGAACTTGGCCTGGCCCACTACCGTGCGTCTTAATTCGTTTTGGACTACCTGTATGCGTTACAAGAAACTCTGCAAATAATTGTTCCGTAAATAGTATCCAATAATAATTAACAAATGATTTAATTGTTTTGTACAAGTATTATTTTAGAACCATTTTAATTGTGAGATTTTACAAATATTTACAACTACAGCCCGTAATGTCTTATATATACTCACCACAATACGTAAAACATTATTCTCCATGTAAATGGAGTGTCATAGAAAGACATCAACAACTAATTTTTTTAATTCTTTATTTAATTATTTAATAAAAATGAACATAAATAAATTTATAAATTAAATTAATTAAAAGTTTCAATCAAACAGCTCATTCAATACTAAATTCCTAGTAAAAGTTATACAGTCCTGTTTTGTGGGTTCGACATACTTATGAGTGGGATATCAACTTATGTTGAGTGCCAAACTTCAAAAATGATAAGCACTATCACTGGCAAGCCAGCGGCACAGGGTAACCAGAGGTGAAGACTTTGACACATAAAAAAAACTCAGTTTTTTTACTATGGGCTCTGTTAGAAAGAGACAAATATAGCATTTTGTGACGAAATACAGGAAAAAATACTGGAAAATACGGCAAGAAAATCAAAATAAAAACCAAAATCTAAAAACAAAACTAAGGCTCTGAGGGAACGAGACGGAAAGAGAAAAGCATCACTATACTGTCGTTTCACCTCTGTTTACTACTTTGTGCCAGCGGAATTTGGATAAACCACGTTTCTGATATTTAGATTTGGAGTATAAAATATATGTTTCACAAGTATTTGCCCATAAATATTCTTAATCTACTTCTTATCATTATTGTTTGTACACTTGACCGAATGAATAGAACGACTGCTATGCATTGCAGTCGTTTTCCGAAATTGATAAGTCTGGTATATAAGCCCAAAAAAATTGTTTAACCAAATACTAATTGACGACTACTACACCAAGATAAAAAGTAATGCCTGAGCACCCTGTAACAGTTGTTATATAGTCAAACACCCTTAGTTGGTTATCGGAAGAAGCAGGGGTTTTTTTTACAAATTATAGAAGTTTTCGAAATAACACCACTTTGATTTAACGAGGTTAACGTAAAAAATACGAATTAAGGAAGGGTTCGTTGAAGGCTTTTCTCCCACATCTTGTCAATGATTGTGGGACTTTTGCCAAAATATAGATTTTTAGTGGTTTACAATATGCATTATAAGAGGTTATTAACAACCGCCAGCGGTTTAGAAGAGGTTACAGAGAACTTGTACGGAAAAATATATAATAAATTGATCCGATTTCCCAAGGTACCAACGGTTTGAGTTTAACTTTGTATGTAATAAAGCGATTCTGCTGTATGAATTTACCACACCACATGTCTTCTTTATCTAAACGTCTCAACTGTGAAAGTTTCTAAATATAATTTATTTCATACATCTTTTCAGTTTGTTTAGTCTTTTCAAAATCAAATAAAAATTAGTTATGTATAATTTGTCTTGTTTTCTACCCGAAAGAAAAATAATCAAATGTTATAACACTGGCGTGTATTATGCCAATTTACAGATGTTTAACTTCTGCATTTGCAACTGCAGCCAACTAAATGCCACTTCTTCGAATGTTAGCAATTTGTTTAAATTTTACTTCCATTTATTAAGGCTCATAAACTTATTTCCTCTTCACGCGTTACATTAAACATAGAGATCTTTGTTTAAAATGTTGGCTTATTAAATGCCATTTCAATTCAGAAAAGAAAAAAGTTGTAAAAACTGCAAAATTTGCTTTTAAATTGAAAATAGTTTTATATAGTGTTCTGCATTAGGGCCGCGTCGATATGGAATATTCAAGGCAATTAGATGGTTTTAACTTTTGTTCATTTTAAGACATTCAAAACAATTCATCAGCGTAAAAAGTTAAAGCCTTTATCGCAGGGATACGCAAAGAAGCTACAAAGGTCCGTTACCACTAACTCAATGTAGCCCGAGCCTGTACTAAACTTTAATGCGATCTCAGTAATTGAAAATTGCACCTCTGCTACGCAAGAAACACACACGGGCCACATTAACGCTATCGTTAATACCCCTTTCAATTGCCAGGAAACGTTGGTTGAAATTTAACATATGAATTGATTTATTGCATTAAAGCTATTACACGTCCCTATATGAAACATCTGTAGATGTATATTTTAAATTTTTTTCTATTTTGTTGCGACTCTGTTTTTGATTTATGTTGATGCAGTTTTGTTTTAAGAGCGACGACATGCGATAACTTAATGTCTCTGGCGTATTTTTTTTCAGTGAAATGTTAAACAAAAACTGTTGAAAGAAATATTAGACATAATTCAATATTTTAACACATTGAATGAAAACAAGCTGGCGAAATTATAAATATCATTTGATATAGTAGCAGTAAGACAGACACAATTTGTCAATGTTATTGAATTAATTAAAAATAATAATTTAAATTGGCTTCTCAAAATGTTGCAACTAAATAAAGAAAGGATAACACCACAGCCAATGTCGCCCATGAGCTTGAAACGCAAAATATTGCCAGTTTACTGACAATAATTCCGTTAGAATAAAATCTTATTTTTTAGGGGTTCTGTCGTGGAAACTTTGGAACTCCCATGAGTTGGAGAAACAAAAAAGAAATTTTATTAAAGGCTAAAATGAACCAGAGTCCAAAACAAATGTTAGCTGGGAGCATTTCGTGTAAGAATATTAATACCACTGAATGAAATGTTGAAACCTAAAATTGAATTCGAAAACTCGGTTTTGATTTGGTCGAAATTTAAAATTTTGCCAGAACATCAGCTTGGGCAAGGTCTTAAGAGCCTGGCTTCGATGGCACATTTTTTTTTATTACAATCACTATAAATTGTGACGTAAAAGCGACCGGTTGTGGTCCTACATGAGCAGGCCTAGATTCACTTCATTTTAAAATGTACCAATACGAGTATGTTTCTTAGTTTTGGAGTTTACACAATTTAAATTGCTAAACAGAATAATTATTAGTATAAAAGTGTCCATATTTTTGTTTGCTAAGGAAAATAGTTTTAGTTTTCATTATTCTAATGTTCATATTTTTAGTTGCCATATTTTTAGCTGCATTATTTTTAGGTAAGCTGTGTTTTAGACATCTTTTTTTTCTTGTAAAGTTTTTGTTTCTTTCATTTAAAGAGTAAAATATTTGGAAAAGTAATTACTTTGCTAATTGTATGGAAAAATAAAAAAAATTGATATATTGTTCTTTAAATAATATTACTGTGGAAATATTTTTGTATTGCTTTTTATTGTAAAACGATTGTTTGCACAAATGTCGGACAGTTAAAAATTTTATTATTTTTGTTTTGTCTGCTCTTAGAAGTAAATGTGAATACGGTGACCTACGGCACTAGTACTCTCTCTTAGAGAACTTAATAGTTTGAAAATCTAAATACATGAGCCGTTTTCTTTATAAGTGGTGTAAGTCCACTTTATATTATGTGAAGATATACAAGGGTTTGTATTTGAATGATTTACAAAATATTTTCATATGTTAACACTCTTTAGAGTCTTGATTGCCTCTAAAGTATTAGTTTAAAAAAAACTTATACGTTTGATAATCTCAAACTACTCGTAACTTACACCAGAGAACTATATTCGGCTGTGTAAAATCTTATATACCCTTCATAAGAGTATGAACTATTAAATAAAAATTACATATTTTTGGCGGTGCAAAGGATTTTAATTTTTATTTTGACAAAAAAAATTTTTCAATATTGTGGTGAAGTTAAAATTTTTGTAAAATTTTGAATTTTGTAAAGTTTCGGTTTTTTTTAAATTTAGATTTTTTGGGAAATTTAGATTTTTTCGGAAAATTTTGGTTTGTGGTGACTTTTCGGATTTTGCTGAATTTTCGAACTATGGTAAAATTTCGTTCTTTTTCATTTTTCAGATTGAGATTATTCACAAAATTTATAATTTTTATCTACTTTGCAGAATTTTGATTAATTTTGGAAATTTGTTAATTTTTATTGGAATTGACCACTTGTGTTGAATTTTTTGTTTTTTATTTTTTAAATGACGATTTTGTCAACATTTTTGTGATTTTTCGGGGAAATTACAAAATTGTGGTGCAATTTAAATGTTTGTCGTGATTATTAAAAATTTTGTGAAATCTGTGTTTGTTCGAAAAATTTGGATTTTTAATTGAATTTTCAATTATAAATTTTTAAATTGAATTTTGTTTTTGAAATTTCGGTTTTTGGAGAAATTCGGTTTTCTTTGTTAGTTTTTCAATTTCGAGGTTTTGTTTTTAAATTTAATTCGGTCCAACATTATGTCCGCAGGCTATCTGGAGTCCTCGAGATGATAATTTCTGTACGGGGATTTTATAGCACATTTGATAAGGATTCAGAATATGTGAATTTTATATGCCTGTGTATAAGCGTTACCCAGAGTGAAAACACCAAAAAACCCCAGAAAAATGATTTTTGGCACATATCTCGGGAACTTGTGGACCTATATGGCTGAAAATCGCCAAACTCACTGATAAGTGGTCCAAGTTTCAAGATCCCAGGTTGTCTAGTGCCGTTAGAAATATTGTAGAAATTACAAAGGCAATCTCTGTATACCCTTTTTATTTTTGTAAAGGGTATAAAATCTATTTTAATATTTGTTCAACTAATGGCATTTAAATTTTATTAATTACAACTTTATATTAATATGTTCCATTTTTTATTTTCTTGTATTATGAGAAAGTTGTTGAATGTAGTCGTGATGTATTGGAGGAATATTATCCATCAGATCGTAAAATTTTTCGTGATATGATGGGACTGGCGTTATTTCAACTTAAGTGAACAAACAGAATACACTACTGTGTGTTTTATACTTCGCAAAAAGCCGGGGAAGTACCAAGATTCCAGTAATCGACCAAAAATTTATTAGCAGTATTGTCACGCATAGAAAAATTATGTATTTGAAGTAATTATATTTATAATATCATTAATTCCGTATATTTATAGTGACATATGATGAACATTGTGAAAGATTTTTTGCCAACTGTTTATAGATAAATAGCTGAACTTACACCACGTTCAAAGAACATGGCTATCATAATAACCTGATTTTATATAAATTAAATGCTTAACTGCTTTGAGCACATTAAAGTTTTGACAAGTCATAAGCTGTGGTCGAAATAATGTCTGCGGATCACTAAATAATTTCGTAGTGATTAATGATCTTTCAATTAATTTTGTTACTTACTTGAAGACATAAAAAATAAAAAGGAATAGAAAAGCTTAATTTTAACAACTGTATAAATGTTGGCTCTTACCACTCAATTCTTATGATAGATGGTTGTATTAAGATAGCCCAAAAGAAGGCGTTACTATATACATATGTATTTAACCACTACTGGTGTTAATAAAACGAATTATTTCATCTGTTTAATTAAAATTATAAAAAGAAAATATATAAAATTAAACCTTTCGTTAAAACATTTTCTAATTTTCTAAACAAACACGCGAAGTTTGAGAGAAAAGTTGTAATATACAGTGGGTTACTGAAGCATACTGGACATACGGTGGTGAAGTTCTTAATTATCGTGTAATTGGAATTTTAAGCTAATTTGACAATAAAAAATTAAAAATATCTATGAATATATGATGACATTCAATATTAACCGAAATTTCCATTTAAATTTACTTGAATGTTCGATCGATATGGACTGCCTTGTTTGGCACCACATTTAATGACCGAAGTAAATAATCCCTTAGTTATGAGAGGAATAAAAAAATCCGTTAGCCTGTCGTTTAACAAAAGTTAAAACTGCACCGGATACATATTCCGTACACGTAAAGAGAGCATAGAGAACATTCAACAATACCGTTTTCATGTTGTGGAGATTTATTATAGAGCTGCACTACAAGAGGGCTCTTAATATACTCATTGAATTTGGCTTAACCTGGGTTACTGAAAGCTGGTGTTAGCGCTATGGATGATAAATTGATATAAATCCAAGAAAAATTCGAAAATATTTAGAAGAGATAATCAATTTATATATTTAAGGAATGCAATAGTCAACACAACACACTGCTTTCTTTTGTAAGAGGTACTAAGAATTATTTCCTACATAAAATATTAAAATATTTAAATCAAATTAAGATAATTTTTAAAGCCACACCGACGCATAAAAATATGCAGAGGCAGACCTGTAAAAAAACCGGTCACACATACTTTCTTTTGATCTGCACTATCATACTTTTTGCGACCACACACGATATTTGACGACAGAGCTAACGTTTAAATCTGGCAGTGTTATGAAAACGAGATGCACTTTATGAAGATGTACCGTACACCCATACTCTGAATGAATATCTCTAATAAGCCATCATCAGCTACTTCGCTTTCCAGTTAATACTACCGGGGAATACAGCAGGCCAGACCGACATAATTAGCTGCGAATGGCAATAATTTATTTATGTAACAACGAACTCTTACGATTTGTTTATGTGTGACCACAAACTCTGAATGGCTTAAATACCAAGTGTTATTTAATTGTTTAATAATTCAAATCACAATAACTACATGACATTTAATTTTTTAAAGTTTTTCTCCTTTTTACCATTTCAACATTTGTGAACGAAAAATATTGGAAAACCCATAACAAATTACTAAATATTTACGCTTGCGTCAGATATATTATGGCAATAATGTATAAAAAATAGTAAAATATTCATTTATCATTTGATATGCTTTAATTCATTTAATTGGTTTGGTTGTGTATCAAATGAAGCCACAAAATGAAACTTCAAATATGTGATAATTTTATGAAAATAGGTGAATAAATGAAGAAAAAATAAATAAAATAGTTATATAAAAATAATCTCCTTATTAGCAATAAACGACCAGAAACACAGCGCGATATGCTTGCTTCAGGAATATTAAATTGTCTCAAAATACACTTTTTGATTGGCATGGAAAAGCTCGTTAAATTAGCGATCAGATTGCACTTATTCACTGTTGGTATGCGGAGATCTAGTAGGGAGGAGAATAGGTTATTTTCCCCACCAAAACGATTTAAAATTCACAATTTTCTCATACATTTCCTCACCCTCCCCAAGGCCAAGCTAGATCAGCGCCTGACTTTTACCACCGAAAGGTAAAACAACCTTTAAAACACGTATGTGGGGCCCATTTCTATTTTTAAATCGCAAATTTTGGTCATTAGTGCCAGTTGCCAAAAATATAATATTTCATTTTCAGCCAAATCATTTTAATTTTGTTGTTTAATTTCTAAAACTACTTACTCTCGTTTTGTTGTATATCGACCTATATCTATATTTGCCAATTTTAAATAAACGAATTTTAATAGCGTCAAAACATCTGAATAATATGGATTAAATTCGAATTGAGGTGTGTCGACCATCATTTTCTTGATACCAAATTATTTTCATATAAAACACACTCGACCACATATGTACGTTGTTATTTCTTAATTAAATAATTGCCCTTCATCTTAAATCTGCATGGATGATAGTGTTGATACCATTATTTTTAAACGAAAGGTACCGTTGATAACATAAGTTGTTTTATCTACCCACCTTTGGTTATGGTGAGTTTAGGGGCAGCAGACAAAGGCGGTGTGGATTTGCGACTTAAAAAAAGTCACAAAAAATTATGAAAGGGTAAAATCGAAGTATGTAGCTATACCCATAATTCATTCATATAGAATGTCCATTGTTGCGTTCACTGCGCGGCACGTTCTGCTAGAACTATGTAGGGCTCGTCAATTACGGCGATGGATTCACTAACAACTCCACTCACTACTGCTACAAGCATTAATAACTAATGAAACGTAGTGTAGCTTGGCGTTGTCCCGTATGCAGGAATTTCGCCATTAATCCAAAAATACTCCCTGTCTAAACATGATTTTCAACAGTGACTTAATAAATAATAAACCACCGGTTTGACAGACGTCGGCAAAATAAAATAGCCGCCACAGACTGCCAACATCAAGCCGCCCCTTATTGGGTAACGCTTTCAACAGAGACAGGGGAAACAATTTTAACTATAATGTACCTCTTTCCAGGCAATGTTCACAGGTGAAAAAATATAGCCACATTAAAAGCAAAGAAGAAAATTTACTTAATGTAGAGTAATTACTCACATAACAATGTTTATCTAACTTGTTTTGAATGCGTTGCTGTTTATAATTTTATTTATTAATTTTCATATTGCTGTGAAGTGCCGGTTGATTTGATTTGAAAAGAATCATAAATTAAGAAAACTGCTAGATTTTTTAAATATTTGTCATTTGATTACAGTAACGCTTTAATATGGCCTGGGTTTTTATTTATTAATTTTTTTTTTCTGTTACTTGACTTCGCTCCGCTCCATAGTAATTGTCCTCTCAGGAAAAAAAGAGACAAAAATCGCACAAATGCGATTAAAAAAAAGACATTTACAGTTGAATAGTTAAAAAACAAAAACAAGATAAATGCCGACAAAGCAGTTATAACACAAAAATTAAGTATAGAATTGTACGATTTGTCTTATGAGCTGTCATGTTATTCGTTCCTTTTTTATTAAACTTTTTCAATGCGCAAGTGTTATTGTTTTTATTGCGCTGGACTTTGCGAACTTTCGAAATTTATTTTCAGTAATTTTTTATATTCCTGGCTACACATTGCGTCTATTTTAATTTATGATATTAATTTTTAAAATCACAGACACAAGTTGAATAAATAGCTCGTATTTGGTTGACACATTTTGTGTTTTGTTGATTCCATTTAATTGGAAACTCTTAAACTGTTATTCTAATTTGAGCTGTAAAACCCGGAGGTCATTCTCCGAGATATTTTTGAAAGTGTTAAATATCCAACGAGAAAAATTGGATATTTTTTTAAGAAAAGAATGAAAGGCAAAAGATGAAATTAAAAATATATACCTCTTTCAGACATTGACAATAAAAGTTCTGTTTGGTTTCGGGTTTAATTTAGTTTTTAATTGTTTTAATTATTTATTTAATAAAACTATTTTTTAAATACTTTTACTTAATTTAATTATCTACTTGATTAAAAAAAATATATAAAACCGACTTTAATTACATAATTAATTGAGTCAATTAAAAACTTAATCAAACTGCAAGCTGAAACCAAACAAAATTTTTAATAGGAGGTATATGGATATTTTTTAGGCGCAAGCATTTACTGCCTCCCAATTCCTTTTGCAACCCACATCAATTGACTAAAATAATTTCAGGGACGGAGAAATCCGTGCTATTAAATTGTGTTTATGAGCGTGTGCATCTTAATATTAAAATAATTAGAAAGCCAAAAAACGCACAACTTGAAACTTAGCACTCATTATGAAAATATTCGGAATTATTGTGTAACGGTTACGTGGGTAAAAACGTATATAAAGTGTTAAGGACACCTAAAAATAGTTGCGGACAAAACCACTTATTTTAAAAGAGGTCGTATTATTTTAATATTTAAAAGCTCACACATGTGGTTCTTGTAAAATAAAAAATATAATCATGATTTTTAAAGTTTGTTCAGAAAAAACGCAAGTACTCGTTATTTTTGAAAAGCAATCAAACCTATGTCAACGTACGTGGTTATGGCAAAAAAATATGTTAATAATTTTGTTTTCAGTAATTTCCAGATTAACGCAATTAAGCATCAAAAGCTTTAAACTGGTAAAAATGAAATTAAAAATGTTTTAACAACTAAAGAGAGAGAGAGAGAGAGAGAGAAGGGTAAGAAAGAGAGGTAGAGAGAGAGAGAGAGAGAGAGTTACACAGATTTTTGCACGTTGATTAATACTTACAAAGATTAGAGTAAACATTTAAATAGTTTTACATACCTGTAACGAGAAGAACGAATTATTTGATTAATTTTAAGCCAAAAAAGTTTTAAGAGATCTTATTTAATATTTTAATGACAACTCCGCAAAAGTGGACAACAAAATCTAGTAAACAAAATAATTAAACTATTAATGTTATACGTTGTGAAATATCGGTTATAAATGTGATTCTCTTAACCTGAAATAATCGAATAAAACGATAGTGTAGACCAATTCCTTAATTTATATTATTTTGTTTATTTAAGTTAGCGGCAATGTCAGAGTATCACTTACAGTCTATGCGCAACACTAGTGCGCATGTTTTGCTAGTCCTTGCCTACGATAATTATTCTGTTATAAGGGGATTTATAATAAGGGCGGGTCATTATTGGCAGCCCGTGACGCGTTTTATGTTAGCGGCATCTGTAAAATATTGTTTATTATTCAGTCACTAATGGCAAATTACCATTTTAAATAAACTACACGATTGAATAACACGACCAAATAATTACAAGTAAGAGAGCCATATATGCCTATGTCGAATAGAAGTTTTTATTTAAACTGCGGCTCTTTAATTAATGCTTCCGAATTTTGGTAAATTTTCGATTTTTTGAGAATTTTATATAACGGAATTTGATTATGTGTGAAATTTCGAAGTTTCTATAAAATTAAGAGTTTCCGATCAAATTTTTGGTTATTGGGTACAATTTCAAAATTTGTTTATATACTATTGTTTTATAATTTGTTTTTTTTTTTTTTTTTTTTTTTTTTTTGAGAAATTTTGGTGACGCTTGGTAAGTTTTGGATTATAGTGAAATTGAATTTTATGGTGAAATTTAAAATTTCAATATAACTTGAAGCATTTGATAAAATTCCACTAATGACAATTTTTTTTATATTTGATTGGTTGTTATGTAAAGTTTTTGTAATTATAATTTATTTCCTGATGATAAAGGAGTAGCGAAATAATAAAATTGTGTTAAAAAATTTTATTAAAGGCTTCATTGTGCATTAATTATAAAATAAAATTTAAATTTGTGAGTTAAATTTCGAATTTATGGTCAAATTTTAAAGTTTTGGTAAAATGTGTCGTCAAGTTTCAAAATATGGTTTGTTTTTGGTTTTTTTTTTGTGAAATTTTGTTTTTTTTTGTGGTAAAATATAGATGTTTTCTTGAAATTTTTGGCGAGTTCTCGATTTTTTGTGCAATTTAATTTTTTTTAAATTTTTATTTTAAAATTCGATTTTGACAACAATTTTAGTTTTCAGTGAATCTCATAAAATTTTCTGGTTCATTAACATTTCCTGGTGAATTGCAAAATTTCAACCTTTTGCCGACTTTCTGTCAAAATGTTAAATTTTAGAATAATTAAATTCTGCTGCTCTATATTGAGATTATTGCGTGCCGTCTCTTTTGCAATTGAAGGCAATTAGTTTTCAAACGCAGGTTGTATGACCATATTTTGGGCACTACAAACATCAGTAGAAACTTCAAATGTGTCGCATAATACGTAAAAGAGTGTTCGGTTGCCAATGGTAGGGCAGCGCTGTATTCAACTATGTTATCTTATTTGCATATAATTTATTCTATTTAATTAATCTTTAATTAAATACTTCTTTTGAAGTGAAATTTAATGAATTTCTCATCTTCAAATCCACAGCCACTAGAATTCTGTCAACATAAGTTAGTTTGTACAGGCAACAAGCAGTAAACTGTATGCTCTTCGTCAAATTAAGGCATATCACAGTTGATTGCAGAAAAAATAATTGGAGTATAATAAGACAGCCTAAGCAATTTTGATTTTTTATCAATATAATTTTTACTTTTACTCTACTACCATATTTAATTTTTTTTAATACTGTAGTCAAGTGTAGAAATTTGTTTTGTGCGCAGAGCACATTTAAAAATATTTATCAATAATATTTCAAAAGATTTGGTTAATGTATAAACATCTTCGTTTTTCATTTATATTAATTTTCACATTTTTAAAAATATCTAAAAAGCACTCGTTATATTCACAAAATTGTTGAAGTTGCGGCATGTGGCAAAGAAAAAAATATACACCAGCACTATTTGCATTTCAATTACGTCTGAATGTGTTTGTAGATTTTTTCTTAAACAATTTTTGACACACATTTCATTTTATTTTCCATTTCTCTACCGACCTTCGAAAATTTATTGATAGATAATTTAGTTCCATGAAAAAAGAAGCTTCCACATAATATGGCGTCAAATATGACGTAAATTGTCACGCAATTTTTATGTACGTTGAATTTTGATGGCTTTAATTGGATTCTTTATAAATTCGTAAAATAGTTTCATTTAGTTTCTTTGCGTAAAAAATGATCATCAGCATCAGTTTGGATGCGCTTTTTCTTGATTTTATAAAAGATTCTAAATTCATACTTGCACTTGGGGCAGGAACAATTGAAAGATTTACTTGACTGTGATGTGTGTGTTAATTTGTTCTGAACTTAAAGACTCAGATATGATTGCTTTATAAATTTCAATTTCTACTTTGTATATTTTGCAAATGTATATGAATTTTAAAACTTACACTTAGGGAAATTGTATGAAACTTACAAATGAGAAGCCAACTATTGGTGTTATGCTCATAGACATACACTTATTCTAGTGGTTTCGATAGTTGTGTGCACTCATTATGAACATAAAAAAAATAACCTGGTATATTAAAAGGACTCGGTGCTCCGAGCGAAGTACTTCAGAATTCTCCAGTCAATGCATCTTAAGTGATATAGGTCTGGTAATATGTCAAGCGAAATCTAGGGTGTTATTTGGACTGTGGCACAGAAAATGTTCTACCCTTTCATGTCTTCATTGCATGGCATATAGAAACTATTGTTTGCTCTTTCTATTTTTCGTAGATGCGCTTGTAAGTTTCAGTGCTCTTTTGAAATAATTATAATCACTAATTTTGGGCTTGTCCAATTTCCACAGGCTCTTTGCTTTATTTAGCTTTGAGTCACCCCACAAGATTCTAATAATTTTACACACCGTTTCGTTGTTCCACAGTGCGGTATGTGTTAGCTTTTTTTAACCCAATCCTAGTAGCCTCATAAGGCCTTGCATTAATCAAGTTTATTTCCTGTAATCCTCAGGATTACTCCTCAGGACAAATAGTGCCATAGAAACTGTTTTCTAGTTGTGCAGTCTTCCATTTCTCGAGTAGGCGTTGATCGCTCCTTCGCAGGTTAATAAAGTCCTTGTTCTCACTTTTTCGGATATCCACTTGCTCATCAGTGAAGCTGTTGACTTCTCTTGGCCTTGTTGATAGCACTGATTCATCTTATACACTCTGTGATTGCCTGTACTTCCTTCTGAAGGATCGTGTTATGGTCAAGAAGTCCAAAGTATATTTCGGTTACAATTCTCTGTCAATTTGTTTTTTCGCTGAAAGCCAACCCTACAGCAGCTAGTCCAAACAGATATCTGCGCTAGAGTTCTGTATGGTCAGGAGTGTCTGTCCAGTATAAATGTTTCACAGGTATCTGGTACCTTTACTTCACGTACACGGTCGAACGTGTCCACCATTAACTTATAAAGAGTTGTGTTTTAGTCTAACCATTCACCCATCATATGTAAACCACAAATTCTACTTGGATATCTATAGCTTGGACGTATAATAACGTCTCCAACGCCCTTGCTAGCGGGCTTCTGATTGCACCGCATCTTCAAAGGCAACATGTTCTTTGGACTTTATATAAATGATGTCCATTGAATTCCACTGTACTATTGAAACATTGATTAACATTGTTTTAATCGATCTCCGGTAGAGCCAGTGTACCATGTTTCATATTGACTGACATATTTGAGCATTATTTACTTGCTTCTTCGTCTATGTTGTGCCTCCGTTTCAACTGCCTATCGAATATTATTTCGGTGAATTTAACCATGTTTACGATCATTTATAAATTGTTGGTACAAAATGGAGAGTATTAAATAAATGTGTTTGAAATTGCTCTTTCACAAGTAAACCTATCTCGTCTCAACTTAATCTAACCAACCTTGTTCTAGAAAAAAATAGTACAGAAAGTACACCCATTGGCCAGTGAAAAGCTCAGTATACTCTAATACAAGTGTTTTGTTTTTGAGATTAAAACATCAAAGAATAAAAATAAATTTGTTTGTAAACATAAATCAGACTTTCAATTTAAAATTGCACTTCTTCTCCACATTACAAAAATCTCTTATTCATAACAAAATCTCTTAATCTTTTTAGGCGCATAACATCATAACAATGACAAAATTTATGTTGATCACAACAATAATACAATCATGTCGTAAGGGCCAATTCTATACAAACAAGATACAAATAACTTCCATGCACAATTGTTGCAAACATTTTTCCAGTGTACAATTAAATTTTGCATAGCACATTTCGTTTAAATAAATTGTAATTTGGTTGCATCAGCCACATACTCGTACACATTTAATGTACTCCAGACAATCAAATTGTTATAAACAAAATTATTAACGGTCAAATGAATTTTTATTCTCTGATTTTTAAATAAATAAATGACTGAATAAAAGAAATGTAAATCACTTACGCAGTTTAGAGTTCAAAAATTAAGTAGAAAAAAAGTTGTTGTCTAGACTGAAAATTTCACATAGTCAACGGTATAGTAGTAACATATTCAAGAAGTCTTTCCCCAATAAGTTGGGTTTCTATTTTCTGGGGTAACATTTTCATATAGTGGATTTTTTGTGGGCTTGGTCCTAAGTCCCCGTTTTAGCATCCTGTATCTAAGAAGTAAACATGTTAATTCGAAACAAAGTGTTGGTCGCTTGAAAAATCTCTTTAATTCATATTTCCGTCATCACTTGTCAAGTTTGGTTTGCAGACAACCAGTTTCGGCTATGTATCATTTTCATTCGAAAAATGACACTGATGATGGCACATAGCCGAATTCGGTTTGTCTCCAAACCAAACTTGACAAGGGATAACGGAAATTCGTTCCAAAAATAAACATCAAACATTTCGGAATATCAAATCAATAATCATTGATTTTAATTTTTTTTTTTTTTTGCAATACAAGGTACATATGTGTAAATCGTAATCGGTTGTTAATAACTTCTTAACATACGAAATGTTAAGCTTCCAAAAATCAACGTTTTAAACAAACTACGACAAGCTACTGCAATCTTTGCTATTCACTTTTCGTGGTGAAATTGTTTGTATTTTTTGCGTCCCTTCATTAGAGGTGTGTGAAAAATGAGAATGTGGCGTAATCAATGTTGTAACCAAAAACATGATATTTTAATAAATATTTTTTTGAAAACTGTAACACGTATGTTTTATTTTAACTTCGGAAAATCACAATTCAGATCTTTGGAAGACCCATGTAATTTGCACAAAGATAGCTGGGGTATTACGATCACGAATTAGCGAGAGTCTACTGTATTAATAAAAATGGGAGCTGTGTCTGCTAAATGGTTAAATTCGTCTTTACCTTCTCCCTCTTGTATATTTTCAAAAAGTTTATTATAAATATTTTTCCCAAGAATGTAACACAATCCACGAACTAAAACAAAAAATCAAGCGGGTGTTATGAAAAACGAGGACAACAAAATTTTGTTCCCAGTCATGATATGACTCAGGCTTTAACAAAGAACCCAGGCTAAAACAAAAAAAGAAGGCACCAGTGGACAAAAGTAAATAGATGGCTCTTAATCAATGACAAAGACTTAAAATACAAAAAAAAAAAACATTATCAACAAAGAAAGGAGTTAAAACAAAAACAAAAACTACTTTATTAAAACAAAAACTATTTTATGAAAATACTGATTATTAACTCAATTTGTGGCTTTCATTTTAAACTTAATAAAGCAGACAATTTAAAGACACAACTTTAAAAAATCCAATACAATGTTAACAAAACCCTTAATCATATTTTAATGAGCATCTATCAACAAAAGGTCATTAATTAATTAAATTCTACAGTAAAATGACAGAGGACTTTAAGTTTAACCTTTGATTTGATAATATTTGATATGTATTTAAATTGAGTTACATGATCTTCCTTTTTTAATTGCAAATTATGCAAGGAAATAATAATTTACCTTTGATTATGTATAAATATGTCTAAAAACCAAAATAAATTACAAAGTTTTTTTCAACAAGTTTGTCATTTTCCGTTATACTACATTTACACCTACGCAAAATCTAGTATATTTCAGCTCAAATCTCGAAGAAAATCTCTGCCATTTACACCAATGCTTTTTAACGTATTATGGGATTTCATTTTCATAACAAAAACAGCTGACTGAAGAAAGAATAACAAATTGGCTCTAAACTTAAATAAATTCGTGCTACAATTGTTTTTATATACATAATTACATATGTAATATTACTTACACTTTATTTATTATTGTTTTATCCACATTGAAACCACTTATTTTAAACTTTTATTATTTTTTAATGCTGCTGCAAATATTTTGTTTCTACCGCGCTTTTTCTTTTTTGTTACAAATGTCGAAATTTTCTTGTTCAGCGCAGTATATTTCAGTACATTAGCAAAAAATACATAGTTGCATCATTCAGTATTGCAAGATTTTGAGAGATTTTGCCAAAATCTAGTTCGTAAGTAGATTTTGTTTTGTATGGGTAATCTGGAAGAAATGAACTAGATTTCGCTCAAAATCTCATAAGTACCAGATTTTGCGTAGATGTAACTGTAGTATTATCATAATTATATTGATAAATTTATAATAATTACCAGCAGCAACCCAGCCTGCTTCGCAATGAAGTAAGCAATTTGTATTGAAACTGCTGCGCCCCATATTGAAACTCCGCCCATTATTCACTTGGCCGTGCATATTGATAGCAAAATTACTTACACAAATTTCAAATTGGTCCTAAGACATCCTATCCAGGACATCCTATCCTACCTTTGACCAAATTGCAGTGAAGTTGCTTGCGCTCTTTTGGAGATAAGTATTCGTAAACACTGTAACACTTGATTTTAATATATTGCGAAGACGATAGCAACAAGAAATTTTTACTTACAATAAAATAAAAAATAAGTGGGCGTGATCAAAGGATATTCGGTTTTTAGCAGAACTACGGACAATTATGGTCACAAAATTTATCAAAAATAGTGGAGTTTATGGTTATGAAAAAACCACGCGAACTATATTTTAATTCATGACCAGCTCTTAATAATAGCTTATGTCCTAGAATAAATATTTCAATTCATTCTAAAAGGCCAAGCAACTTTATATTCGTAACCACGATGTCAGTAAGTCACATTGATATTCGAATGGGTCGAAAAAAAAGTGGCAACAGTTGCCCCTTAGAAAGAAAAATATTTCAATGACGATTCTAAAACGTCCATTCGAATTTTCTGTCACACACCTAAATACAACCAATTCAAACTATTGTTCATTTTGTCATCATAGATCATATCGTTTTTAATGATTTGAAAACGCCTTTCATTTCGTCCTTGGTAGTTTTTCAATAGGACGTCAAATTCTAAATACGACCTTTGACAACTTTGATCCTTACTGTATAAAATTGTTTTAAGGACTCAAAAAGTATAATCGGGATGGCAACTATGGTAGATAAACCCTGGACCGTAATAGTCCATGAGCGAAACCCTTTCGAAACTTTCAAGAGGCCTGCATTGAGCATAATGTACCGAAAATAAAATTAGTTACCTTTGAGCAAATTATGGCTTTTTCTTTATCTTTTTTTAATTCAATTTTTTACATAAAAATTATTTTTTTCTAATGATACAAACAATAGAATAGCGCTATATCGAGAAGAATAAAAGAGTTTCTATATAAAAAAGACCGTCAAGCTTGAAGAATTTAATAAGCCTAATTACATTTGGTGTCAATAATTATTATGTTCAATTTATATGAGCATTAGTAAGATAAATATTTCAATATCCTATTCTATTTTTAAGAGGACACAATATGATCAATCTTTTATATTCAATAATATTACAGTTTATTGGAGATGACCCAAAAGGCAAAACAGGTAGCCATACGCTTTACCAGAGAGAAGTTTAACAATCCAATATTTTATTTTATTCCACAGATCCACAGTGGGGAATTGGAAGACAAATTTGGGAGAAATTCCGAGTTTCTTAGTCCCACATTTTGCCATATGTAAAAGAAACACTCTATAACAGAACGTAGTTCAGCTATTGGCTAAATGGAAGATCGTCGCAAATTGCTTGGGTTGCGGAGTTTAGCAATTTTTAGTAGAAGCGTTTTATATTCTCACATAATGAAACTTGTACCCGATTTGCAATGTGGTTGCATAACACCAGGTGAAGGACAATTGGATACCTCTTTACTCTAAAACATTTTTAAGTTCTTTTGTTTTACAAGATATTCCCCAAAATTCTCCCGCAGGTTAAAAGCTTTCCCTACATCTGTGCAAACGTCAAAAGGCTACATTTATATAAGATATTAACTCCCCGTATGGAGGTTTCCTGTCCCCAACAGTATAGAAATGCAAATATCTAGAAGCCTATTTCTCTAGTGCCAACACTTATGCACTGCATAAGTTGGAGAGATTTTAAATCTCGTTGTAAACTTCAAGTTTGATACAGGGACCATTTTTTGGGCGTTTCGAAAAAAAAAAGAATAATACATATGAATTAAAATTCAATCTTATTTTTTAGATGCCGCCTATTATATTCAACATTGAAATAAAAACTCTAGTTTGTTTTTAATCATTTTCTCTATCTCAACTTAATATTTTCTCATCCCTTGTAACACACGCTAAATTGTGTAACAAAATCTATGCTTTGTAATGAAACTTAAGCCTACAGGAAGGGGCGTTAGTTATAAAACAGAACTACAAGATTGATAACAAACAAGGGTGCCCTAACAAAACAATGACATAAATTAGGCAGCAAAGAAGAGAAATTTGAACTAATTATTATATTTGTAAATTAAAATATAAATAAAACTAAACTATTAAAGGACATTAAAAATATTTATTTTTATTTTCTTGGCACTGAAGAAAAATTATTAAGAATTATGATTGATATCAGCCATGGGAAATTCAGTACCATTTTTGACGTTTTTTATGTTTATTTTGTATTCTTCCTAAACACAACAAAAAATAATAATAAAATACTAGAGTTAAAGAAATGTCAGAGTAGGCAGAAAAGTGAGGAATAGCAGCCGAGTTACAGTTGGCGCCAGAACCAATGCCGACAATAACTTTACATGCAATTTGTATGCAACGCAATGTCGTGAAAATAATTCTATTTTGTCTTTGCTTTCTCCCTCTCTCTGTTTTTGAATCTATCTGGAAATCCTCTAATTTTGGAAATACATACTTCCAACGGGTCAAAACGGGTGTAAAATACCTCAGATTTTTATTATAGTTTTCGATAACTCGTTCAATTGCAAATAGGCTTTAAAAGAACAGTTTGTTCCAAATAGTATGAAATAATTATCAATCAATCGGGAGTTACTAATTATTATTTTCATATAGAGATAAGTCAGTGGTTGTTTCCTTTAATTGGATTTTAAAAATTGTTTGTTTCATATAAAATTTGCTCCCTAAAAACGTCAAGCTGGAACCGCGCCTGATAAAGGTATTGATTCTAAACGTACGATATGGGACATCAAATTGCTTGCTTATTTACTCAAATAACGTCATAACTCAAAAAATATAATTTTAGATAAACGCGGTTAAAGTTTTCCATTTGGTGCACTACCTACAAAAAATCACGGCATATTTTCATCAAACGTGAAACGAAGTGAAGACATAGAGATGAAATTTATACACAATATAAATCATGACATAACGAACAGTTCTGCATCATTAAATCCAAATATGTATTTCTTGAGTTATGACGTTGTCGAAATATACGACCTGCAGTATCTAGATTAACTGAAGGAAACCGCTATGCAAATACTTATTTAAATTTCGCTTGATGTAGTTTAAAACAACCAGAAAGCGGCGCATGAAATCGGGTTTTTAAGCAGCAGAGCTATCGACCAACTCTACCGAACACTTTAGTGACTTTATTAAATTATTACTACCGACGGCTGCAATACTCTAGACCAGTATGGATCCTTAGTCCTAATTTGTGTTTGGTAGGACCATTTTGTGTTCGTTTGAGATTTTGAAACCGATAGTTAGTCAATGAAAATAATTCGACTAAATTGATAAAGACATAAGAAAAAACATCATGCCACAGATAGTGTTCACTTTTGCTACCACTTGTTCTAATCAGCCAAAGTGATAGACTAGCAGCTTAAGTCTTCTTAAAAAGTAAATAACTAAATTCAATAATGGACCGTTTTCGTAAGCAATACTAAGAAATAACTTTTAGTGACAAACTTTTTTAATAAAAACACAATTTTATAAAAACCCACGCTATCAGATTTATATCTACATACGAGTATATCTAATTTAAAATGTTCTTTCTAACAGTTTATAAACAAAAACTTGCTACAATTGCCAATATTTCAAAACATGTCGATAAAGAGTCTTACATAAATGACAACAACAAATAAAATACTAAATTATTATTAGACATTATCTAAACTTTAGATTTATTTCCTTGTTTAAATTCAAAGCAGAATCTAAGAGTATGAAATGAATCTAAGAATTTAAAATGCAATTTCACTTTAAGCGTCAAACATGTCAATTATTTAACAGAGTTGAAAAAGAGAGAAAAAAACATCAAGAAAATCTAAGGAAAATACGATATACAAACATACTAAGGTAAATAAATAAATTGTATGAATTGTAAAAAGTTGTAACTCCTGTCGCAAGCGGCATTATTCACTTTGATTTCAAGTTCAACAGACTGAAGTATACCAGTGTATACAAATGTCACATCCTCATCAACAACAACAGCAGCGGCAGCAGAATCATCATCGTCGTCATACACATCGTTCATCAACAACGACATCAACATCCTCGTGGAAAGAGAAGTTTATTTGTTGTTGTTGTTATTTCTTACTTTATCATCAACAGTAATAGCAGCATCTTTATTATGTTTTTCAATTCACTCACACACATTTGCACGTTTGTCATAAATGTTTAATGTATGTAAGTGCATTATACGAGGGCTATTTCCAGTGTCCTTTAAAAATAAAAATAAAAAAAGAATCACTAGTTGTTATTAATTATTTCACATTTTATTTGTTCTTAGATGACCGACATGTTCCATGTTCGTGTAGTTAATTATATTTTGTTCGCATTAAATTTCTTCCCTAAACAGAGAAAGAGGTAATAATACCTCTAGAGGTAGAGGAAATAATACCAGAGAAATTCTTTTTATTTTCCACAAGATTTCGGCTACTAAAATTATCACTTTTTGATACAAGTTATTCCCTAGATCGTTTACATGGGCATTTATTTCGTTACAGTCCAATTATAACTCCGGACAATAAATTTTCATAAATGTGTTGTGCAAAGAAAAGTACCGCCAGGTTGCTTACCACAAGGCTGCCGCAATAGAATCTATTGTATTTCTCTCACGCTCTGTGGCGAGCCTCTCACGTTGCAATTCCATGAAGTAGCTTTGTCATATGTTTAAAGCAAATTCTTATCAAATAAAGTCGATTTTTCAGTGCTTCGTCGACACTGGTTCCAATCGCTCGCTGAATTCCAGACCACAGCTTTCTATTTGAGTCACACAATCCTGTCACTTTTACGAAGAAGAATAGCTTCCTCACTTTTATCTTTCTGTTTGAAAGAAGGTTACGCAGAATTTGGTTTTGAAAATTTTGCGTGGTATTTGACTTTAACTTAAACCCAGTGAACTATTTCCAGCGCCAGTTGCGTTTCCTCACCGGTATTCTTTAAAAGAAGAATATTTTTTATTATCCTATCCGAAAATTCCCACCCTCGTGTTTGTTTGCAAAGTGCTCAGTATTGAAACATAGTTTCCAGTAAGACCTGATTTTCAGCAGCCATTGACGTTACGGTTCATCCTCATCACATGAGTCTATATATTGTAGTAACTCTCCATATTCGCTAACAGCGACCAAATGTGTGTGTGATGTGCCAGTCTACTACAAGGTAGTAATTGATTTCCTCTCTACTACGCCTAAATACCGTCAACGCTTTTGCATACGTATAGACTCAGTTTTCCAATTCAGAATGAAAAATTGATTTATATCGTGAGGGAAAAATGCCAGGGATCCTCAAAAATAGACATTTTCGCTAATAGTGTTGCTGTATTAAATATTTTTGAGCAAATTAGATTATTTTTGTTTCAAATGTAGATCAAATATAACAAATAAATAAAATAAATTTAAAATTAAGGAGTTTAATTGTAAGGCTTGAGTTCGTTATTTGCTCTTTCTGTTACGAAAGAAATTTTGTTTGACATGATAATTTTGAAAACAGTAAAAGTTAAAAGAATGTTGAAAACGTGCGTAGTGGCATAGTTAATGCATTTTATTCTAAAAGTTGTTTAATAAAAATTTTAATTTTCACTGTATTCAAAATTATCATATCAAACAAAATTTCTTTTGTAACAGAAAGAGCAAATAACGAACTCAAGCCTTACAACTAAACTACTTAATATTAATAATTATAGTTCGACAAACTTACGTCAAACAATAAATTTAAATTAAAAATTTTTCATCATGGCAACATAGCTCATTCAGAATAATTGCATACTAAGTTACATAAAACTAATCGCGTAAATAGTTCATCAAAAAGACACAATACACCAAAAAAAAGCAATTGCATTTATAAATTCAGTTTCTTGATTCATCATCCATTTTTTTCGAACCTGCCCTCGCTACTTACAACAGTAAGCAGGTGAGAAGCACAAGATGATGTATATTTCATAAATGATAACCTTAAGCCAACAATTAAAAGTAAAATGCAAAATATATTATTTTCAAACGAAACGTCTTTGGCAAATAAGTACTTTATAGCTTCTAACTATTTTACATTTTTTGCAGCAAAATTATTTCTTTTAAGAAAAAAATTCAAAATATTAATATATATTACGTGACGTAAAGCACCATGATCACCCATATATGTATGTATATGTAAGTGTCTGGGGAATTTGGGTTCAGCAAATCATAAATAGCAAGTTTCTTCTATTTTAGAAAAGAACGCGTTTATTTTGCAAGTCGTGTTTTTGTACTCAACTAGATACATGTTGTTGTTACCGCTATCATAAACAGCTGCTTTAACTGAAATCTGCACACACATACATAAACACATAGGATTTTTAGATTCTCTGCTTCGCAACTCCAACCACCTGTCTCCAGATTGCATTCTTTTACTTGTGCACTCCATTCTTGCCAAGTACGAGTATTTATTTACTCAAACCCAAGTCACCCGCCATACTGTCAACCAGCTAGCCAACCCACTCACCTTGTTTCCTTTCATTTCAAGATTTCCATGTTCCTTTTTCTTGTATTTGCTGCATGAAAAATGGGAAGTTGGAAAATGCGTGTAGAGATATCGCGTTTTGTTGTCATTGTTCTTGTTATTGTTGGCAGATTTGTTTGTCAATGACATAAATGCATATGTAAACTTAAGTTGTTCTAAAGCCCAAAAGACTCCACATATACATCATGCGCTTATCAAAGAACAAACAAATACCCATACGCTACCTAATAAACAATTTCTCAAGGATTGCTATGTGTAGACGAAGCTAAAGTGAAGAAAGATAATTTATTAAAATTGTTCAAGCTTGAAGGTTTTTTTTTAATTATATTTTTATTCTTCGATATTTCGCTACTCCATTGTGTAGCATTATCAAGAAAGATATTTCATTAGAGTATTCAATATTAATATAACGATTTGTCTAATAGAAAAGACGTGCAATTTAAAATTGTTTATCATGTGTTAAACGAAATAAGCTTGTAAAGCTACTTTGAATTTAAAAGTTTGTGGGTTGGCATTTTAATAGAATAACATGAAAGGTGCTAAGAAATATTTTATTTTAAGAGATCATTTATGTCCTTAATCTTGGAATATGACAGCATAAAAATATCCGTCGCAGATAAGGGAGGCCAATATCCAATGACTCTGCCGCATATTCATATCGGTCCTTTGACATCTGCAAATTTAGAACACCTGACAAGAAATGGTAGCAAATCGCGTCTTCGAATAGAAGTCACTTCAGCGGTTGACATGCATAATGTCCAATGTGACATTAATGACAGCGTGCTGAAATCGCATTTCGTTCCCGTTCATATGGTTCAGTGAAAACTCAGCTCTGGTTAAATGATTACGTCAATAATCAAAACTGCCATATTTGTAGCGAAAACAATCCTCAATCCGATAACGAATCACCATTACATCCATTAAAATTGACTGTTTGGTGCGGTTTACACGCTGACGGCATCATCGGTTCTTATTTCTTTCGAAAAGAGTAAGGAGCTGCTGTTACAGTGTATGCCGAGTGCTATAGAACCGTGGTGACTGAATTTTAGTTTTCAAATATTAATCTGCTAAACAACAACGACATTTGGTTCAAAATAGACGGCGCAACAAGCCATACAGCGCGCTTAACAATCGAGTCGTAGCAAAATCAATTTAGTGACATCTTTATTTCCAGACGTGGTCCTGTCCACTGGCCCCCTTGTTCGTGCGATTCTAAGCCTCTGGATTAATTTTTGTGGAAGCATTTGAAACCACCATTAACACCATACGGCCAGATTTATTAAAAAAAAGAGTCAAAAATTAGACTGATCCAATGAACCATGTCATTCGTAGCCGCGGCGGACATATGCTGGAAATCAAGTTTAATATATAAATTCTACTACTACTTCTTGAAATTTTGACAAAAATCTATATTTCAAATAAGATTTTGTGTCAATATTTGATGTGTTAAAAGAGCGGGGTTGCTAAAAGAGCTACACTGTTTGTTGTTTGTTAATGTTTATTGGGAAAACTCAACCGACTGACTAGTTACATATGTATGTACACAAACTTGATATAAAATGATTTTCCATAAAGCTCTTAATGCCAGTTGCAATGCGAAATGATATATGATGTCTAAAACATACAGACACATACAAACAGAAATATCCTTTAACACCATCAGCATACAGCAGCAGCAGAAACGACAATGCAAAATACAATGAATGCAATACAGCTGCTTTTTCACATTTTTCAACAATGCGTACTTTCAGAACTCTAGCGTATGTAAAGGCTGGTTTTTAGTTGAAAAAGCAAAAAGCTCCATAAGAGCTCACAGGAAAGAAACGGTGTAAATTTATATGATAAGGTAAATATTTTGTAGAATCTTTAAAAAAAAATTGACAGCTGACAGTTTAAGTTTAATAGAAAAATAATGAAATTTCGGCTACTACGATTGGCAAATTCCATAATATTGTTCGGAATATTGACTCCCCTTCGTCTGCTGTGAAGAGATTAAGTGAGCAATTCAGAATATCTAAATCAATTAAGAATGCTAAACACACTGGCTATTCATTAACAAACATATTAAATGGTAATAAGGGCAGTACGTCAAAACAATACTGAAAATTGTGACAACCAAATGTCTTTGCCGGCGTTGTTGGATCATAGGGCATAATAACTTTTTGTTTATTTAATTAAATTCTTTTAGTTCATAGTTAAAATAAGAGTTGAGGTTTAAAACTATAATTTGCCTTTGAAGAGTCCGTTAGAAATTTAAGTTAAACACCGGCATCTGGGGACAAATGTAGCGACACACAAGGAATATGGTGCCTTTTATTTCAAGCCAAATCAGATGTTGTGTATTGTATCGCTAGACTAACAAGGCGCGAAGAGTTAATTAATAATTTGAAGATTTTATTTCATCTTAAGATTTTATTTCATCTTAATATTATTTGCCCCAACTACGTGGGCCTCAATCGAGAGAAGGGCGGGTTTCACTTAATAGTCCCGATGAAGGAAAATACTCGTGTCACCCAACTGGAATAACGGCTAGTAGCAGTAAATAAATATGACCCTCTTTTGGTAGTAGACCCTCTTTTGGTAAAGTTATAAGTAATGCACAAGTATTGTAGCCAAAAGACGAAAAGTCCTAAAATTTACTATAGCCTAAGAAAAGAGATCCTTTTTAGATGTTTCAATTCGTACAACGATTGGAGCCCAAGGGCAAAGAGAATTCCTAGCATTACTTATAGCGCACCAACTAGTGCTTGCTCAGTTTCACTTTGATCGCTTAGGTAATCATAAAAAAGTCACTTTTGGAGTTCATATACCCCGAATTTGATTGCCGAAAAATACACCAACAATTCTTCACTGTTGCGTGTAGTATTAGGCTGAAGGCGCCATTAGACCTTACTTCTTTCAAACCCATGCTGACATCGGCTGTTAGTAGTGTAGAGCTACATATCACAAGATGGCGTTGGATTGTATTGATGAGGAGAATATTTTTATTTTTGCGTGACAGTGCGACTTTTCATTCTCGATATCAAACATGAATCTCCACTCTAATAAGTTCTTAAAATCCTAAAACAAATGTTGGTATTATAAGTTTTATTATGTAAACTTTCTTAAAAAGAAGGGTAGAAATAGTCGCTACTTTCTATTTTCTTTGGTATTAAATATTAATATTTATCTCTGTATTCAATTAACTTGTAGTGTATAAAGCAATTGCAAAACATTTTTATATACATATTTATATATGTATGTATATTCTTCTCTTATAGGATTATTTGTATCAACATTTGTCTACACACACACACACACACACATTGTATGCGTGTTCATGTCACCCGTCAACATACAACATGCCTTTGCATAAAATCGGTAAATTGTTGAAGGCTCTTGGGCCGTTGTAAGTGTTTCGTTTCTGCTGTTGCAACAGCAATATTTAAAATTAAGAGGGATTATTTTTAGAAGAGGAAGGGCAACTCGCCATATTGCATACTTTTGCAGCAAAAAGCGTTTCAGTACTTTTTATTCACTGGCTTAACACTACACACGACATTATTAAGAATTTGTAAAGTCTTTTACTTGATTGTTTCTTTCCTTTTTGTTTTATGTGATTTTTTTAATGTTCGTTTGCGTGGATTTTGATTTTTTTTTCTATCCTTAAAAATTCCAGTTTTTCTACAACTAGGGAAACCTTGTAACCATTTCTCAGTGTAGCATGTGTTGTTGGTTGCAACAGCATAAAAACGTAGCGATGGTTAAAAAAATGAAATCATTACATGTTGCAGGTGGAATTCACATACTGATGATGTCTGTCTGCTGTTTTCATGTTCATTAAACGCGTTTTTTTTTTGTCTTGAATTTTCTTGCAGGAATTTTTCAACTTGGCAACAAGCGGATGCTGTCCAAAGGCAAACAAACAAACAGAATTGAAATTGATTTCACACTTTAACATGAATAAAATATTTGCTTTAGCTTGTTTTAGCTGATTGGTTATTTGCATTGAGTTCTGCAAGATTTTTTTTATAAAATTCAGCTTAGGGCCTCAGGGTCATAAATTTAAAAGTTATTTATAAAAAAAAATTACACAATTTATTTGTTCATTAATTTAAAGCTTAGTGGAGATAATCAAGGTGGTTACTAGGGCTACATTCCTTTAGGAATTTTTCACAACATTTTAAACTACTTAAGAAACGAACTGCCGTACAGTAGGTGTTTTATAAACATTTTGCCCATGAAAAGTTCTTATATAAATGCGGCAGATGTTTTTAAATTATCATTATTTTTAGTCCTGTGTGAATAAGGTAAAAAAAAAAACTATTTGAGTTTCTAGCAACATTCAACATCGATTTACGTTATATATTTAAAATTTCCACTTTATTTAAAAAAAAAAAACCCTCCTAGTTTCATGCTGTATTCATCCATACAATTTTAACATCTCCAGCGCCTCTTTATTTGTTATGTTCTCGACGAAAGTTCTCTTCACTAAAAGAAGAATTTCCTTAGATCCGTCCTTTCGTCGAAAAGGATTTTTTTCGAAAGAAGTGATAAATTTTAAAAACTGAGAAGGAACATTTAGTACTGCTTACGATTCTCTTTCCGTTTTTTTTTTTTTTTGTTCCATACGGTGTCCTGATAGCAGTATTTCAGAAGCTGTCTAAGTAACCAATGGTACCCAGCTGTCAAGATATTTATTAAGTGTTGCTATGTCATCTGAATCGTTTTAGGCCTGCCTAAATAATATTAAAAAAATATTATCGATACGGAAAGTGAATTTTGTGGTGAGGTCGGTCGTCATCATAGCTTCCGTACGTAGGCAATTCGTTGCACCAGAGAGGGTGAATAAACTCTTTTGGACGTAAGAATAGAAACCTGACGACCATGGATAAAGCCGAGAGTTCGCTAATTGTGGGCGCTCGAAATGTTGGCCGGAGATAGAGATTTTGGCAAGAACACAATCTTGAAGCACTGCCACCGAACATAAGGCAATCGTTTCATTATTACGTACATAATGGCGTAAACGTAACAACAAAACAAGAATGAATTTGATGTGTCACTCCGTAGATCCTGCATTTAAATTTCTGTTCATATTGTTTAATATGGTCACCCTGGGATTCTGCCTAATTATAAAATTAAAAAACTACACACAGTGACCCAAACCACTTACCCCTAATATTTATTTAAAACAAACGGAAATAATGATAATTTTTTCAAAGTAGATATCGGAGTTATTGTTGATGAAAATTTGGGCTCCTTTTTACTACCTTTTAAATCGGTAGGCCCGGAAATTCGGCTGACAAATTCTTCCACTTCTTGCTGTCGTAAATCAACCATTAGGCAAGCATTCTTAAAAATGTCAAGTTCTATATCAATATTCAGTAATAAAAAATCGTTAGTGTAGACTGATGCGTATTGAGCAACGTGGAAATAAAAACACTCTCAAATATTTTAGGGGCCTCTTACGCTCGTCTAGGTTATTAGATTGTCAGGTTTGTCTAAATTTACTTGCAGATGTCTTTTGAATGAATTTATCGCACTGAGTGAGCGCTATCAATTTTAACGGCACACTTATTTTATTTAAAAACTTCTTTTGTACAGGAATAGTTCTTCTAAACTTTCCAATTATCTTTATTGGAGCTTTACTTCCGTGACATAAAAAAAGTTTAAAATGAATAAAACATCATTTTCATTTTGTCAATGAAAAACAAACATGTGATACGTTCGATCATCCTTATTCAGCACAGCGGCTATTCTTGATTTTATCAATGGAGTGTTTACATGTGTTAAATAATTGATGCAGGTAATTTATTGATTGGTATACCTTTCGTCAAACTCGTAATGGGAAAAACTTGTTTTAACAGGAAGTTCAGAATTCTTTTCGAAGCCAGTAGCAAGGCGAAGAAGAAAGCGCTAAAACTATTGTAGATTTTAACATTATTGTTATCTCTGGCGTCACCACAATTAATACCTCCATCAATATTGATCGCCATTCAATGTCAAAACGATTTCAAGAGAATAATGAAACAGGAAAATTGGTGCGCCACAGACGCCTACATTAACTAAAACTGAAAAAAGTGGGTTAAAGTTATGTTGTGAGAAGGGAGACTTGGTACACACGCAAATTGTAAATTCTTGTATCACCCAAAAAAAACAACATTCACCTTTAGGCATCAGGTTACATTAACTATTAAAAGCCAACAAAATATTGTGAAAATATTTAGAAATAATGCTACAATCAGAGTTAATAAAATTATATGAAACGAGTTCCTTTATTCAACATGCTTCACTACGTCTGCCAATCAGTCTGTCTCTATTAACACAGGATACTCGACAAATACGTGCAACAACAACAACAAAAACGAAATATAAAATTATTTACCCACAAATTGCCAGATAGAAAGAATAAATAGCAACCAATAATATTTTAATACAAACATTTTTATACTTAAATATTAAATTTGAGACCATTAAATTGTTTTGATGCCTTGGTAACTGGACGGTTGATTGCTTTATTTTGTTTTGTAGTATTTTTTCGCACATCAGATAAATAATGCGACGATGAGTCATCAAAAAAATTCGCATGCGTCGATTCTTAATACACTCTGCCTTAAGTGAAATATTTTATACTAGAGCTGCGCTATTTAGAATAGAAACGTTGTTTTACAAATGATTCCAATGGGTTAATGTTGTAATGGAATAAAACAAGTTATGCGCGAGGAATCAAGGAAATAATTTTTTTTTTTGAAAGGCCTATGTATGGAATATGTCATTGTACCCACATCTGCCGCGGCATTACGGTTTCCAGGGACCCAGTTTTTATTGACCGGTAGCGCTCATCGTTGACATTGATGGTCTCATCGAATTTCAAATAGGTACGAATTAATAATGTTGCCGGCCAAAAATGCGCGTCAATAGTAAAAACTTTTTGTGGATGTATTTCTACCTAGTGAAGCTTGTTAAGTTTAGCTTCGTGGCTAGTGATAATTGATTGGATTCAGTCGAAAAAACTCATTAATCCCGAATGTAATATTGAAGAGGCTATTCTAAATCTCAGCAGAAATTATATGAAACTCTACACTGAACTGTTAAAAGTGACATCCATCAGAACATGTTTTATGCGAGTATCCTGCGGTAAAACACGCAGACTTAGGCAGTAAACTACTAGTTCCAGACAACCTTGTTAAAATAAAGCCCACATCCATTACAATATGTATAAAAAGTCTAAATGTTTTTAATAAAAAAATGATATGATGAAAAGGAGATTTGCTGTCATTCGTAGACCTGAGGCCACAATCCCGCAGTGAAAAATTAAACAAACTCATGTGGTTTTCAATCCAAGTTCTTAGATAGGAAATTGAATGAGGTACTTAAAAATAATCAGACCACTCCGCAAATTATATATAATTATATAGAACTTAAATGGGAATTTCGATCGATATCGAATACCGTAAGTCACCCCCTGGACAACTGTACTGGTGCAGTTGAAATATCAGCTAATGAAAAACAGGAAGATGTTTATTAGCTGTATCTGGAAGAAGCGCATGTTGTGTGCGAATATTTAGCACTAGCTGGATACTAAGGAAGACATCGGCTTAAAGTAAATGCTAGCGATTATACGGCACTCAGAAAGGAGTCAATTGGCAAAAATCTAAAAGCTCCATGATTTTAACTATTAAGGAGGCCACTGGAGAATGAATAGAGTTGCTAATAGCAACCTAATTTCTGTATATTTTTGCAACTACCTACCATTAAAAGGAAATTGAATACTTCGTATGGAAAACAGAAAATCTGCTTAAAGTGCATAGCAACGTCACTGTTAGAAATATGCTGATGATTCACATAAAGAATAATAAAATTTATAACAATCCAAAAAAAGTACAAATTCTTTAGTATTGAAAGAGAAATCATATTTACAAAATGATAAAACTCCGTATACAAAATAAAAAATGTGTCACTATACTTCTGTTAAACGTTATATTGATAATTAATTTTGATTTAATGTAAACAAACGTACACGCAAAGAAAAAACATAGTTGATGTAATCATAATCTAAAAACAATATATTATGATTGAATTATTTGATTGCAAGCAAATTATATCGGTTATTTAAGACTATGGTGATCTTTGAACGATAGAAAAGCAAAACATGGAAGGTACTTTTTAGCAGCGGCTGAGGTACGCACACATGCGACTAAAACCATAAGCCATCGCATGCTTAATAATCAACGCGCTAACTACTTAAGCTGCAACACCCTCAAAAGAATTTTACATATTCAAACCAGGATTTATAATATAATTTTTGTTTAGTCAAAATACTTTGTTTGTGGTAATAATTTTAGTAGAAATTTTATTGTTTGACTCAACCATGTTGCAATTTTTATCAGTAGAAAACATTATTTATTAAATAAACACAATAACTTGTTTATCATAACTAAAGTAATGTTTAAAATGTTTTCAAATAACTATTGTATGTTTCCTGCAACAATATATTGTTATAGAGAGCATAATATGGTTCTTGTAACCATGTTTTTTCTCTGCGTGTGATCTTACGTGCTAATAAATGTCATAATTGCTTTAACAAGATTAAAAACACATATATACATGAACTTTTATAGAAAAATTAACTACAAAAAAACAAATAAAAATAAAGTCTTAAACTATTCCAAGAAAATATGTGTAAAAGATGCAATCAAGAGTAATATTGACACAACAAGTTGTATTCAGCAGAAGGGAGAGTGACGGCAAAGGGTGACCGAAGTGAGAAAAAAAATATTTATAAAATTAACTACAAGTATATAAATATGAATGCGTGTACGAGTATTAAATGCTAGATGTCTAATAAAATTAAAACTTTTAGTGTTTTCAAAGGTTGTCCATATTAAATAAAATAATTCTCTTTCTGAATAGAAAGAAAAACGAACTCATGCCTAAAAATTAAAATTACTTAATAATTAATAATATTTGTAGTTCGAAAAAAAACAATAAGAAATATTTTAAAGAAAAATTAAAATAGAGACAACAAATTTAGTTAAATTTACAACCAAAAAATACTGCTGCTACTGTTAAGCTTAAAACTAAATAAATATCGAGTTCTCTGATTACAAATACTTATCTATCGAATTAATTACCAATAAACTAATTAATACTTTAACAAATCATGTTGTATTCTAGAAAAACAATATACTTGTTAAGGGGCCAAAAATTAATATAAACAAATCAAAAAACACAAATGCTCTGAACACAAATGTTTCATATCATTTATAGCTTTTTTTATCTTTTTTACTTTAAAATCTGGTGAAAAAATTTGTTATATATTAAAAAAATCTTTCTTTTACACATGATTTACTGGCCTTAGTTGGAGTTAAGTTAATTAAACTCTTTTGGTTTTCTCTACTCTACGAAAATTTGTAACATAAAAATATAATTATAACAAGCTGACTAAAATATTTTATTAACTTATTTTAGATTTATAGTACATGTGGCGCTTAGAAATTTATAAAAATAATATGCATGCCAAGAAAATAAAATAAATATATCGTCTTCTTTAAGAAGATGACTGCTTTCTTATCTAAAACATCGCTCATCGCACTTATACTCTTATGACTAATTGCTATTAACATCTGTTCTTGGCAACACAACATCTTGAACCTCAAAGACGAAGCAAAATTTGAAAAAACATCATTTAGCAAATACCAAAAAAAAAAAAAAATAAATAAATAAATGTATTTATCGCCGTGGTTCTATCTGTATTTAGTTTAGAATAAGAACTTGTAGTGCAATAGAACAGTTAGGATTGAAAAACTTCATAAATTAACTTTTGTTTGTTTAAAACTTGTTTTCGGCGATGCCATACTTTACGAAGGTCCCATATGGCTTATAATTCGAAATTTCTCTTTAGAATAAAATATTGCGTATGCGGATTTCACAACAGCAATGTCAAGCTTGATATATGTATATTTTTATATTTTGACTTTGAGAGCACCGGCTAATAGTATCTTTTTATCATAAACCTACAACATCAGATAATCCAACAAAAAAAAATCTATCGTCTTAAACTCGCATGATCTTGGGGTGGCACATAACGCCTCTAATAATATTTTTACGTTTAGCAATTTTGTACAAACATTTTAAAATGGTTTATTTTCATTTGAAAACCTTTTTCATACTCACATACATACACATGAGATGTTCACTGCACAATTCGGCCTAACTCCACTTTTCTAAAAATCTTAAACTTTAAGTGTCAAAGCACTTGCCATAGGCCTAACTTAAGGTATTTGTAACAACTTTACTGAATAGAAAGAACAAAGAAAATTAACTTATGCCTAAAACAATTAAATTAAAGAGTTTTTGGGAACTTTTTCTTTCTCCCATTTTGAGCAAATTATTTGTAATCCCAATTAATTTTTATTATAAAATATTGCAATTTATATTGTTGCGGGTGGATAAACTAGTCTCTATGCGCATTGCGCTGGTTGCATAGGCCAGTTCATCAGAAAACCTCTACCTATTTTTTTAGAAAAACTTCAACGTCTTATGCCCGACATTATTTTGACCAAATTAAAAATGCAAAGAAAAGCAAGACAAAAACAAGTTTTAATAAAAAGCCTCACAACAAAAAATTATTTTATAATTCTTACTGGCCTTACTATGTTTTGTTTGTTGTTTGCCAACTCTAAATGTTGCTGTACGCCGTAAATAAATAAAAACAACGCAGGCTATCATTTGTAATAGATAGAAAAGCAAAAAACGGCAAGTGACGCCAATGTTTGCACAAGCAATTGCATACTTATTATAAGAAGAGATTTTGGGATCTTATTCTTTCTATTTAAAAAAGGCCACCGTTTTTTTAAATTTTTTTAATTAGCTAAAAATTGTTTTTTAAATACAATAAATAACTTCTCATAGAGTCCATTTTGATAACCTCCACACTTTAATAAAAATTAAAGTAAAGTAAATTAATCAGTCACAATATAATATCCGCAGGATCAAGTGATTGCGAAGCCCATTTGTCAGTGGTTTTAGAAATATGTACAGTGAATCATCTAATGGTTCTTCAATACGATTTATCAACAGAAATCTGGTTCAATAAAACCGATATGGCTTTCTTCGGTTTCATCTAATTGCAACAGTAGAAATATTGCAAGAAACACATATGTATAACACTGTAACAAATAAAAATGTAATCCCGATAAATGGGCACCTGTTATATCCTAAAGGTTAACCTCTTGCAAGGTAGAAAAGGAGAGGCATAAATAATTTATATTCCTGATGAGTTATTCACAAATAAAACATAATAACTGTCAACTATTATCATTTTTGCGGAAAATCCATAACCAAAAAAATTAAATACTGACAAGACTGTTTTAAAAATAACGTAATTTCAAATCACTTCTGGTTTTGAAATTAAATGCCAAACGACTTTTTGTTTTATGGAGTTAATCAAATTGTGCAATGAACGGCTTACATATACTTTGTCTATTCTATCAAAATTATGGTTTTGACATTTTCCCATTTTTTTTATTTTTCTTGTCTAATCTAAAAGAAAACTAACTGCATTTTTAGAAAAACAAACAAATTTACAAAACAACAACGACGACAACATACATCATTAACTAGTTGGATACAAAAACCAACGCACGGCCAAACCAAACAACCCACACACCAATATAAAGGCAGCTTGCCTGCTGTCAAATGCACTTAAGAAATGTGAGAGCGTCTAAAAGTGAAAAATAAAAAATTAAAATAACACCAACGACATCAATATATAAAATTTATATTTGATAATAAGTATTTTGTTTAATTCTATTTAATAAAAAACACTTATATTTAATCGTACATGTGTGTGTGCTTGTATTTGTGTTCTTTTTTATAATAAACAAATGCAAACCCAGTTGACGAGTCGAAGTCTATAGATTTTCCTCGATAACATATGAGTGACGGTATCATCACATTTTTTTAATAAATTCGAAAACATATGAAAGCCTATCTTCTTGTTCTTGATAGACCACTATGCACTTTGACAACTCATGGTTCGCAGTGTTTAAAATAACTTGGCACTTAGTTTGCGGCTTCAGTGCCTTGTGACTGCACTCGAAGGCAACTTATGCAACATGTGATCAAAATGGCATACATAAATATTGTAAACCACCCCTACTTCTTACTTTCCCAATGTGGCATAAATGTTTGGTGGCAAACATTCAACAGGGATGAGTTTTTAAGGATCCACGAGGTAGACACAAACTTTTTGTACAAAGAATATACATTTTTAAACATTTTTATATCGTAAGTTACAAATATAATTTATGAATGAGAAGTTAAATATGTAGAAATGCATGTCAAGAAAACTGAACTTCAAAACTGTAGATGTGATGTGATACAAATAGGAGCACATAACCGATAGATCTGTCAAATTGTGTGCTTTCTAGCAGAGCTTAAAAAATCTCAGGGTTATAACTTGGAAATTCAGCATAGTCTCTAATCGTTGACCTTGTTTGCCCTGCTAGAAGCTTTGAAGATGTGTTTTTACGCAAACAAACAGCTAGAATATTTATCAGCCATAGATCATGTCTAGCATGCAGCATGGTAGTTTTCACCAACCAAAGTTGTGCTTTTTTCAAATTTTAAGAAAGCAAAAGTTTTCTATAACGACGAATTCATAAATATAGGCTGCCGCAAAATGAAAACATTATTGAAATTTCATGGGGTATGTTTTTCACGCCAGTGGGAACTCTGAAATTAAGCAGCGGTCACTTAGGATATTTTTGATTATCAAAAAAAAAAAAAAGAATAACACCTTGTCATTGTGAAAACTCTTTTCGTCGTGTTTCTCGCTCGCATTTTTCAGTGCATTTTCGGTCGAGAAAGTTAATCGAATGTGCAAGCAGAAACTCGAATAGTGATCAAACATTTTAAGGATCGATTGTTGATAGTAAGAATCCTTTGCGTCGACGTTCTGGTTGGTGTCTTGGAAACATTGTTGCTGTACGGAACAACGGAAGTGTGGGTGAAAATAGGCACATATAAATTCGGCAGTGACTATGAACGTGTAAAAATCAAATAAAAAATTCACTGTAAACCTTATGCGTTACAGGAACCTGATGACGAAATTCTTGTGACCTCAACTGGACGGCATCGATTTTGACGATATGTAATTTTAGCAGGACGGCGCCACCTGCCACATAGCGCATGAAACAATCACGATTTATTGCAGCAACGATTACTAAAGAGAACTCTTATAGACACCCTACCCTGTATTACTTTGAAAGTCTGAATTTTGAATATTTCAAGTTATTAGATTCCAAAAGCGTTTATTTTGCTCAGTTGTATCATTAGAGACTACTAAATTTGGTACCGAATCCCGAAAGAAAGTACAATTTAAGTTATGGTCTACTCGTTATTACAAATGATGATTCCTAGATTAGTTATCTTTGCCACTGTAGTAATGGCGAAATAATTTAGTCTTACTGGGGCAAAAGCTGGACATTGGCATAGAAAATGTTACATCAGTTCAAAGTATTCCCTGCATGCCCTGCTTTCATCTGGACCCTATACACGGTGCACATGTGCTTGTAAGTTATAGTGTGCCGTCTTACTGCTTTTGGACTTCTTTAGCTCAGCTTATTCTCTGTTTCTCGAAACTTTAAAAAAAGTTTTCAGTTACTGACAGAAATTTCTGAAATACAATTAACGACCTATAAAAAGACTCTTGCACTCAAGAGGAGGCTGTAAAATATTCTTATTTAACCCAATTAATTTTTCAAATTATACATTTCCCAAAAAAAAAATTATATTCCTAATATTGTAATAAATTATAAAATTACAACAAATAAAAACAATTTTAAAAAAATGTAATAAATCTTAACCACAGCACGCATTTTTATAATTTAGATTTAATAACCCAAATAAAGATTACTGAACAAAAGGGGGAAAAAACTTTAAATCAACAATATAAATACCTCAAAAAGAGTTCATTTGAAAAGAGAGAAACAAATTTATGTATCTTACAAAAGTAACCAAATCTAAAAGTAAAAGAAGAGAAACCCCAACATACCAACACGTAATAAATATTTTTTTTCTTTGGTTTGACTAACCATAAGAGTTCAAGATTGTTGCCACCAACAACAACGAAATCGGCACTGAATTACCACATTTTGACCAAATTGTAATAAAGGGTGATTTTTAGCCATATAGTATAGAACTTTAAAATGAAGTGTTTATTAATATAGAACTTTTTTCTATATAACCTCCATGTCTGGGCTCAAATGGGAAAGTCCATTTTCCATCACATTTTGCAGCATTTGGATTTGTGTAGTTTTCTCAAGGTTTTCAATAGTCCTTTGCTGACTACCATTAGACTTTGGAGTTTATATGAACCCACAAAAAAAGTCGGCAGTGAAACAGATTATTCTTTCAACAGATTATTCTTTAATAAAAATAAATTGTTTTGAACCCAGTCTGTGGGGACCATATAACTGAAACCATATATAAATAAAATTTACCGAAAAGAAAAGTATATTATTCTTAAAAAAATACCCTTTAGACAACAACGGCAAATGGTCAGTTTTTTGGTTTTTGTTAGAGGTAAAAAAATTGTGTACTTGTACACCGAACAAAAAAAATATTTTAAAAAAGAAGCCAAGAAAAATGGGAAAACCGCAATTTTAATATGTTTCATTAATGTGGCTACAACCTAAAAAATGCGAATATTTTTTTATACAGGTTGTGTTTCAAATCTCTACAGTTTTAAGTTGTAGGGTAAGCGGTGGGGTGTTTTCTTTTCCTTGTATTAGGGAAGCTTAAATAAGTTTACTGCATCAATTAATTATATTAAATCATATGCTGATGACACTCAAGTTTAATTATATAAAAAGAAATATGTGAATACCACAAGTATAGAGATAACAGCTAGACGACATAGCTCAAGGCACGGATCCAGCTTAAGCTTTTTTAGGAATACAAAAAAATTTTCGGATCTAGTAATTTTCTTTTATGGGAAAATATTTACTTTTAATCGCTTGAAATATCCAATTTTACTCCACCTGGATCCGACACTGCCCAACAAAAAGAAAAATAATAATATGGTAAACACTGGAAAAGTAGTAATTACGTAAGAAATACTGTCCAAGTAATTAAAAGAAAATGATCAAAAGACTATAATTTAGAATTATAAGGATGAGCGATTTTCTGAAAATTGTTTTCTTCCAAAAAAAAATACGGCTATCGGAATCGTAATATCACCAGAAGTCAAAATAATTATAATTTTGATTTGGAACATTTTCATTGCGGCATTGGAAGCCAACAATAATTTTCTGACACTCACTTTTTGCTTCACGCAGCGAACAGAAAAAAATCTTCCTGAGACAAACGAGGAGATGGCCAACACAAAATATTTTGATATTTCAGATTTTTAAAAATCTTGCAATCCAGGTAAATATTATATGGGTTCATAACGAATGGATTTTTAACGAAAAATATATTCAGTCTACTGAAGATCCACCACGAATATATAGAAAATGTCGTTGTGTCTTCTTTAACAATTAAGAAATAACACAACAACCAACAGAACAGAGCTTGTTTAGGGTGTCGCCATCAGAATGCTTTCTTTCAATTTTGTGATTTTTTTCGTGCAGTTGGCAACTCTAATATTTACCAACTGTCACTTATGATTGTTCCGGTTACCGGAGAAACCCCATTACGCCGAGACATCTCGCGAAGTTCGCGGAATTTTCGAAGAGTGGTCAAAAAAGTTCAAGAAACTGGAACAATTATGGCCTATTGCAAACATTGTGAGAGTCTCCGCAACTCCGAAACTCCGAAAACCTCATTTAAGCAATAACTGTGAGCGAAATTCTTCAGGTCTCAACTGGAAGGCATAGATCTGGACATGTAGATTCAACAAACAAGCGCTTCCTGCCACACCGCGCATGAAACAATCGATTTATTGCAGACAAGACCCCCATAGAGAACTCTTATTGAGGCACCCTATAAAACAAAATTCTTAGCCTCGATCACAAAAGAAATGTAACGTCAACTTGGTATAATTCTAGACCGCATGCGATAAATAAAATCTTAAGACAGCATCGTGGCTCAAACAAATTCTACTACCGCTATCTCGTATCTACATACTATATATTCGTTCAGTTAATGGCCGTTGTCTGAACCCCAAAAACATAAACTGATCCGATGAGCTGATAATAGCCGTTCGACATTGTACATATAATGAAAAATGGCCGCTAACTAGTATAGCAACAAGCTTTCAATAACCAGTAAATTTCGGTTTAAGTTCTCGTAGCAAGTCTATTCGGAAAATCTTATATCGAATAATCACTTAGAGTATGGCGATATCGAAAATGTCCCTTAAAATTGTTTAGCAGCAACATCGCGAAATTGAAAGCACTTTTATTGGCAATGCACGTAATAGGCCATTCCACACAATAATCGTACTAACAAAACTGGTTTTTCGGCTTAATGGATCAACATAGTTTTAAAACTACAAGATTGTTTCTGACACATATGAGTTCAGGGTAAAATAAAGTCTTGGAAGTCTCAACCAGCCTCAGCATTACATATACATACATATGTCTTTGACCAGAATTAAAGCTTTTTTCAACCTTGTCTAGTTCTACATAATGCATTCAACCCTGAAATTCGGTCAAGATAATCAAGTTCGTGTACTTTTTTTAAGAATTTTGTTTAAACTTCAGCTTACATTTTGCACAATTTAAATGTCCAATATGTGTTAGTGTGTGGACTTTATCGTACATTTAATAAAGGTTTAATTGAAGGTGTAATGGACAATAAGTCAATGAGACTTATGATTAAAGGTATTCACATTCATGTTTATATCACGTACTCGTATGTTTCTGACATGGTAAAACCATTCGACGAGGAACATTTTCAATTTTAAACACACAGTGTATAAGATTAAATAAAATACTTATGTATACGCATGCATGTATGTGTGTGGAAATGTATACGATTTCATGCAACAAAATTTCTGCTGGTGTAGAATGAACATAATTAACTGATATTCACCACAAAATAATAACACACCATGAAAAATAAGAAGCAGAACAAAAATGCAACCATGTATTGGGTGTATTTTTCTAGAGGCAACAAAATTTCAATTGAAATAAAGCAAAGAACATTTTTTAATGTGCATGAAATTGACTTTCAGGCATGTTCTGACATTCACGCGATTGTCAAATCGTATGTGATTTGCCAAACTCTTCCCAGCATGTGCTGAAACTCACGCGTTTTGCTTGCGATTTGCGATATTTCGAAGTTGTATTCTTGTAAACAAACAAGAATGAAAAAATAAATTAAAAAGCCAGCGGCCTTCTTATTAGGCACATTAGCGGTAAAATAATGCGAGCAAGAAAAGAACGCCAATCCATTGGAAATATAAGAATAATGTTTTTTTTATTCGATTACTTTGATTATGGGTACTCGATGCCAAACATTTTTATAACATTTTACGAATTTATTATTAAAAATTATCTATACAAAAAAGTGTTCTTAAAAATATTTTATCTAGCATAATAGGAAAATAACCGAGTACGTTGTTTAAATTATGCTCATAACAATGGCCAGAGAAAAAGTTGGGTTTACGCCAAATACATCATACTTCAGTATACTCTTATGACTTGATATAAGTGTTGTGACTCCGTCATGCTGTAACCAGATTCTCTGCAAAATTAACAATTGATTGCAAAGTTCTTTCTAACATCATTTTTGAAGACATACTGACCAATGAGTCTACCTACATATGTATATCATCACTGGCGACAAATAAAAATTCTGCTGTCTGACAGCCATTTCGCCACTATCGTGCTTCATTCATCATTAAATAAAACTTTCAAATACAATTCAATAGCAGTTCAAAATCAGAGTTTCAGTTACGGCCCATTCCAAAAAAATACGACGTGAACGATGTTCAAGTGGCTTCAATCGGTGTTTTTACAAGTACTGCATGGCACCTTACGCATTGACGTGTAAAATAAAATTACAGCTCAATTGAAACAAAATGAATACCACATGATAGTGTAGTAAAATTTATGGACAGAAGTTTGCGAGGATACGGAGTTCAGACGATAGCTTAGGCTAACAGGAAACCTGAATTAATCGTTTTTAAGTGGCAAGGGATCTACGCGTTTGATGCACATGTCATAGCAAATGGCCGTTTTATATACATGCACTTGCACCCGGGGAAATATAGGGCACCGGGCACTGTTAGGAGTTTGACAGAAATATACGGACGTGGCAATTTGCACTTCAGTGTTATTAGAGGAAGTTGGTGCAGGGAGTCTGTAGCAGATTTATTTAAATGGAAGATGTAAGGTAGCAAGGAATCAGTTATAATTAGTACTAGATAGTAATAGTCTCCAAATTAACTGAGAGCTGTCGAGTTGGCCGTAACAGAAAGTAGTGTTGCCAATACACAAAAAAACCGCCTGATATGCAAACATAGAAATCCCAAACACCAAATTCATTTTTTTTTTTTTTTTTAAAAAGATGTTCCAGTTTTACTTTGATTTATTTTGTGCCAAAAAAAAAACGCTTAAAATAATTGGCTTGCATTTTTAACGGCAACAAATTCTTTAAATACCATTTTATGAGTAAAGAGAAATTGAAAAAAATACAATTAAAGTCATTAGTGTTGATTCGGCAACAAAAACAAAAACGTCTTCTGGGAATACTCACTGGAATTGTTGCTGAGTGAAAATATGACTTATAATGAATGACAGTGCATTCATTGTATCTTCTCATACAGGTAGGTACTAAAACAAAGACAACAGTGAGTTTCTGTAAGCGCAAGGAAATAATATTCCGAGTACATTAATTTTACAAAGTTGCTTGATTTTTTATTTTGTTTTTCATTTCGCCGCCATAACCTTTTTTTGTTTAATTTTATTAAATCCACATTTAGATGTTTATTTCTCATCTCATTTAGCTGTTAAACATCAGCAGCAGCAGCAACAAAATAAAAACAATACTTGTGTGTTGCTTTTGCGGCTACAGGTTAACAGTTCACAGGCGCCGACAATACTTTTGTTGTTTTTGTAAATTGCTGTTGTCTTTTCTTGTTGTTGTTGCTGAACAAACACTTAAACATATTCGTATGTTTGTTAGTTTACTCCTGAGACTTTGTTGTTACTTTGTTTGTTTTTATTAAGACCCAATTTTGTATTCGAAATGTTGTTGTTTTTTGTAAACAATGAAATGGTTTTTCTTTGGCAGCACAAAAAATTGACATTTTGCTGGCAAAATATTATTTAACCAGCCGTGCTGCTGAACGGCGTTAAAAATGCTTGCAATGAAGATGAAATGTGCATTTTGAAGCCTATTAAAACACAATGCTGAATCAGATATGCAATTTTATTTCTTTATAGTGTTTGATCTATATTTTCAGAATTGTGTGCTACGTTTTAATCAAGTTTTTTTTTTATACTTCTTGTTTCCTTTGGTCTTGTCAGCCTATTAATCACTCCTGATAAAGAGGAGAGGTTTTGATATGTTTTCCTTTTCTGATTTCATTTTTTATGCAAAGCATTGTATTAGAAGTAAGGAAAACGTAGCTGGGTTAGCGTTTGTGCGGAATTTCGTAGTGCGTTCTGATGTTCACCAGTGAATCTACCACAAACAAATCAGCCCTTAATGAAGAATGTGTTATGCGCACCTATGTGCATATGTATGTTCACATATGTATATTCACAAGAGCACAATAGTTAATATCTCCAGTACATATATGGTGGCCCAATATTACCGAAAGGGTTTGAATTACTTATAACTTTTTTATTAAAATGTTTTTTTTCTTTTCCTTTCAGTATTTTGTAAAGAAAACTTGGGGAATTTAAAATGAAGCAGTACTCAATTGAACAACATGCCCAAATTGTTGAGCTTTATTTTTCAAATCAACGATGGTTGGACCCTCAGAGTCAACAATAAACCGTCTAGTTGCAAATTTTCGGCAACAAGGGGCAGTAAGGAATCTTCCTGGTGCTGGCAGAGGACGAACGGTGCACACGGATGACAATAATGAACTGATACAGAGGAGTATTCGGGAAAATGGAGAAACATCAACCAGGAGATGGTTCGACACAACTTGGCCTCTCACGAGCTTTGCTGCAGAGCATTTTGCACACAATACGGATGTTTCCATACAAGATTCAGCTTGTCCAAGAATTGAAACCGATAGATTACCAGCAACGACTTGATTATGCAGTTTTTTCCGGCAAAAAGCAGAAGAAAATCATAATTTTATTCATAATTTAATTATGAGCGACGAAGCCCATTTCCAATTAAGTGGGTTCGTTAAAAAGCAAAACTGCAGGACATGGGTTACGGAAAATCCGAGAGTAGTTCAACAGCGGGAATTTGAAAGAAAAAGTCTACATAATAAGCCTAGAACCATCCAGCAATATGTAACAAAATAAACAACATAACACCTGAAGTTTTGCGAAAGGTTATGGAAAATGTGTTAGAAAGAGCACGAATTTACGAAGCAGAAAATGGCCACCGCTTAGGAGATATTATTTTTCATAACTAAACTAAAAATATTCCCTATTTGTTACTGTATTAAAAAAATTTAATAATTATTTCTTTAAAAAAAAGTTATAACGAATTCAAACCCCTTCGTTCTTGGAAAAGGGACCCAGAAAGTAAGTGGTCTGCTTCGATATCCCCCCATTAATAAATAAACCCCTTCGTTAATTTTGAGCCACCCTATAGGTTGCGTGGAGATCAACAATAAACAAGCCGTACACTAACAGATATGTCGTTCCATCACAACTACTAACTGAGCAGTGTACTCTACCGGGTTAACCACAATAGTGTAGAATATTGGAAAATATGTTAACGTTAATTAATTAATTAATGGAGCCTAATGGATGATATTTGGTTTCATAGCGTACAGGGTGCGGGCTCTCTTATGATGACATTTTGTTCGTTTTGTGCTCATTTTGCAAAAATTGCTTCATATAAAAGTTAAAAATGACAAAATTTCCTGCAAAAAAATATTCCGAAAAATTTTTTACAAAAGGCCAAGCGTTTTGGAATTACAAAGCGAAGAAAAAACAAACAAAAAAATCTTCTTCTTAATTCTATTCCAACTCATTTTATTATAAAAGAACAGTTTTTTTTTTTGTTGGAAAGGGATAATCTAATCTTTATACGAATTTCGCGAGCTCTTCGGGGCAGCTTTACCAGACTTTTTAGGAAACCTACAGAAGTCTTATGTTCGAAATTATTTAAACCAAATGAGAAAGATTAAAGCGAAATACGAATAGAGACTAGCTTATCCTCACCAACAAATAAACTTAATTTTTATAATACAATGAGTTGGGATAGAATTAGCTAGCAGAAAATTTTTTTTTAACAAAAAGAATAAGATCCTAAAATTGCTCTTTATTAAAAAAAATTAAGTTTTCGTCTAAATAATTAACAAAAATTAAGAATTTTTCAATGATTTTAAGCCATTTTATTTTGAGGCGCACGGCAGAACGCTAGGCCAAGTTCAGGCCTAATGCACACAATGTGTATAATACAAGAAACCATTTGGGCTGTTTCCAATGACCCTACATACAGGTAACCTCATAGGCCATAAAGGAGCCCCGAGATATTAAAGTGGAAATAGTTCATATTGTAGTACCTATTCACTGACTCACTCATCAATATTATAGCTAGAGTGCTGAAAGTTGTTATACGGGTAGGCGTTGGGAAATAAGTAATCAGAAAAATCTGAAAACGGACACTTTTCACTAAGGTATCCTTCTATTTGCATAGAGCATTGCCACTATAGGTAGAGAGCTGTAGTTTGATATAACCCAACCGTCGCTAAGCTTTAAATTAAAAAAAAATATTTACAAAAAAATAACCTGGCAAAAAGGAGTAAAATCTGCACAATGAAAATAAGTCCAAGTTGCTATCCAAAATTTTACTGAGATCAAAATAAGGACCAAGTTCTTGATATGTTCAATACCATCTCTGGGCAACTTGCCAGCTTATCAATATTTTGTTAACTCTCTATATGAAAAAGAATTATGGAAACTTTTTTTTATCAAACTAGCGAGTTGCGCAGAAATGGAATGGTATCGTACATATCAAAAACTTGGTCCTCATTTTGCTCTCAGTATTTTTAACGGCCAAAATTTTTGGATAGCAACTTGGCCATATTTTCACATTTATGTTTTCATGCGGATTATCTTTACATTATGCTCTAAACACACGATCAATATACACATATTTTTAACATATTTTTTGTCCACTCTTCGGACGTTTGGGAACTACTTCCGGGGCTTTTATTTTGTTCAAGAGTGGCCAACACAGGTATGTAGACGTATTTCATTGAACATGTCTTAATGATTTCTGTTAAAATAAATTTAAAAATATTTCATTAAAAAATTAAAGCGACAGAGAAAAAATTTCCATAAAAATTTAACACTTATAGAAAATCAAGAGCCGTTTAAAATTGGTGCAACATTGAATACAACATGTTTTAAACAGGTAGATGATATTGATGTCTGTATATATGTAGCTACATAGACGGCACATAGGATAAGATAAATAAGAATTTTAACTGATAACTTGTTTAACGAAGAGGATAATTTTATATCTTTTTATTTCTAAAACACAACGTACAAAGAAGACAGATGTTCATAGTTTATTTAATTTTTCTTTCCTATTTTCTACATCCAGAACTATTTCATGGCTGACTTGCTAGAGATTCAAGACTGTTACATTGCGTTGCTTAGCATAAACTTAGGTAATATTTTCTGTAACTAAAGAAAAAAGGTAAAACCTGTATAAATATAGATTTCCGCAAATGAAAAACTAAAACAAAAAAGAGTCCTTTAAATAAACTACCAAGAAACTGAAATGACATTTTTCTTCTTTTTTTCTCTGTTGTTACTGTTTTTATCAGCTAACAAATCAACTTCTAATGCACTTTAACCAAGTCGTAGGTTTGTATGTATAGTAATGAAATGTTTGTTGTTTGCCAGTACAGACAAAATAAAAGAGCCGAGTTTGTACATAGATTTTCTTCTTTTTTTTTGTTGATTATGCCTGCTTCACAGGTTTTTCTTTCATTATTTTTATCTTTGTTTCTATGCAAAACGATAAAAGTAAAAAAGAAAAACGGCATTATTCTTTGTACAAGAAAAACACTTTGGTAAATAGGCATCTATGTATATAATTCGCTCTCCTTTCGGATAAAACTTATTCGAATAAAGAATAAAAAATTTTTTTTAACGAATAAATAAAATTATTTTAATTCCAAATAAAAAATTATTCGAGCAGTTTTATTCGAATAATTTTTTTTCATTTAAAATTGTACAAACAGTAAAAAAAACAATTTGAATTGAAAATTTTTAAAATAAATCTTGACATAGGCTCAAATAAATGCCAGTGTCTTTAGTTAATTTTAAGAACTAAAAGTGTTTTTACTTAAATATTACCTGAGAAATTTAATAATATTAAAAGAGTTTTCTATTATTAATCATAAAAACCAAATAAAATTCTTTTACCGGACTGTTTTTTTTTATTTTTAATCTTCTCTTGCGAATAAAAATATGTTGAATTTTAATTGATCACTTCAAGTCATAATAGAATAAGTGCGGTTCTAGTTAATAGTGTCGTATAATTAGAACAACTGATAGCTATCCCACTTTCACAAAAGAAATCCATAGCATAGAAATTTAGACATTTCGTTCCCTGCCAGAAGTTCGAAATATGTTTTCTTCGAAAATGTGTTGTGTACAGTTTTGAATTCTCTTTTAAATGTATATATTCAAAACGTTAAACAAATTAGAACTGTTTTTGTTAGAGGCAATTCATATGACAAACATATTTTTATTTATTAATGTAGGGGGGATATCGAAGCAGACCTCTTAATTTTGGGTCTCTTTTTGACTTGATTTTCCAGTTGTTTTCTCGTAAAAGAAAGTAATACTCATGTAATTAATGACTACAAATTAATGGTGCTACAACGTTCTTAGAGTAGAGAACCTTGGTGCTGAAGTACACCGATAGATGAAGTAGAGTGTTCACGAACTCTGCAATTATATTTATATTTCGAATTTAAAGTTGCCATAGCCATTTTATTAATCATTTTACTTCGTTGACGATTAAGTGGAGAAGAAGGGCTTTATGATACTTTTTTAGTATGCTCCTTGTCAGCGGCTGTAATACGAACTCAAGTGGCTAAAGCCATCGAATGCTTAGTAATCAACGCGCTAACTACTTTTATCTCGATTATAGATAGCAACCACTCTGCAGTTGCGTTGCAAGTTCTCAAAAATAATTTTCAGATAGCTGCTGCCAAATACTACTATTTCTTTGAACCGGAAAAATTTTGGTAGCCACTACTTAGCTTAACTGAAGTACGCTTGCTGACATTATGGAACCATTAAGCAAACGATTGAAAGTACGGCACATTTGCTTGTGTCTGAGATCTTAGATTATTTTCTTGCAGAACTTATCTCAAGTGGAATATTTTTGAAACTTTACCCGATGACTGATTCATGACTTATACTGTAAGAAGCGATACTACAATATCTGTAAAATCACTTAAGTGTTTTGAAGATAAGTTGTTTAGCTAAACAGGGTATCGAACTGGCTTCATCTCTACCAAGTATTGGGGCGAAAATTTGGATAAACAAAAATTATAGGTATCGCTAATGAAAATATATTAGGCTGAAGCCCTTATGAATAAATTGTGTTGCACTAGTCTAGATGACTGTGTTGAACACCCAGGATCAGTAATGTTCGCTTATCATTCTGTAAGACACCAAATCTACCATTATGTTTTATAGTATATAATAGACAGACTTAAAGACGTGTTTTTCTGAACTCATATGTAAAGCCAGTCTGGAAAATGGGAAATATCCCCACCCAAAACGACTTAAAATTAACGGGGAAAACGAAAAACTTCAACACTATGTGTTTTCTTTAAAACTAATCCCCCTTCCTAGCCCACAAAAAAACCCTGCTTTTAAATACATTTTTTAATACGAATCTCTAGGATCCATTTATAGCAGTTTCCATAGCATGAGAACATACCAAAACTTATGTGAGAGACTGTATATATAGATAAAACTATCATTTACTTTTTTTACATTTTTCAATTTTTATCATTTCGAAAGTGTTGATTATTTCTACATTAATCCCTCTACTCTTCGGCGGTAAAATTCAAACAAACTCGTATGGGTTTTTTTCGTAAGAGGATTAATGTCCTCCAAGGCATTATAATTGTTATTATTGCTCATTCAACCACTTGAAACATTTTTATTGCACACAAACTGGCATTTACTTGGGATTTATTTTTTTTACCTACAAAAATCTTTAGGATTAAAACTAATTGTTTTGGCGCACTTAATGACCATTTAGTATTAAAAGTAAGTGCGTGTTTAAATAGTTGGAATATTTTGCAGGTGTGGTCCACAGGTTAAAAACTGGTAATGAAAATGTAAATGAACAAACAAAAGGGGGATTTAATGTTGGCAATTATTAGAAATAATGAGCAGTAAATAAACTAGGAAAGCAACAAGGAATGTGTCACGCTGGGCCTGAATTAAAGAGTATTTAAAAGAAAAAAAAAGATGTAAGACTAATTAACAGTTGAAATAGAATGATTTTTTTCTAATGCATTTTCTCTTGGTATGACAAGATTTAAAGGTGTAATCGGAAATATCTTCTAGGCGTAACATTTTTATACCAGGGCTTTACTATAAAAGACTGGGAATATAATTCTGATTTAAATTACCACCGTCACTACTTGGATCTCATCTTCGGAATGGCATAAGGTTTCAGCATTAAAGAAGTATGTTGCAACGATCCACACATCAATTCTTCAAATTCTTTGCGATATGGAAGCGAGTATTGTAATGGAACAAACCCAACCAACAGAGAAACGAGTTTTATTTTAGAAGACTCAGCTGATATCTTCAATACATTGCGTTTAATTCGAATTTTAAGCTCATAAATCACGCCATGGAGGTTTTGCTACCAAAAACGGAGCATGATCGAGATCCGTAATGTTTGTCGCAGTAGATTTGTGACTGAATGATCACCAAAACTTCCAATAGAGATACTATAAGAAATCCCCTTAGGAAATTTCATTTCCTAAAGTCCTAAGACTCTTTGACAAGAACCTTCTTTAGAGTTAGAGGAAGCATTGCGGCCTTTTATTTTATTTATATTGGCGCTGCTTCAAGAATTTCAAAGATCTTAGCATTAGATTTCTTGATGTTTAGATAGCATATTTCACTTAAGATTCAAATCACGGGGTGATGGCGGGAGCATGGTGTTACATTTTAATACAAGCTGTCTATAGTACGGCAGAAGTTTTGATGGTCTTTACCTTCTCACAGTTTTGAGTAAAACCACATTCCAGGCATCTACAATACCGGTAAAAAATATTATCAATATGAACGAATCTATATAAAATGTTTACAACCGATTTCTTAATCCTTTCATACTATTATGTACGGTAACATGTATCCTTTCAGATAAAATTATTTTTTCTGTTATAATAAAAATATTAGCCGCCCTGAGCCGTGGAAAACGCTGCATAAAGGAAAAAAGGATATTATAAAAAATATTTTTGCAAACTCTAAGCCAAATCAGGATAATAACATGTTACGCAACGCAATATTTTATACCAAAGAAGTTAAAATGTGTGGAACTTGCGAAGCTGTCAGTCCGGAATCGATTAGGAGCATATAATGCATAAGCCGGCACGCATTGTGTAATGGTCACGACAACAATATTTTGTTCTCTACAACAATATATTGCTGTGGCAAACATACAATGGTTATATAAAAAGATTTTAAACATTATTTTAGTAACAACAAACAAGTTATTGTTTACATTTAATTATTAAATGATTTCCAGTCATAAAAATTGCAAAAAGTGGTTAAGTTGAACAAAACAATTTTTACTGTAATTTTAACCACAAGTAAAATATGTTAACTGTACCAAAAATAAAAATAATAATTCTGACCATAAAATGTTATTAATAAACCAAAGTATGTAAATTTTTTTTTTTTTGTGTGTAATCAAAGTAAAAGCGTGCTGTGGCTTAAATGATTAGAGCGTTGACTATTAATATTTAGTCACCTGTGTATGTATCTCAGCCACTGCCAATCAGTCACATCAGTATTTTTTCTATCGTTCTAAGAAGACCACATTTTTAGTACATATTACCTGCAATAATCATAATTTGTAGCTCTTAGATAATGGTTACCTTGATCATGTTCTCTCTTTGCATGTGTAGCGCTTGAAAAGACCTACTATTGACGAGAACATAAGGTAACATTGTGGACGAGAAGGTGTGAAAAAAAAATTAATGGATGTTTGCACTACAGCATCTAAGCGAGCCGTCGGTAAAAACCTTATGATACTTGCTTTATTCGTCTTTTCTTAATCTAAGATTGAAAGAGGGAATAGGCAACGTAAGAAAGAGAAGAATAAAAAATTATAAACAATAAATATTTGTTTACTATTTTTATATTCACTCAGTTCGTTTACTTAAGTTTTTACACATTTTTAATAGACTTTATCACATTGCGTTCGTTTACCTTAAATCTAGTAAATAAAAGTATAAAATCAGGGAGTAAAGTGGCAGTTCTATGACTGACTATCTAAAAGTTTTTACGGGATATATGTATGCTAATAAAATGAAAGATGTTCAGACAGAATATCGAATGCAGTTTAGAATTTTCGATTTTAAAAAAAAGCGAATTACGTATTTAATAGCATTTAAAAGGGTTGAGTGGTAAAACAAATTTAAATATTTACATTTCTTAGCATTAATTTAATTGATTTAAAAATTGTCCGTTCACGTAATTTTTGGTACAAAAAAATTCTCTGAAGATAATTTCTGCGAAATAACTAAATACTCATTCATTGGACTTTGCTGCCAAGTGAACGAACAGAGCTATTTTTACTTACAATATTGTACATTTTTGTTTTGTTCATTAAAGAATTCTAATGCAAAATCCCTATAGTATGATATAAAATGATTGAACTCAGAGCACTGTAACCTTTTAAGCTCAAAATGTCAATTAAAAAAAAAATTTTTAATTTATGCTTTTTTATCGAAAACATAAATAAAATTTTGACGTGATCGGACTTTTCTCAGCTGCACTCTTCGCCCTTTTTTAATACAATATATTTTTACTGTTCTCCAAAATCTTTAAAAGGCGGAAAAAAGCAAATATCATAAGGGCTTAAATAAATTAAAGAATATTTTATGGACGAATCGAAAAAAAATGTTGTTTGGCGGAAAAGATTCACTGAAAGCAAATTATAATCCACGATTTCCATCTAAGACCATAAAACACGGCGATTCAACCATATTTCTCCTATTAAGGAGATATGTGGACGAAGAAATACCTTTGTTTGAGTCTTCCAACGAGATAACAACATCAAACACACAAGCAAGAAGCCTCGGCTATGGTTTGTAGGCAATGAGTCAAAACCGTCTAGCAATGAGCAATTCTTGTCTGCAGTTGAGGAGTCGCCAAGAAGATCCCCCCTTTAAAATCAATATTGAAGCGATACCCTGTCAATATTGCAACTAACATATTCTGTTTTATATTACCATTAATCTTTTTATGTTAATCTATTAATTTCTTTTCATTTTGTGTTATCTAAGAAAGAAAATACTTTTTTTTGTATCGATTAATTTTATGTTCAGACTGTATTTTGGAAACACAGAAATACTTATTTTATTCTAGGCATGCTATAAGCCTCTCTATAGTGCTATGTTTTTTATCGCATATGTATGTAGGTATTGAAGCTTACAGAGATGGTGGTGAGCATGTAGCATCGTCAGCTTCGGCAATAAGACAGTTGTTGACGCCAACTTTGACCACACTGTCACTTTACCGTGCGCTGCTTCGTCTCTTAATAACAGAATTTTTACGAAAGATAAAACAATTTTTTTCTTGTTTAAAAATATTTTTGCGTTCATTGCATAATTATATTTATTTTTGTGTTTTTATCATTAGTCTTGCCGGTTCTTTTTGTTATAACATGTTTTTGAAAATATTAAATAATATCTTGGTACGTCCGTTAAGATTTAATTAAAAGATTTGTATCTTTTTATTATTTTTTTATTAATTTTTTCTTTTCTTTAATTTTTACCTACAAAGTCTTCGGGATAACTCAATTTAAGGCTTATTACAATATTCAACTATCAAACAAAATAAAGAGTAATTAAGATTAAAATGCTTATATTTCATGATCTTTATATTCGGGGTTCTCATCATCTCAATTTTGGCCTCAAGTACTTAAATCATGCATTATACCTTACATTGTACTTGATTGTAGTTACCCTTAAATATGCCTGTATGGGTAAGAATTTCTTAAGCTGTAAATTAATTGGATTTTAACACAGTAAATATTTTATCTGTAAGTTTATCTCCATAAAATCAACATAATCAGCAAGTAAACAGGTGGCACTGAAGCAAATACACAGTTTCCTACCACAAACAAGTAGAGGTAGGTTCGTAAATACAGTTGGCGTTCGCAATAACATAATCTGGTATTTTTGCTTTACAAGTTTTTACAAAATGCAAAAGTAAAGTTGTTTCGTTTTTATAGCACCAATGATCTTATAAACAATAAAAACTACCAACAGGGGAAAACAAAGGAAAAGGCATTTTTAACAGACACTTGTCACTATTAAGCTCCACATTTTTAATAATAAAATTTATTGCCATCGTTAACATTATTATAGATTGTGAAGCAGTAGCAAAGCATCAGCAACAAAGTTTGGCACAAATTTACTGCATTTTCGTACGCACCCCATGTTTTGTTGAATAGAGTAACCAGATTTTATAAAAAAAAATATAAACACAGTTGATGTTTGATTGTAGCTTGTCACTTTATAGTGTACTTACTTAATTAATTACTTAAAGGAAAGCTGAAGAAGACTTACCTGTAAAGAAATAAATTAAAGAAATAATTAATGTATTATAGAACACGAACATTTAGAAATTACTTGTTTTAAAATATAAAAATTGTTATTAAAACGAAGTAAGAAATTTTTTCTAAATTACTGTAAGTTTTTATTGAAAGAAATTTACATTATTAATAAATATTCTAGGTTGGGTAGAAAATATTGGCTTCATTCAGCCTCCTCTTTAAAGTTCAAAGTCGGTTCGAATTTAATATCTGTCAGAGCAAACACATCGTATAGGTAAACGTTTCATCGGAAATGCGAAGGAAGTGCATAATCCCATTTCCTATTTTACCACTTGTTTCAAAAATAAAACAGTAGTAATTGATCATAAACTACGTTATCGAGCAGGTTTCTTTCTGCCTTATGATCTAATCAAAGATATTGTATTGCAATTTAAAAAACTATTAAAAATTCAAAATTTTAATTCAAAGAAAAAATTATTTATTTCGTATAACTTTTTCCATTATATATCAAGCTATACATGTTGCGATCTTCGGTACAGTTCGCTAAGTAATTAAGTTGGACGTTTTGGCCACAGACCATACAATTTTGTGTGCAGTCTCATTGGCTGGCAAACAATGTTTTTTTCCTATGTGGTCGCTACGAATATAACCACTGAATAAAATGAAGTCGTGCTACGTGCCCATATACATTGCAACCGTGTTGTGCAACAAACCAAAAAAATATAACAACTATTTTTTATTTGATTTTTCATACAACCAAGACCCAGCTTCATACAACGAGCGCACACACTTTGCAACGTGTATGGCTTGCCTTAGTGCATATTTGTAGCCCTCACGAGTTTCTCAAGGCTTAAATATTCAAAACAATGACATGCGGCTTCGTAAACGGAAAAGAAATGATGAATGCTTTAACGTAGACAGTGAGATTTTGCTATTTGTATACAATTAATATGTTATTCGTTTAATTTCATATAAAGCATTGTCGAATACCAACTGAATGGTAGGCACAACCTTAATCAACTGATATTGAACACCCTTTCATCAAAATTATTCACGGCCTTCTTGCTGCTATCTTACTCAACATTTTCTGTAAAATTAATCATCATGCTTAAAATAGAGAAACTTTTTTATTTCCATCAATTCTGCTGCTATAAATTGTTGTACTGTGTTTCCATCCGCACACACAAATAGTATTCATCTTTTTTGTGTTACAATATTGAAAATATTTTTATGATGCTGTAGCAGCACATACGAAAATTTTTTAATTAATATCGCTAGAATTTGTTTCTATTTTGCCCAGTGAAGCTACGAACAGCAGTAAACAAATTTTCGTTTCTTTAACTGCGAGTGGCTGTAATTTGCTAATTTGTATTATGCTCGGCTTGCAATTCAAATCATGGTATTAAATGGTAGAGCTCGGGACACGTTCATGGGCCATAAAACCATGCACCTAGCGAATGAAATGGCCATAAATATTAATTAAATTGTTTATAAAATTCTTAAAAATGCTTTTTAACGAAAAGTCTGTAAATTGGCTCATATGGTCTCTCTAAATACAGAATATGGTTAAACTTATTAACAACAGCAACAATAAAAAGTACTCATGACCTAATTAACAATTTAGTGTGTGCAGAGCAATAGTTATACTCGCTGTAGTACTGCTACATAAATATGTATTGGTAATGACGTTTATGAACACACCCAGTTGGCCAAATAGTCTTACACATCATCGTCGCTGAGGAAAATAATTATAGAATTTATTGCAATAATATGAGCGATTATGGTGATCAGATGCCTTGTACGATTTAGCAGACATTTGTATTCCTAAGTCATCGGCTGGTATAAATGAATTATGTTGGATGACCAACTGGGAATGTAGAACCAACTTTGTTTAAACAAAAAAGTTTTTATGACCATAGCAGACAGAATGAAGTAGTTTGATGTTGAAAAAGAACTTTAGTGTATTTTCGAGTATAATTTGGTTAAACATAATTCTCAAATTTGTAATGGTGTCTTGCACACAACAACGATAAAAAGCTTTCTGCCCTAAGAACTACGAAAAAAAAATTTTAAAACGAGTTCATATCCAAACACTAAACAACAGGTCGAACACTCAAAAAGAGGTTCAAGAAATATTGTATAAAACAGAAGAAAAACACAAACAGCAGAACACATTCATGTCCGTAAAGCGTGAGAATTATTGCTTTTGTTTTAGGTTTTTTATGTTATTAAACACTAAGGCAGACACAACTCGAAAGTAGTGCTGAATGTTGAGCCAGATTATGAAATACTGCCACCTTCTCAGAAATACTCGTACACTTAATAATTAAACGCATTTCCTTTTCCTTCCATTTTCTTGATTCAATGTCTGCTCTCACCGTCTGCCGGAATTTACCTTAAAAGCCCTGTTAGTACATGTTAAACCATATTAAAACAACTTTAATACAACTCTGGCGACTTAGACAAATTTAATAAAAAAGAAAAAAAACTGAAACTCATTTACCCATGTTGGATCTTGAATTAAAGCAATAAAAGAGAATGAAGAAGAAGGCAACTTAGCTCACTGCCAATTGCTGCGAGAGTAAAGAGAAACGAAAAAGTATGTTAGATTTCTATTGAGGCTTAAGATGAAGGTGTTAAAATGTGCAACACATTTGCGATAACCAAGCGTTGCATTACAAGATGCCTCCTTCTTTTGCTTTTCCTTTTTTTAATACTTTTTTAGTGCTGTTGCTGTTTTTAGCCGATATCAATATTGCGTACACGTGAAGATTACATTGACTAGATAAAATTACACACAAACACAATGCGAATGCAACACTACAAGGTGACTGACACTGAAAGAAATTTTTAAGTAAACCAATTACAAATTTTATAGACTTTATATGATCATAAGTAGTTAAAGTGATAATTGCATGGTTTTAATTATACTACAAGGATCTTCATTTAGAGGGATATTATGAGATTGAGGCTTAAAAAATTGTTTAGATATTTGCTCTTTTTCAGGTTTAAGACTCTTGAAGCGATTAAAGTTTTTTTTAATTATTGCTCTACCGGTTTATTTAAGCCCCTTAGTTGACTTTTGTTTGGTACTGTAGTGTCGTTTGGTGGCTAAATTACATTTATTATTTAATTTTTGCGTTGTTCCCGTTCATTGTATTTAAATAGTTTTTTTTTTTTAGTTAAGCAGACTTCTGGATTTTTCCGATTTTGTCTAGTGTTATTTTCAATTTTGCTTAAAATTGTGACGGAACCTTTTTCTCTGCTTTACACAAACCGTAAGTAGCTTATCTATCTACTGAGCCAGCTCAGGATGTCAAGGGAGGTGCGATCAGCTACAACCGGTGCAGATCCACACAATAAAATTTATAACACAAAAATAAGGAAAACTTATAAAATAACGAAAATTTTACAAATCAAACGCGTTTAACCAAAAATTATAAAAATTCAGATCACTTGGACATTTTCCGCAATAATACCGGACACAACACTACAACGCTATCACTCGTCCGGTGAAAACGGAGACTTATTGTGGACTGTGTCCCCTACTAGACGTCCACCCATTGTTCCTTACGTTGCCCCATATACATATACATATTAGATCACTGCCTCTTACATATTATAACACAACTTTAGATTTACTTAGCCGGACATTTCCTTACTAAGCTTAATCACTTAAAAAGATAAAAAAATTTTATTAAAATTTAAAATAAAATGATTTTTTTTCAAGTGTACCTACCCAAGAATTAAAAAAAAACTACTACAACAGGTAGAAACAAATATGGTCAAAACTATGCTTGATCATTCATGCAGTTAAAAATACTAATAGGCAAACGGTATGAAGACGAATGAAAACTATTCAAACAAATAAAAGAAAAATAAATACAACAACAAGGCACAAACCTCTTAAAATGGTTGAACATTCCCTACATGTTTTCAATTCTGATTGTAATTGTTGAAAGTTTTTCAGTATTTTAAGACCTCACACACGCTGACTACAGCGATACGGGTAACACATGATGAAGACGATCTTTTTTAACAGCAGCGGCATTAGCAGTAGAATATTTGGTTATTTTAAATTCAATACCTCATAGGCCAAAAATTATTTAGGAATTTAAAAATGAATGAAATAAAAGGGGAATATATTTGTTTGCACCTTTTTTCCCACACCTTTTCATAATTTTAAGCAAAAAAAGTTTTAAAAACATTTTTGCGCAATTAAGTCATTTTTATTTATTATCATACTAAACACACACATACTCAATAAAATCTAATCAGACTTAAAATTTGTTTAAATTTCATTGTGCTCGTATTTCGAACAAAAATGACGTACAGAGCGGCGTCTTATACCCAGCATGACTCATTCTTAGAATTTGTTTTTTTTAAGTTTAATTGTACAAATAGACAAATATGTCAAGCAGATACGAGTATTTAGATGGCTGACAGTCAGACATTTAGACACCGCATGTGTGACAATCCTTATTTATTTTTTAACAATTTGTTGTTGTCTCATAATTGGAGTTTTTTTAAGCGTATGTTATTATAAATAAATAATTATTTATCAGCTGACTTTAGTAATGAAAACAAATGGATTATTTTAAAGGAAATTAAATATATTTTCAAGGCGGATCGGACATAACTCATTTTGAAGATTCAATGTTCGGTAACCTTGAGCAATTATCGTCTATGGGTTTTAACACCACAAATGTTCTCTTCCCGGGAGCGAATCGAAATAACAATCAACGATTATGAAAGCTAATTCGAAATACGTATACTCATATTGCGCCGTGTTGGGAAACCCCAGCTACCCCCATCGATTGCTATTATTTGTAAGGCTGTGACCGAAACAATGAGTAATAAGTCCAGCAAATATTCACTTTTTTCCAAAATGCTGCACTTTTGTTTTGTTTTCTAAAAAAACAGCTGGGATGAGCAGCCACCTTATTTTGAACCATATATCATATTCTAATCAAATTTCCAAAATATTCATCTATAATTTATTTTCTTTACATCTAAAAAAATACCCTCTACAACATTTGCTATTTATAGAACGCTAAGATTCACTCATTCACTACCTAAAATCGAAAATAATGCAAAAAATATTTTATAGGTTTAGGAGAGTAAGAGATAAATTGTGCTCTTATTTGGGCTTCATTGTTTAAGTAGTTTTTGTTGTGTGATTATTGCGACATTATGATGAAATCATGAACTAAATTATTTGGAAAGAAGTACGGGGACAGAAAAGAATGTGTGTGTTCCAAAATAGCTCTTTGATGTTTACAGCCTTGACCTTTCCAAATAAATGATGAGTGAGGTATGTGTTATCTTAATAATGGAAAATCGGAGAAGATAAAAGAAATGTGTATCTAAAATTTTTGCAAAGAATTCTTTTTTTCATATCATTGAATCCTGCAGTAAGTTCCTTCTTTGATAAAAGGTGCTACTTTCCTTAGCACAGTGTATGGTGTTTCAAAGCATTTAAGATATCCGAGGTGTATTGAAATATAATTAGATTTCTCACACTGAGTAAATTTCTCATGTTGGTTCACATGTTCCGGTAATTTCGCTTACGAATTGAAAGTCGAAGAAGTGTATAGGGTAAACAGATAGTAGTGATATTAGAGACGCTGCCTAAGCTACCAATTCCATCCAGCTTAATCGTGAAACGCTTCACGCTTACCAAACAATACTCCGGATCAGATGTAAAAACGCAACGTAAAGTTCGTCGTGAGGTCGGTCATCACATGTCTTCAGTGCGCAGACAAGAGGAAAAGTTTGAACGTGAGTACACTCTTTTAAGCATTAAGCCACCAACAAAATAGCGATTAAAGCGAAATGAAAACATAGCCACTGTAGGCCAGTATCGAAGAAGATTCAGGAATGTCGGTCCGCTGAATTGGGCGTAGCTAGTCAATCCGGCTGACACACGAGTTTCAGCCGGAGGACCATAGGGCAAGCCGTGATTTGATAATTGAGTGCTGGATATATTGATCTTCTTTGTCCATCAGCAAAGCCGAGGCGGCCATTTGAATAATTCCATCCTAAATTGCAAGTCAGATTAATTTAATATCTCAAACCCATGTTTTTTATTTAAAATTCTAGTCGTGTCGTTCTTATCTGGTAACCTTATATATGATTTGGTGCCCTTGGCAATTGTTTTTCTCTCGCTTACTTGTTCTCTACTTTTTGCCACACGTACAGTAGAGTCTACACGTGACCCACTTTTGTTTCCTTTTCCGAAACGACAACGTTTCGCTACGATAAAAAATTAATGGCTGAAACACTAAACCAATTTTAGGGACCAGGATAACCAATATTGGACCCTGATCTGGACCATCTGGCAAGATTGTGAAATTGACGTCAACCTGATGCGAATCCAAAACGGCATCCTTATGAACTGCCCCGTTCAACTGCTGACAACATTTTTGTGCCCTCGGCAAATTATATCGAAAGAAGACATTAATATTATCCCTCACGAAGGACTTTATTACTCAACAATAAGCCTTCTTTGTAGTGATAGAGGTTAAACTTCAACATATGCATACAGTATTGGGCACGATTGTGGTGCGAGTTCAAAAGAGGTATCATTATCAAATGCCTCGCTCAAGTCTTCAAAAAATGTACTCTGTCGAACGAACAGAAAAACCTGGCCACTTTGCAATGTGTTTATTCAAAAGTGGAAACGAATTGTATAACAGGTGGCCAACAAAGATGGGTTACGATATCAATTTAGTGGTAATGGGACTTTTTTGGAAATCAATTAAATCTGCCCTAGCGAGTAAGTATGTGTCGCAATTTTAAAAATCATGGAAAGGATTTAAATAAAAAGTGCTTTAAAATATGAGTGTTCAATGGTTTCACGTAGAATAAACTTTTTCGAAACTAAATTATTCCTACATTCTTTTCACAAGAAAAGTAATATCCAGCCGCGCCAGTTCTCATATATCACTTTAACTTTAAATAAAATAGATACGAATCAATAAAACAAACCATTTGACACACATTCCAATCCACCTTCTCTGAATCCTTTAAAAGTTAATTTTAATCCCTTGAAAACACACAAACCCAATAAATACGACAACAAACACTTTTATCATATTTAACTTTATCATACCAGTTGCCAAGGAATCGGTAGAAAAAAATTAAGAGATCTTTATGTAGGTTGGAGTGTGTAATCCCATACAATGCTGCTATAAATATTAAATATGAAGATCATATTTTAAATATTCACATTTTCCAAAGTGCTCGCTAACAATACCTAGCCATTAATCATCGCTTGTGTCTGGAGCATTGAACACAGCGCATTCCTTAGCCCAAAAATTAAAAAAAAAATAAAACAAAATGAGAGAAAAAAATTAAAACATGTGCAAACAACAATTTTATTGCTGTAGACGGTGAGTATCCATTGCGTTTTCTACCTTTAGTAAAATTCAGCAAAGCAGTTCCATTAATAAAATTAAAAAAAAAAAAACATAAGGATTTAGTCAGTCAACAGCGACTATATTAGCAGCTAAGCAATGCTTCAGCTTTAAGTCGCTATAGGACAAGCTTTTAATTTTTCGATAATATCCAAAATATATGCCTTTGAAGAAGGAAGTTCGGAAATAAATTTTATCTTTTATGAAATAGTAAAGTACAGATACCCAAGAAAGGTTTTTAAAAAATCACTAACTCTCTACTGTCGCTTCTACGACCAGTATTGGGTTGGAGAGAGCTTTTAATATGTTAAAAGATGTGGTATTTCCTTACATATGTCTAGTAAGAAGAAATTATCGGAGTTAAGTTTATTAAGAGTTTTTCCATAACGGGTCTAACTCATGTTTTATGCATTTTACTTATCAGCGCTCAACAGTGGTTATGATCAAATCAACTTTAATTTTCATGTTATGACGTTAATTATAGTTTCGCTCTTATAATAACGACAAATGTCGGAGAGTTTTTCTTTTTATGTAAAAAAATGGTAGATCTAAAATTACAGGCTGACTTTAAGGGCACCGGCCGTTTGCGGTTGATTATACTACCAAAAGTGGCGATGCCACCGGCTACGCACGCTATATAATCTTTAGAATTTAAGGTGCGTAGGCGGTGAGGAAGCAATAATGTTTCGTCTTTGGACATTTCAAGGGCGGAAAAGCCTTATGGAAATATGTCAGGTTTAATGAGGTTGGCCGAATATTGTCTGACAATATATAGGCTCTAACCACAAGGAATTATATTGCACAAAGCAGCTTTATTTTATTATTTTCAAATTAGTTTTCTTGATACAAATTACTATTGGGTTTTGTTTCAAATGATCTACTAGTAAAAAATAACTTTAAATATCCCACAAACGCGATATCAAATTTAATATACTCGTACATACTTCGTATCAGTTCAAAGAAAGATGAAATGAAGGCGAGAGTTAAAAAAATGTAAAGAACCGAGCACTGATTTCATGTTTTAGCATGCTGAGGTTGAAGCTGCTGCTGGTACTGCTGCTGTTACTATAGAGGATACAGTTGAGTAGCAATTTCAATGCTCTTCCGTTTTACTTTTCACTGGACGAGGCCACATTCCATTGATGTCGTATGAATGCGTGTGCGAGTGGCTGATTGTCCGTCTCTCTAAAAAGGCAAGTATGCAGCCATAAGAGCACTCACATTTGTTTGTCAAGCAAAGAACTGAAACTTGGCCAGTCAGCCAACCTACAGTATGCCCTTAGCGGGTGTTACAATAAATTTTTGTTTTATAACTCTGTTCTTTGGAGTACGAAAATTAACAGAAAAACGTTTTTTTCTCTCTTTCTTGGTCTTCTTTGAGTAAATGTGTTTTAGAGTATGTGTGTGCGTGTGTGTGCATTTGGTATTATTTAAAGAAAGAAACCTGGCCTCAATCTTAGGGCATGTATATTGCATTCCACCAAATTTTTTTTTTTTTTTGTATTTTATTTTAATTCATTTAGTTTAATTTTTGTGTTACGTTCTCACGGAATAAGTTGGTTTTTAGTTGCTGTTGTTCTGCGAGTACTTTTTGTTTGAACAAGTTTTTTTTCTGAACAACAATTTTATTTTTTATTTTCATTTTTGGACGGTGGAATGTTTTGTTATATTGCCCAGTACTACGAGCATACAGAATGTGTTTTCTTTAAACAAACTCATGACGGTAGGGAATCATTATGTAAATGTTTGTAAGCGCGAATGTGCGTTGAAGGTTTAGTTAATTTGGAGTATAATTTCATTATATTGCTTCTAAATATGACTTTTAATTTCATTACTGCTTCTGCTTGCTGCTGTTACGGGAAATGTCCATGAAGATGACAACGATGGCGATGATAATAATGATTATTATAATGATGAAATATATTTGTTTTTTTTTTCTAGAAACTAATTTGAACTGGTTTTATTACATAAAGGTCTGTTTGTTTGAAATTTTTAACCATGTCAACGTGCATCGGAAGTATACATAACCAGAATTTGTTTCTGTTATTATTATAATTATGGCAGCTTAAACACAAAAGTTCCAGAATTGCATATAGAAAAATCAGATTCGAAATTGGAATGTGTGAAAGGCATTTTTAATAATAATTTTAACAATATTTTTTGGCAAAAACTTCAACATTTTCGTTTTCCTTATTACTTAAAATCAGCTTGAGTAAATGTAGAAAAGATACTCGGGGCCTATCTCTGATTTAAAATACATTACAGACGCGATTTTTTATACATTTGGCAATAATAATCTGTTGGTTTTTATTTTCGTTTTCATAAGGGCCGGACGATATTGATAGTCTGTGGCGGTCATGTGGTCGTGGCGGCGTCTGTCAAATCTGTTACTACGCGATTGAGCATCACTCTCAAAGTCGCCACTTCAACGTTTATTGGCCAATTTCGAGATGATTCGATAAACAATCAGCCATCACCAGTACGCCAAAAAGAACGCCAGGTCGACAAATAATGTTACCATGAAAGTGTGCAGAAGTCAGTTGAGTGGTCTTCGGAATGTTTCGACGATGAGCCCAATTTCGACACATGTTTAGAGGAATGGCTATATTAACAAGCCAAATTACCATTTATGGACTACATCAAACCACACAAGAAGCGCCAACTGGCAATTAGTGGGAGTTTTGTGCCTACGGCATCACTCCTCCGTCAAAATAACCGGATGAAAATAATGCGACCACCACCGCCCTTGTACATATTTGTATCAGTTTTAATTTTAGGACAGGGCTCCCTGGACCATGTATCTACCGTTTGCTGAGGGATTCTGAGAAATATAATCTCCCACAGTCAATGACTATTCTTCTGACAGCTTGCGGTGCAATTGAACTCTACATCCATCATCATTTACTCCAATATTTTCGTAATTGGAATCTAAAATACCACGTACACTCCTGAAGGAGCCTAACGACCTACCAGTTCGGAACTTACGTCCCCGACGCTACTGGTTCCGTGGGACCAGTATTTAGTTACTGATCGAACTGCAAAAGATTTCTTTTCTTTCGATTTCTTACCCAAAACAAGCCTTGGGAACTAATTCCCCCATACCTCGAGATGGCACGATCAGCAACACAACATGTCCCAAAGACAACGCACAAAGCTACAGATCAATGATAACCCACTTCTGTTGGCCCGCCCGAATAGAATAATATGTACATAACTAGCAGAGATTCTGAGAGCGATGAACAATACAGCCTCACAAGAGATGGAGAGGTTATTCTTTCTAGCAACTCCGGTGTTTATTGGCCAAAGATACTGAATGTCTAGCACTGGCTATCATAAAGCTGAGGGCTACGGGCAGGCACTTGTTAAATGAGAATACCATGGCCGACAGTCACCAGTCGACAGTTTGAAATCACTACCGTCAAGAGTAAAGACTAGTGGTAGCACGAACTTGAATGAAACTTAGGTAGTCATGAATTAAAAATCAATTAATTAGTTGTAATCAATTCGAGGAAAGAAGGGGATCGAGAAGGGGCCCATATAGTTAACAGTCTGATCTCCCTCTCACTCAAAGTCAACAGGATGAATTAAGCAGATTTATTGAAAATTTTACCTTTAGGAACCAAGGATTGCTTTATATCAGTTCGACAACGACTTGCTCTTCAGATTAATCAAATTAAATTTTAACAGAAATTATTGCTTTCTTGATGTTATTTTTAGCTGTCAGAGTTCACATAAATATTACCTCCCATATGGAATTGCTTCATTTTATTCATATATTTCCCTACTCCTATGAAATCTCAAATACGTTCTTATACATCAAGTAGTAATAAAAAAATGTTCATCAAAACAAGAGTGATAACAATCAGGTAACACATAACAAGGTATAAAAATCTGTCTTTTTCTAAGGAGCATTTCGTTTTTAACTCATCATCAGTATGAGATTATGTTGTTTCCCTGTATTAACACTAAATGAGGTATTTAGCAATTTTTCCCAACCACATTCCAGTTCGTACACGTAGTACCTTTCAGTATATGTATATACATTGTATTGTAAATACACACTTGTATATTTTTAAAAGATTTCATGTGAATAATTAATTTTTTGTTTTATTACAGCAAATATATTATAAGTACTTATGGGAACATTTTATATATTATTTTGTTTCTCTTGTATAGGGTGGCCACTTAGTAATGTTATATTGCGGTCATTATTCAGCAAAACGCTTTATTGAAGGCAAACTTGTTGGGTTTCGTTATCAAAATTGATTTTCTCTTTGGATATTGCCACTTATTGAATGCTAGAAATGTGAAAGTACTAAGACTAAGTAAACTGCCCATGAATCCTGCCGAACAATTAGTCTTTTTTGTCCACTTTTGCACAAAAAGTGACTTACTAAATGATTTGCGAAATTTAGGTTACTGTGAATATCTTCGGAAATCGCTTTAGGAAGTCAATGTATACTGCGAATTGAAGAGCATAGTTCAAGAACCGGTTCGACTGTTATACCAATTATGATTTTTATGAGCCTGTAAGAAATTTAAATAGATGAGGGTTAGCAAAAATTCCACATCGAAACTTACAAAAAGCAGGCATATTCGGAGCAAATGAAATGGGCCAATGAATTTTATTGTATAGAGTTGGCATCCAGAGCAAGGAATGGTGGTTGATTTTATTATCTTACATGATTGATTCCACGATATTAAGTGCGTGGCCCTTGCACTTATATGACAAAGAAAACGTAATGGATCAATTATTATTCGACGAAGAATAGCTAGGTTCTATCTAAAACAATCACCACAAGAATATTCCGCTCGATCTTCGCCATAAAATAACTATGCTTTAAAACCAGGCGCCGCTTATCACATTCTTGAGATGCTTAAAAGCTTTTATACAAAACCATAGTTAAGACTTACCTGCTGCTATGCCTAGCTGAACAATAAATAATAACAAAACTCTATAAGACGTTAACATAAATTTTTAATGACTAGAGGATATGGCCAATGGTTGCCAATTAATCTTGTTTTTATAACTAAAGCAACAAGTGTTTAGACCATGTAGACAGTGACATCTCAGACAAGGCTATTAACTGGCATAATCAGTGAATATTTGCTTAATAACTCATACATCCTACATAAAAATATACATATGCTTTATATTCTAAATATATTTTTTTGCGATTTTTAAAATCAACATTCAAAACTCTTTTCTTTTAAATATTATTAATAAGTTATTTCCATGCAAGATGCGAGTTAAACAACTGGACAACATACAATAAAATTGATCGCTTGGAATATTTATGAGTCAATTTTATTAACCCGTTTCTTCTTTATACATCTTGGCTTTGGGCTGGTTGGCAATTTTTGTTGTTAACAAAAAAAACAACACAAAATAATATCACAAAATGAACTAAAGATAGGCCCACATTATCTGCATATCTAACTGGAAGACAAAAAACTAAAAACAACTGGACAGAACTATCTGAAACTAAAAAGAAATGACAACAACAACAGAAAGAAATAAAGAAAAGTTCCTTATACACAGCCATAAAAATATAAACGATTTCAATGACACCATGATTAATATCAACAGCAAACATAAATCCTCTTGCTCAAACGCCGAGAGACAGTACACTGAGAACGGACGAATACGCTGAGCAGTCATTGAATAGGGGCCACTAAACTGCAAGAAATAACAACTAACGTGAACATCAAATGTTTGTAAAGACGCTTAAACGTGGTCGTAATCAAAAGTGTGCGACACTAACAAAGAAATTCACAATCGCTACCAAAGCCAACAAAATCCCCAGAAACCAGTAAAAAGAGAACAAACAAAAAAGCGACAATTTCGACAAAAATGTATGGCGTAAGCGTTAAGGAGCAAAGGCCGCGCTAAGCGACATGCAAAAGCCAACAGAAAACACACAGGTAACTGACAGAACAGCAACAGCACACCGACTAACTACGTTACTTCACCGTAAAGATCGTTCTGCCTGCACAGGTAGTTAAAATGCAAGTCCAGGCGTATAGTGATATGTTTATGTATATAGGTAATGCTTCGAATGTGGCATAGTGGCAATGTATAAATACTTATTCAAGTATAAAGTAATGATAGGCTAAATGTGCACAACACCATGGGAAGCAGGAGAAGCATGAATAAGAAGTAGAAGCTAATAATGGCTGTGAAATGTGGAAAAGACGCAGGAACAGGTAAATCGTAAAGGAACATTTAACAGAATCTTTGCAGAAAAAGAAAATAATACATAAGGTGTAGATGTATGTGATGCTTTGCGATGCATACTAAAGATTAAGAGCAATACACAATAGTAACAAAGACAGAAATTAAAAATTTACATTAAAATCTTTTTTAGAAACAAATCAAACGGACAAACAGAGTTGCCAGGTCTCAGCAGGGGATGATTAGTTTCGAATAGAAATAAGAAATTCTGATTTTCTTTGAATCTAAACTTTCGTAAGAGCACGGAATTTGATTTTTTAAAATTCTGATATACTATCACTATTACACATACTTACATACATATGTTTATTTGAACTTCGATCACGCTTGATTTTAATATTTTTCGCGAGTAGGCAGACCTATGGATCAGTAAACGCTAATTATTTTTCTGTATATAAAACGAAAGTAACTTCTCTCTTCAAAACTAAATGCTTAATGCCACTTAAAAAAATCACTTTAAAGCTATGTCCTTAAAAATTTTATTAAATTATTGGTAGCGACCATTCGAAAGTAATGAAATTTGTTACACTCCTTTTAACCGCTTAAATGGTGTTAGAATTTTAAATGAAATAAAACAGAGATAAAAAATTTAAAAAATATGTTCTTGTCATTTTTATTTTGGCTCATGGCTTATACAAAGCCAATAAGTAAAATATTTCGATAATATATAGTATAGGATGACCAGATGATTGTAATGACAGTTTTAAGGCCATCAAGTGGCAGGCACAAAGGTATGCCTTTCCGTAACTGAGTGCGCTGTCAGAAGTTCTGACCTATACCTTCTCGTGGTGGCATCTGGTAATAGGTTCCTGTCTGTCCAAGGAGTGTGGCTAAAACATTCGAGCGGAGATAAGTTAAAATTCTCGTATAAAAAATCCGTAATCCACGGTGAAACCGCATACGCGAGGGATGCGTGGCACAGAGGGTACTTGATCTCTAGTATGCAAACTCTGGATATGAATCAGGAAGCCTCGCAAGAAGTGGAGAGGTTAATCCCTGTAGAAACTCCGGTCTTAATTGGCCCAGGAAGGATGCCGGAAGAGATGGACACGAACTCCTCGCGAGTGGTGGACGGGGAAGTCTTTAAAGGTACATTAAACCATGAGATTCCAATAGGGATGGGCAATGAAGCCTCGCAAGAGGTGGCGAAATTAATCTCAGTATGAACTTCGATGTTTATTGGCCAATGGAGGAATTCTGAAGAGATGGATAAGAAAACCTCGCAAGGGCTATCTCCAAAGATAGCCCTTAGGAAGAGACTGATACGGTGGCACACATTGTGTGTAAATAACCAGCACAGGGCTTAGGGCCACGGGCGGACGCTTGTTGGAAGCACATGTCATAGTGAACCTGGGCCTTAGGCAAATGCTAGCAGCTACAAGATAATCCGCGATGAGGAAGAAGGCCGATAGTATGTAATCACTACAGTCAAGTAGTGCTATTACTAGAGTAGCGCGAAACTCGAATGAAAGTAATATAGTCGTAAATTACAAATCGGTTGCCTGAAATCAATTTAAGGAAAGAAGGGGATCAAAAAGGGACCCATAAAGTTTACAATTTTCTTCGATATACCTCCTACAGTAATAAAACAATCCCATCCTGCTGTCAAAATATTCAGTTAAGTTCGTGCATCGTTTCACGCCAGCTGAACAGGTGAAAATTAGTTTAAAAAAATATCAAAATTCTGGCTCAGATGTAAATACGCAAGGTGAACTGTATCGTGACGTAGGTCGTACGCAGGCAATTCGTCACACCGTGTAAAAGTTTGACCATAAGTCTCCAAATAGATAGAGATTGGTGCGAAATGAATAAAACAGTCTCCGTAGCTGCCATTATCGAAGGAGATCAAGAACTGTCGTTTCGTCGTCGATTATCTGGACTGTGACAAACGCTGAGTCAACCCGATAGGTTTTGAATTGAGATTTGGGCTAGATCCGTATGGAATTATGAGATCGCAAGAAAAGCTTAAAAATAAAGTTAGAAGTAATTTAATATCTCACACCGCTGTTGTTTTACTTATTTCTATATATTTCTTATCTTGTCATGAAGAATATATATTTAACTTACAACGAAACCAAAACTGTAAAAATATTTGAAAAGAAAAGATCAAACAGATGAAAGAGATGAAAGTATAATACAGAGGCAGCTGGGCATCTTTTACTGTTTGTCTGACAAGCAATAATGTTACATTTTTAACTTGAACTCATTTTTATGAAGGCAGCTTGTAATTCTATGCCCATTATAAAGACTAACATTGTTAAGTGTCATTTCACATATCACAGATCAGGCTTCGACTTCTATACAATAATTGTTTTGGAAGCCTTCGTGCAAATCATTAACAACTTTAACGTTATTTGTTACCATTTGACAACACTCTTAACAGCAATTTCTACTATCTGGCAATCCTTTCATCAAGTACTTGGGTTGATATCAGAGCGGGTTTGTTGCATACTCAAATTACGTGAGAGTATTTCGACATTAAGGAATTGTTAAGTTTTTTTTATTGCTAAATAAGAAAACATGTTACTGATTTCTTTTAAAAATCAAAATATGTATGTTGCCAACTCATTTTGAAATTATACTCAGGCAACAGATATAAACAACATCAACAGAGCTATGCGCGTTGGCGCATGCTGAATATTGCTTTACAAAGCAAAGATACTGTTTTGCTCTGCATACTGAAAGTTTTGAAAAAGGATGCAGACAAAAACATTCGTTGAACTTGTGATGACTGTAAATGATTTGTGAAATGCTTACGAAACTCAATTCTATACCAAACTAAATAACTCGAACTACCGATCGCCCATTCAACAAGCCTACGAACTACTTTTTTGAACCGAAAAAAATGTTACAAGACCAAAGATCTACAACAACGCATACTGAACACAGCCAGCCATTCATTTTAAAAAACAGTCATTGATCGTGGTGGCAGTGTGGAAAAGTTGTATTTCAACATTTTTTCCTTGGCCAATGTTAAGGAATTTCGTGGTGCATATTCACAAGCAAAAGAGAGTTAAAATCTGTGCAGAGAATACAAGGAGAGTATATTAAATCGGTATGAGATGAGGATCCATACAGAAACAAAGTAACAAAAAATTATATTTTTTTAATGGACGAAAAAGCATAAAATTCGAAAATTCAAACATTAACTCTCTATGCCACAAAAAAAGTTGCAACTTAAACCTACAAATATGGTTGTTACTCGTAGCAAAATGTTGAATGTGCAAAGGAGTATAAAATTATTTTCGTCTCTTATTTATTAGCTTGGTGTCTTATATGGTGGCCTGAACTTGTTCATGCAACTTCAGCAGTTCTCCCGCTGAATGTGAATTCCTTTACTAAATAAATAAGCTGGCCAAGAATTCATTCTATATTGGGAAATGCCTACATCAGTTAGCAAAAACAGCCAAGGAATTTCAATGCAGTTGCGTTTATAATTTATAGCACGCTTTAGGAACCACATACCAGAATCGAACTAACCACGGAAATTATGCTATTATACCTTTATAACTTTACCAATTAACAAATTTAATCAAAAATGCAATTACTAACAAAAAATCCAAATACTTCAAATTAACTGAAAGTGTAAATAAAAAAAAATAAAAAATAGAAAATGATAGAAAAAATACAGAACTGGATTTATTGAAAGCAAACGTTCTAGAATTACTAATCAATACAAACAGATTGTTTGAAAATATTTTGTAAGCCCCTTGTCAAAAGGAATATTAAATTTAAAACAATACTGCGTCTTTGAATTTAAAAGAAGTCTGTCTATTCTAAAGTTGTAGAAAGCCATTAAAAATTCTAATTTATAACAGCTTAACAACGCCAAAGTAACCAATGTTTTATTTTTTGGGGCAAAGAACAGTAAATTGGCAACGCCGTAGTCTGTGATAGAAGATTTGGCAGTTCTCGTTTAGTTTGGCACATCTCAAGAATACTCGCGAGCCGAAGCAGCGTTTGCTAAGTGTTCAAATTTGTTTTGAAAACTTGAGAAATTTCTCGGGAGTTTCATTTGAAAACTACGTTTAAATGGTGATGTCAACAGGTAGAATTTCCATATTTAAAGCAGCGACGATAATCAATTGGTATTTAAAAACGACGCCGTTCGAAAGTTGACAGTATATGATTATCGGTAGGAAGACATACTATAACTTTCGTGCCTCAATCTCCAATAATTTGTATTTATTGAACGAAGATTTTCGGGACTTTCTGAACACTCTCGACGTAAAAACGTAGTCTAAGAAGACTTCCACAGAAATGCTATAAACTTCGGATAGAGTGCGAAAGTCGCAATTATATGTAAAGCGGGAAAAATAAACAGAATACTAGTAATTTTCCAAGCCGACTAAATTAGAGATAGAGTAACTAGCGTAAAAGCTAGTCCGCATAAACTTGACCATAACAAGGAGATAACGTCATATTTACCCAATGGGCGACCAGATAGTAATATAGTTTTTCAGACTGTTATATTTCAGATGCTGCCAAAGCAACCAATGCCATCCAGCTGTCTTACTATTCAGTAAGGTTTGCCATTTTATTATTCGTGCAGAAACTATGAAAAAATAATTCCGGCTTGATATCGTCAAATCGTAGTCGATCATCATCACAATTCGTGGAAAAACAATGGAAGTTTTTGAGCGTGAGTACACTCTTTTGAACAGCAGATGTAGATTGATTGGAAGTGAAAAAAATATCCCCTGAAGTGGCCACTATAAAGTAGACCCAGAAAAGTCAATTCGGCGTAGATCACCTCAATTTGGCATCGCCACAAAGTCAACCCGCCGCATTTCCTGGTTGAATTTTGGCCTACATCCGTATAAGATTGTGCTGACGGAATAACTGAAGCCGGACAACCATAAACGACGCCGTTGGGTCGCAAATTCAGTTCTGGAAAATTTGTCCGGAGATCCAAATATCGGTCATCTTAACCGAGGAGCCATTTATATGATGATCTATCCCAGCGTAACCGAGGGAGCCATTTATATGATGATCTATCCCTTACGGAATAAGGAATAAATGCAGCTTCGAAATAACTCCAGAGTCAATATTGTTGTTGTTTTATTTAAACTTCTTTTTTTAGCGTTCTTATACGAGTCACCCTTTACATGGTCTACAATGCAGCTAACACTACTGCACTACTACGTTGTGATATCACCCTGTATGTGTAAGCAGCACAGTATCTTGGATTTTATTTATGAATCTCTAAATTAAATTTGAATGATTTTAACAATAACGACAACTTAACCTTTGTTCATATTATTATTCAAGAACAACCTAAATAAATCATCCAATTAACTTAATTGATTTGCAAGATTTTAAGTTTTCCTCCTAAAATATTTGAAATTCTCTGTTCTAAAGCATAGAAATACATACGTTCCACTGTACTTTGTGGCAGAATAGAAACAATAAACAAATCTACATTGTAATTTAGATTTTCATATTTATTTATTTAAGGAATTCAAAAATATTTTTCATTTTCTTATTCTCTCCCCGTGTTGCGTTATCTTTATTGCACTCAGTAGCCAATGGCAAGCAAATGATTCATGCCTGGCAACATCTTTGATCGTGCTAATGTTGGCGATAATGCCTTTGTGTAGAACTGTTGTTTTTTCTTTGAGATTTTTCTTCTTTAGCATAGACATGCTGGCTAAAAAAATATTGTTTACATTGGGGAGTATATTTATAAACGATCATGATCATGAGAATCTTGTTTAGTTATACTGTGTGTGTGTATGGGTGTAACAGCTCTGGCCACAGTCACAGCTTATCCTGAATTCCAGTATATTTTTTTTTTTTGCAAATGTGTGTGTTTTCAGATTAGCATGACGAAAAATTAAACCATAACCAGGGCAATAAAATGAAATAAAGGCGTAGTGAGTGGTATCTGAACCAAAAAGCAGAAGAGAGAAACTATAAAATATGGAATTTTAAGTTAATTGAGCCATAAGCGAAAATTTGCCAAGTTAATGAGTTAATTAAATGACATTTAATTTACTAATGATAAAATATCGGATTTAAGAGAGTTCGTGAGTTGGGTATAGCGATCATCTTGGTTGCCTACAACCAAAAGAGTATTTTTAAGACACGCGTATGCGATCGACGAGTTTAACCAATCAATTACACATATATTTACTGATCAGGACTTTTTTTATGTTGTGGTGGGGATTTTTTTTAATCCACATTAATGGAGCTTTTCATTGGAAATTGAGGAAATTGAAGGGGAAGTTGATAAAAATAACTTGCAGTCTTTTAGCATTGGGCTCTGTTCATTTTTACCAAATCGGGTGAAGGTTTTTATTAGCGTAACCGCTTTTTAAATTAATAACTGTACGTATCACAACACTGAGAGCACTATCAGTATCACACGACTTGTGATTTTGGGCGTACAGCAATAAAAGAAAATTGGCCTCACATAGGGAATGAATTTAAGAAAGTTCTTAACATTCGTTATCAAGAATTATAAAGCGATTACTCATGTTTGGTAGAGAAAATAGATGACTTCTCACAATACTCACAAATAATTTGATTTTAGTTAAAATACTTTTATTATTAATTAAATTTAACATATTTGAAAATATTATTTTATTTTACGTGACACCGAAACCGAAATATGAAAATTCAACTATTTAGTTTTAGCAATTGAAGTCAATTTCTTATATCCAAAATTAACAATATTTTTACCGTAATCCTTAAAAATAAGAAGTAATAAAAACCAAAACACTGAATGAAGTTGCAGCTGCCAAATAAAGTTATCACCGGAAATTGCTTAACCCAACTAAGTTTTCAATTTTAAGAATATAGATGCAAATACAAGAATGCGATCCTTGATTTATCGCGATTAGAAAAGTGGTTTCAAGGAATCTTTCTCCACTATTTTAGCTTCTTAAATCTAAAAAAGTAATATCTTGTGCCTTAATTTTCGTTTTAAATTAAGTTGTCTTTATGAATACGTGGGTTCAAATGTCTTAGGTTATTCATTGGAAATTTTGAGATTAGTAATCAAAATATCCAAATGATATCCTACTGAAATGTTCTCCTCAAATTGATTTCTTAGCCCGGCTACCGCATATTTCGTTATTATACATTTTTAGCATTTCAAGAAAAATGCCGTATTGATCTTACACAGTGTAAAATTGTCTATTAAGCAGTTCTTTAGAAGCCTTGCAAGTGACAATAAAAAGTTGTAATTTTTTTTTTTTTGCAATTAAAATCAATATCTTAATTCAAAGAAATTTTTCCGTTATGTCATGTGATTTTAAAAATTTATTTAGCAATTTCAAATCAAGTTACAACTAAATTTAAGCAAATGAGAATAATAAAAAGTCAACTAATTTCCAGACATTAAAATGCCACAAGACTAGACTACTTCGTAGCAACTAATACAATGATGTAAATAATATTTATGCCTGGTAAACCAAAAACAGTCTCTTAAGATACACATTCGTATTCGCAACCATAATCTTACTAAAATTGCAAAATAAAATAAAATGACTTAACTCGACGTTTTAATTAAATTTTCAGAACTATTTGCAATAATCTTTTGCAAAAATTTATGGCCACAAAATATGAATTTCAAATATCAGACCAATACACACGCAGAGGTATAACTACAGTGTGGAGAATATTTGCAACTACACCACACAAGCGTTTAATCTTTTAAGTAAACACAAGTATACGAAATATTTTTCTAAACTTTTTTGTATTTTTGTTGCTCAGAATGCCATTAAATTTAATGGCTGATAGTTGGTTGGTTGGCTGGCTGGCTGGCTCGTTTGAGGTCTGTCTATTTACATCCATCTGTCAGTTAACACTTTCATTTGTTTAACCTCCCTCTCGCTTGCTGTGTATATTTTTTAACTAGGTTTGCGCAGTTTTTTTTGCTAGCTTCCTTCTTTATTTTTGATTTTGAAATGTGTTGCTTGCTCATATTTATTATTTAATTGATGTATTTGCCATTAACACCTACTCCAATGATGACTCATTTGGTTTAACAGCAAAGTCTACCGAAAGACAGCATACTTTCACCAAGCGTTAATTCATATATAAGGTATTTTTTAAGCCCAATAGAACTACCGAAAGGATTAACTGTCAAACGAACTGTCATAATGCGTTCACTTTTAACCAATTATGATCAGTATACTCGTACTCTCGCAAATCATCATGAATTGACGATGGAACAAAGCTGCCAAATTATCCAATTGCCTTTAGCGATGAAACAGACTCAATTTTGGCTTAACGGGTTTGTTAATAAATAAAATTGCCGCTTACGGAGTGAAGCCACAACACACCGTACAGACACCGTTTGGTGCGGTTTACACGCTGGTGGAATTATTTCTTCTAACATTAAGCCGGAGCTCAAGTTCCGGTCAATGGAGATCGTTTGTATAGATTCTGAATATAATACATACAAGCCTGAAATCCGCTATGCCATGGCTTTTTACCCACTTAGTCCGTATAACCGCACTCTTGTTTTTATTTACTTTTTTTAATATACTCTAAATATACACATTATACAAAAAAAATATATATATATTTAATATGAATTCAACTTTTTATTATTTTTGCTGTTAACTTAACATTGCTTTGCTAGAGATATGTAAATATGTAAAAAATCCTTACTGTCCTATAAAACCGAAGTATAAATGTACTCGCTTTTAAACTGACATTTTAATGGAAACATGTTAAAGCAGATTTCCCGGTAAAAAACAATAAAAATTTACAGGGTTTAAATGAAGCGTTGAGTTCATGGTTTATTAAGCATTTGCAATATGTTCCTTAAACCTAATACCTACTAGACACCAGAGAATATTAGAGAAAATGTGTTTTAATAACCTAGATAAATTTTTTGATACAGGCGATGGAATCACAGAGTAAATGATGATCACAGCTGAACTGCTTTTAACGCACTAAAGCCATCAACAAAAATTTTTTATATTTTGAGAACCAAAAAAGGAACATGAATTTCGACAAGCAACATCGGTTCAGACGAAGGAACATTGAATTAAATATTTTAATGTTTTCTCTAAAGTTCCCTTGTGTGTAGTCGGAATAATGAAACGATTTAACAATTAATTTTGATTAAAAATGTGTGTTTATAACTGAACCTAATTGAATTTAAATTTTTGATGCACCCGATACCGATATATCGGCTATATTTTAGGATTTCTAATATGTTGGTATCGGCGAAATTTTTATTGCCGATACAGCGAAAGGCAATTGCCATAACACATGTATAACGGTTACTGTTTCTGATTTAGAAGGCAATATGTACATTTTATTCAATTTACTTTAAGTTCTAATTCACTAGCATATCAGTATCGTCGATATTTTTGTGAGTATCGGTAAAGTATTTAAATGACCAGCCCTTTCTTTGAATGTGAACCCAAGATTAGTAATCTTAAAATAACTAAATCGAACCCAGAATGATTTTCTTGATAGTTACTATTTTGACCAGGGGTGAAAAATTCAGTAGTTATGTTCTTCTGTTTTAAAGTACCGTTGTAATTTCTGCGACATAAAGAGGCTCAATTCGAAATGTATAATTCGTTATATTGACTGTGAGGTATTCATAGGCATGCACAGATTCAGAGGGAGGGTAAGGAGATATTTCGCCTCTAAAACAAATTAAAAGTTAACATTTCCCCAAATGAAAATGTTGCTAAAGGCATTAAACACATTGACCACATCAGGCCGCACGGCTACACGACTACAAATGCCGTTGGCTACCAATGACGCCCTGTAGCCAGCTACTTAATTATTTTGAAAACGGCGGCTACATAGTAATGTTAAAATTTTAACAGCTGTTGCAACAATTCACTTATATTTCAGTGATGCTACTTTAGATATGTTACGTTTCTAAAGCTCGGTTTTTTTTCATGAAAAAAGCCCTGTAGAAATATAATAGATGCGATGCATCAAGCTCTTCGAAGTGTGTACCCAAAAGAGGTACTGTGCATACTGTGTATATATTCTAAAAGCAAAGACAATAAGCATTCATTTGATGTGTAATATTCTAGAGTAGTTAATAACTAAAAGAAATAAACGTGCTGAGATATAGGGGCGAAGAGTTTTCAACTGTTGTACCCTGCACGCTCGAATGTAGGTGTTGCCAACAAACAATACTGTCAAGTATTGGAGTAAGATCGGAGAGGTTTACATAAACGAGACTTAAGCCAAAAAAAAAAATACATGATTCCAGACATGTACATAAACTTCACTCAATATTATAAAAATAGAGTTAAATATGTTGAATATATGTATATAAAAATAAAACAAATGAATTTATTTATTTAAAAACTTTTGATGCATATTTAAGTTTTATATTTTTCTCTTTTCGTTTACAATAAAAAATATATCTAAGCATAATTTGCTTAATATATTTTGATCTATTGTCAACATTATTTTTATTTTGTAGCCAACAAAAATAGACATTAGTTTAATTTGACAACAACGACATGGACAACAACCTGCAGCCATGTTACCTTATTGGCGTCAAAATAATCGTTCTCATATAAACGTGTGTATTTTAATTTTGACAGATTGTAGTCGGTAGCCTGCTGTCGTGAATGTGTTTAAAGCTTTAGTAACAGATGTTTAATAGTGGATATTTAATTATCGCTATTATGTACAAGCAATTAGATAATATGCCTTCTATTAAATAAATTTAAGTGAACAACTTTTATAAACATTAGTTAGCTTTATTTTTGCTCAACTTTGCCACTTTTATAATAATTGCAGCTAATTCAATTAACACGATCATGTTAACAATTATTTAAGTGGTTGTCGATTTTACGATATTGTCTACTTGATGAGTGTTACATGCTGATGTTTTTACATTCATAAGTTGGTTGAGGTAGATTAATTTTTATATCTACAATAAACTGAAATGTTTGCATTTTTATCACTATTCTACACATATGCAACTAGTGATATTAAATAGAATGAATAGAATTTATTATTTCGTATTAAATTGCGAAACAGTGTGAGTTGCATAAAATAAACAAAGTAATTCCTATAATGATTTAAAATAGTATTTTTTTACATCCATCTACAGGTGGTCGCAATGCCTCACATAGTTGAGAGACGCCGGAAACTGTGAATGTTTTATGTGATTATGGACATATCAAATAATTGTTCTGGTCAGCTGTAGTTTTAACACGATGGCACAAAATATCTCCCCGAGTGCATCATGCCACAAATGTTTGTTCTGCACTTTGGACATGTATATTGGTAAACCAGAGATGATATACAGAATAATGACAGTATTAGGAAGCTGTAAAGTTGTTTTGACAGTGACTGAAGACAAATTAACGGTGGCAAGTTAAACGATTCAGCATCACGTTCGAATGAGTGGATAAGAAATTTTGGATGATAAATTATCTTTAGCGACTAAACATCTTGTGCTAAAAATATATTTAGTATTCCACTTTGTGTTACAGCGTTGTTAACTTAGCGCTTATTATTTTCTACAAAAACATTTTCGGAGTTAACGGTCAATGTGCTCTTTACATTTTTTTTTGTGGAATTATGCATTTTCTTTATGTTTTGGTACTTCTTTAAATCTAAAACTTTACAATTGGTATTCTATCAATGAACAAAAAAATGCTTTTAGTTTCTAAGCTAAACAGTCGGAGATAAACTTATCTCTACACTCTTCGTTAATAATTAGTTCCAAATAATAAATATGAAACCGTTATATTTAGTTATACTTTGTCTTATTTGGAAAGTTCTTAGTTTTAGTTGCGGTAAACTTTTGGTTATGACCAAGACCCTCCGAGGATGTATGCAAGTTATTGCAGCTAAAATATTTTGTGTAATCCCTACAAAACATAAATGTGAAAGTAAGGCCGTCTTTCCATCAAAAAATTTCGGCCGCTGAAGGTATTGAGATCAAAATTAAGGCCAAGTTCTCGATAGGTACAATACCATCCCAATTCTAGGCATCCTGTTAGTTGGGTAACATTTTTCCCATACTCTTTTCCCATTTGAAAAGTTACAAAAATATTGCCAAATGAGATAGTATTTTATGTATCTAAAGCTTGGTCCTCATTTCGATGTCAGTACTTTAACTGGCCGAAATTATTGGATAGCCTAAAGTTCACAGACGGTTGGATTATACTAAAATTCAGCTCGCTGACTATAGTGGAACGTTGCTATACAAATAAAGGTCACCCTAGTCCGCCTAGATAAAAAGTACCCGCCTTCATATATTTCTAATTACGTATTCCCCAAAACCTACATACTTACATACCATACAAATAAAACGGCACCCGCAAAAGCACCCGTCTACAGACTTTTCTGATTACTTATTACCCAATAACTACCTGTATATCAAATTAAAGCTCTCTAGCTATAGTGGAAGTGTTCCATAATATTAAGGAGTGAGTCAGTGAATAGGTAGTCAAATATGCATTTTTACACTTTCATATCTCGGAAAGTTTTTATGGGAAAACTTCTAACCTTCACCTATGAAGCCTCCTTATGTTTCCAGTTTCATTATTTTTTTATTAAATATGCAATACACATACTGTGCGCATAGGCCTGAACTTGGACTGAGATACTGGTTATTAAAAAATTGGAAGCGTTAATGTAACCATACTTTGCAGTTTTTAAAATAGTACAACGTAAGCAAATGGTTCTGTACGTGCGCCGCCGAAAAATATTTATCTTTAGTCGAATTTTAGCCGCCGCCGCCGCGTAATCTTAATTATCACCGTCTTCATGTTATCTACTTCAAATGTTTTTTTTAATTAATAAGAAATTTGACGTTCGTAATGTAAAAGTGACGATATTTCGACTGGTGATATTGAGCAAACTCATTGCAGTCGCTGTAAATGAATTTACTAAGCATTTAATGCGAATTCATAGTTTATATAAAATGCACTGTTTTATTGGTCGTGTTGATTGTTTTTATAGTCAAAATACGTAACAAAACAAACAGTTTTTTTCCAAATTAAATTGAAAAAAAATCAAAACAAAATAATTATTTATTTTTATTAGAAAAATTAAGGGTTGCAAATATTTTGTCCACCACTGTACTTTCAGTGTAATCCTCAATGTTGTATATACATACATACATGCATACATATTTACTTACCATTGCTAGGTTTCTGTGGTATTTCAGCCGCATCAATTCCGCGGCTTTGAAATATATGCGCGACAGCACTACAATTTGGACTAAACTGTTCCAGAATCGATGAACCGCCTGGCGCAGCTAACGCAGCCGCTAAGGGAGGTGGTGGAGCGGTTATTGCATCCAAAGCATGTGTAGGATGAAAAGGGTTCAATAAACCGATTAACAATACGAAAACAAACAAAGGACGGTAAATATTCGCAGAGCAAAGGCAGTGTTGTTGAGGTGGTTGAGTGGAAAAAGAATAATTTGTTTCTGTGGAGCGTTTTGAAAAGGAACTCATTTTGTTGTTGGTATTATTTATGCTGAATGTTTTTGTTTATGTTTTCTTTTTTATAATCTTTTTTTTTGTAGATTTATTAAAAGCAATTTTGTTAAACTTTGCTTTAGGATTTATTAATTTTTATATTTTTTATTGTTGATTTTGCATATTTTTCATTTCTTTTTATCCTTTGTTTTGTTTTTGTAGAAATTTATATTGATGTTGTATTCATAGCCGTTTGTTTTTACCGGTATTGCTTTTATTGTAGTTATACCTTATTGTTGTTGTTATTAATGTTTATTTGTTGTGTTTTGGTTAAGTTCCTTTCTGTACTACTCCTATTGTTGTTGTAGCTTTTTTACACGTTTTCATATGACTTTTTATTAAGCCGGCAAAATGCGGTTAAATGTAGCAAGTGTTGCAAAAGAAAAAAACAACAACTACTTTTTTTATAAAGCAAGATGAAGAGTGAATCCGAAAAAGAAAATACAACAAAACCAAATTCAAATGTGCTAAGAAGAAGAAGAAATCAAAGCTCGGGGTGGCTTGTTGTTGTTTTATTGGTTGTTTTTATAGCAAATGTTATATTTTTCCCTTTTGTTGTTTCTGTTTTTGTTGTTGTTGTTGTAGTTTAGTTTAGTTTAGAGTTCGTTGTTTGTTAAAAGGATGGTTGGTTGGTTGGCTGGATAACTGGATGGATGGTTTCAAATTGTATTAAAAAAACACGTAAATAAGGGGGTGATGTTTTGCTGTAGTTGTTGGTTTCTGTTTTTAATTTTATAACTGGGTGAAAAAGGCACTCTTTTGTTTTACATTCAACGAAGTTTCAACAAAAATTATTTAAAGTGGCTGTTTGTACAGACACAATGAAAAGCTGAGCAAAAAAAGTTAAAACAAACTTAAATTGCAGGGATTGGATTTTATGTATATAAATCGTTATTTTTGTTGATATTTTCAACACTTGATTATTAAGAGCCGCACTAACTTTAACATGCTTTCTAACAAACGGAGAGACACACTTTAAATAAAACACAGTTATTTATAACTTTTAGTTCATTTGGTATTTCATTTATTTATTTTTTTGTTGCTGCTCTTAATTTTACGTTTTCTGTTTCAGCACTTGTTAGGCGGTTTTAACTTTAAAATTTATTTTAATCTTCTATGTAGGTATATGTATGTTTTGTGGTAAAAGAATAACATACAAAATTTTCTTCACTTTATTTTGTTAAACATCTTATGATATTATTTTTTTAACCAACTACCTTTTTAACTTTATTAACAATTTGGTGCAAATAAATCTGTTGGGTCTTTATAATTCTACCGGAAAACACCGCAACACCAAAACAAAGCGAATGAAGACCAAACCGCGCGACAAACTGTAAACGACTGATGTTTTTCATTATGAAATTGTAGTTGGAATGGAACGGCAACTAAAAGCAAGTGTCAAAAAGTTATGTTTAGAATAGCTAGACTAAACACATGTCATTTTAAGCACTGTACACGACCAGTAATGAAAACATGGCTGCATGTAGTAAAAATCTAAACCCACATGCTTAAAACTTTCAATATAAGATGGCGCTATGAAGGCAGTTATAATGATATTTAGCCAAGGCATTCACCACTGAGCAAAACACAGACCCAAATTAAACCTATATTTCGGTGTTGGTATATTTTAGTGGGCCTTTATAACAACAACTAACAGTACAAATGTAAAAACCCTTGGGACTAGAACGTAATATCAGTGAGCTAGTTACAAAGGTTAATACAACTTTTATAACGAAATAATAAAGAATGAAAGAAATCTTACGTCCTTGCTCTCGGTATAATTTGCGAGGAAATCTCTTCAATTAAATTATGCTTAAAACTAAGTTATAAAGCAAAGAAAATATTAATGTACATTTTTAATTTTTAAAAAAATTTTTAAATAATTTTACAAAATTAAAAAATTATATTAAGTTAATTTAAACATAAAAAAATCATTGAACTGAATTGTAAATAGAATTTAATACTTAAGCAATACTATAAGTATCATAAGATATTACATATCTTACTACAAACATTTCCGTCTGAGATAAAGCGATTCATACGAATTGTTTTTGTTTTCAATATAAACTCTGGCGTTGCCCGGCATTGCGTCTTTACAGTAATCACTGTCCTACATAATCCTATGTTTTAAAAATAAAAATTCAACATTAATTTTCCAACCCACTGTAGGTACCACACGTAAGACTCGCTAAATGAAAATACAACTCTGATCGAAAAAAACAATTTTATTTTACATTGCGTCCTGACTAGCCAAAAATTATTTTGCACATGGAGAAAGCGTCGGCAGAATAATGAGAAGAAATTTGTTTATGGTCTTCGGTGTGAAGTTTACGGGCAGATGTTCCTGTTCAGTTTGCGCAGAATTTTTTGCTTCACACCGAGATTTTTTTTCGAAAATCTCAGTATGTGCATACACACACATATTTTTTTTTTTTGTATTTTGTTTGCGTCATGGCAATACATCGTGCTAACAACTGTTCGGACAACTTTGTTCGAAGACGAACAGACTATGAACAGCGACGGTTTTCACATGCCGTCTTGACTAGCCATAGATTTGTTTTGCCAATATACAGATTGCTGCTCGCACAGGGATTAAGCTCGTGAAGACCATCGCTGCTTAGATATTTTGCATGTGTGATATTTCCAAGACATGTTCCTCCTTGCGTATCTATCATAACGCTTAAATCTGGTAGTGAATCGCTTTTCTCTAAAATGCTATTTTTAGAATATCGAATAAGACGGTACCAGCGGTTTGTATATTTCTGTAACAGCGTTTTTAATTTATTCGTATTTCCTTAGTCGAGTAGACTTAAAAAATATATACATACATACATATGTATGTATTTAATCAAAAGATCACTTGTGCATATCATATTTTGAAAAGTTGTCTATGTATGTACATATGTATGTATATAAACTGTACCCCAAATTCACATATAAAATTTTAACAATCAATTTGTGAGATGGACATTCAGCCCTCATAAATCTCCAGGATCGCACGGATTTTATACATATTTCCTACAACAAATTAAGTCGTGTTACATTTATGTTCCAGAGGCCTGCGCAGGGTAAAGGTAGTCTTCATTCGAAAGTATAATGCCACATCTGAGCAACTGCCTAAGTCTTACACACCAATTAGCCTCAGCTCGGTCTTCTTAAAGACGATGGAAACAAATCCTAGATAACTTCATTAGGGAAACTTCTTTCACTGAAACCGATGCATCACAGTTTGCCTACCACCCAGATTTCTGTGAGCCATTTTAGCATGTGCTCTGCGATTGTCCGGCTCTCGATTCTCTTAGAATATAAATATTTGGCACGCCATGATTAATTTCAAGAGGTCTACAGGGCTCCAAATTGCACAAGGTAATTCGATTTATTCGTAACCTTAATCTCTTCCAGTAAAAGAAAAATGCTGCTCAAAGGACCCTATAGATCGCGGTGCATTTAGCCTTGATAATACAAATAATAATAATAACACTCATATATTACATTTTAATAAAAATAAAATCTGTATTAGCATTTATTTATTTATTGTAATGTTCTTTCAATAAAAGTAAAGTAGATAAATTAATTACTTTAATTATACAGACGGTTATATATACATATATGCATATACATATTGGGATGTATGGTAAATGTAGCTTATTTAACTTCTTAAAGATATGATAAATGTATAGTATAGTATCGGTATATAATGCATATTATGTATGTGTTTTATTCTGTTGCTAGTAAAGTTTAAATTAAGAAGCAAATAAAAGTTAAACAAGAAAACTAATAATAAAAAATTAAAAAACAAAATCATGGTAAGCACTAAAATGTAATAGGAAAACATAACAGATTTTTTGTTTTTAAGAAATAATAAAAATGTAAACAACAAACTGAATGCAACATTTTTTTACGTTGTAGGAAAGTATTCATCGATGTGTGAATCTTCTGAAATCATTTCCAATGAATGGAAATTCGTTCTAATATAGTTTTTGCAATCAGATAGAGCTGTAACATTCAATAAACATTTAACAAATTTGACGAAGTTGCGTAATAGTTTTCTACTTACCCAATTTGCCATCTAAAATACGATTTGTTATACGTTTGGCCAACACTTTAAACAATTCTTTGGTAGCAATTTTCCGTTTGTAGTAAGGATTCAGAATGTCTACTACGTTTTTACTAATATCATTCTTTTGTTTTTGAGCCGATTCACGTTCCGTTTGTAGTTTTTGTTTATATTTTGACGAAGAGGTAGAGAAGGAGGTTGACAAGGAATTTAGCTTTAAAGATGACGATTTTATATTACCCTCTTTTTCAGTTATTTTTTTACCATGCTCTGAGGATTTAGTTGTAGAGGAAGACGAAAAATGATTATGAGCACGATTAGAGGCAGAATGGTGATCGTTAGACGTTTTAAATTTAAATATCGGTGATTGCGAAGATGAATTTGAATATGGCGATATTTTATCTTTCATTGAAGAGTGTTGTGGCACAGAGTTTGTTATGTCCTTGTTAAAATTATTGCTATTAGAATTTTTGTGGTCCTTTACATTTTCCTTTCTTAGCTCATATTTGTTTTTTTCGTTTTCAATTTTTTCCAGCAAGGAAAGGATATCTTCAGGTCTTTTATTATTGCCATCTTCATCACCTTCATTTTGCGAGTCTTCTCGATCAATGTCTGTTTCTATATCTGGTGGTGCATTGTTTAAATGGGTGCGGTATTTGTCATTGGGTTGTTTAAAAAAATGTGATGTTCTTTTTTGCTTGAAAAGGTGTCCATAAGATGAGGATGATGTTGATGACAATGTGGAGATTTGTTTCAATGTTTTTTCTTCGTTCTTATTAACAACTCTATTTTCTTTCGACATGTGAATATCTTCTTCATCTTTTCTTTCTTCCTTTTTCGATGCTGCTATTTCTTCCTGCTCTAGTTTTTCAATTTCTTGTTTTAACGACTGTTCTTTGGAAATAAGAATGTCTAAGTTGTCTTCACTTGCGTCACATTCATTCTCTAATTCCATTGCGCACTCATGATCTTCTCCTTTACAGTCCATATCTTTTTCATTTTCGGGGGAAACTATTTTGCCAAGCTTGTGTTTTATGTTATTATTTTCTTTCGATTCTCTGCTTTCCAAACTAGCATTAGAGGAATATTCATTCGCCTCTTTTCGGGTATTAAAAAAACTAACTAAGGTGGTTTGTTTAGCCATATCTTGTTTATAACTTGTTGGTTTTCTTAATGCTTTGGGAACATCATTTTTGTTCTTGCTAGTGTTGTCAATGTATTGGGCATTTTGTTCCTCTAATTCCTTGAGCTTACGCTCAAAATATTCTACACTGCCTCCATTCCATATACTCTTCTTAGCTTCTGGCTTGGGAACATAGTCCAACAATATCGGCAATAAACGCTTTTGACTCGTTATTTGCTTTATGCTGGAAAGCTAATGAAAATACAATACTGTAATTGGTAATTTTCCAAAAAATTAAATTCGTTTACCTCTTTTGCCACAGCGTGTCTGTACATATTGACCACTTTTTGTTTCGAAAAACATTCGTATTCAATGTCAGCCGCTATGGTTTCATAATCTTTATGTGCTAAGGCACTTCTAGGTCTGTCTGGGTCACTATTTTCTACATTAGCCTTAAGAGCTTCAGCCAATGCCGTCAAGTAACTCTCACGCATTGATATTTTGAGACCAGCTACTTTTGTTGTGGTCGCTTGAGCTTGGTGTATTCGTGTCATGTGAGTGACTGATTCCTGTTCCAACTCTTTAGCGGCATTTAAACATTTTCGCAACTGAAATTGTTTCCGTATAAAGTCTTCGGTCTCACGTTTCGCTTTTTTCGCTAGTTGATCATGTGAATCTTCACCAGATTCACCATCAGAATTACCACCGTCGTTACTATATTCTTGGGCAGCTCGTTTGCAGCCAGCTCGACCACCTGTGTATAAAATATATTAATATCAATAAGGGGGTCTTTAATTTTTTTTCTAACAGAGGAGTCGCTTTTGAAAACTTTAAAAAAAATGCTGTCATACTCTAAAACGTATTAAATAGGCACAACAAATTAACAATTATTAAAAAAAAAAGCAAATATTTTGCTAAAATTATTTGTTACCTTCATATAAATCAGAGCTATCTTCTAATGAAATGCCCGTCTTGAATGCATCATCCATGCACAAACGATGAAACGTTTGTAGAGCCTTCTCCATCTTTTTTGGATTCTTACAAACATCACATTTGTCTATGCAATCAGGCGTTGGATCACCAAAGTAATTAGAAAATAATTTATGACGACATTGTAGCATCTCACAAAATGCAACAATTTCATCAAAATTTTTCATTGCTCTCTGAGCCATTTCTATTTTCCCTGAACACGATGAACTGCGGGAACGATTTATATCGGCCTGAAGAAGAAAACGTATAGACCTGACATCTTCACGGCCATAATAAAGACGACAGTAAGATTTAAGACCGTCACGACCTGCGCGACCAGATTCTTGATAATAAGCAGCCACATTTTGAGGACAATCCCAATGAATTACAAACCTCACAGAAGCTTTGTCTACACCCATGCCAAAACTGTTAGTGGCCACAATAACGGGATATTCACCACGCATCCATTTTTCTTGCACATCTACACGTTCCGAACCTTTGAGACCGGCATGATAGGCGATAGCAGCCACGCCTTGGCGTGAAACGCCCAACGCAACTCTTTCTACATTCTCCCGAGTACGACAGTAAATAATGCCACATCCTCGTTTAGGCGCTGGAGTATCACGAAATTCCTCTTCGTCTCCTAGGCAGTGTAAGGCAAAGGAAGCTAAATGTTGGAAATCATCTTCAATTGAATTTTTAAAGACAACATCGTAAAAAAGGTTTCTACGAAAACTGGGTGTTGAAAATTTTGCTACAGGTAAATTCAAATTCAACTGCTTGAATATGTCTTCACGCACATGTTTGGACGCTGTGGCCGTTAAAGCCAACCAAAGAATATTAGGATATTTTTTACGCAGTTCCCCTAGTTTTAAGTAATCAGGACGAAAATCATGACCCCATTGTGACACACAATGAGCTTCATCTACCGCTATATAGGCAATTTTATCGTATTTAATTAATTGCGCTAGTAACTCTTGAAACCCCTTCGTCGCTGCTTGCTCTGGTGTTATGTATAAAAATCGTATGCTGGGTTTAATTGCTTTCAAATCATTCACTACCCGATCTTTCTCCTTTTGAGACATTTTTGAGTTTAGAGAGTCTGCTTGTATTTTCCATTTTGCCAAGTGATCTATTTGATCTTTTATTAATGCCAAGAGCGGAGAAAATACAATAGTTATTTTGCCCTCTGCTATTAGGCCAGGCAACTGAAAGCACAGTGACTTACCGGAGCCAGTTGGCAAACTAACATAAATATCACGTTTTTCTGCAATACAAAAGGAATAAAATTAATACAAGGCACTTGACTAACTCCTATTATTTGAAAGACCACTAACTTTTCACTGCACATTTAATGGCCTTTTTTTGCAACTCGGACTTGAATTCTTTAAAGCCGAAATACTTAGCCAAATTTTCATACATTGTAATTTCCACTTCATCTTTTTCAACACTCATTTCGCTGTTAAAGCTAAATTAGTTTCTGCTAATTTTCTATAAAAATTGTTTATTTTTGCATAATTCGTTGTTTTTTGGTAAACTAAAGCCTGAATTTTACAGGAGACGAAATATTTGATATCTTTTTCTGTTTTTCCTTGCTGTTTTGTTATTTCCCCTATGGGAGAAAAACAAACATTTGTAGCTGTCAAATAGGCGCCAATAGCCAATGATGAGAATTGAGCTATTTTTTTAACAAAACAAGCGATTTTCATTATGGTTAGTCAAAGAAAAAATTTATTAGGTGGTTATTTTACATACCGACTGAACTAGCCAGAAATTTATTAGCACATTGACAGATTATGGTCAGAATAATGGACAGAAATTTAATTGTGGTCTTCTTTATGAAGAATGCGAGTGGATGTTCCTTTTTAGTTTGAGCATAATATTTTGTTTGTCATCGAGATTGTGTTCTTGTTCTCAGCATAGTTTATATGCGGGTGTTTATAGACATATACGCTCATATTTTTTATTTTGACTCTGTGATTTGTTTGTTAGGAGAATTTGGTTAAGCACGAAAAGGAACCTCAACAGCGACGGTCTCCACGAGCCTAATCGTTGTGCGAACAGCAATCTTTACGTTGGCAGAACAGAACTATGGCTAGTCAAGACGACATGTGCTGGTCTGTTAGTGTTCAAACACAGATGTCCGAACAGTTGTTTACACAGCGCTGTTCTGCCATCACACAAACAAGATACATACAGGAAAAATAAAAATGTGTTCGTATTTGCTCGTCTATAAAGGCGCGTACATAAACTATGCTGAGAACATGGAAGCAATCCCTATGAGAGACAAACAATTATGCTCAAACTGCACATGAACATCTACACATATTCTCCATACCGAAAACCACGAACAAATTGTTTCCCGATATTCTCTCGACACTCTCTCCATGTGCGAACAAATTTTTGTAAGGGAAAAAATTACACTTTTGGATTCAAAATTAATACTTAAATTATTCCAAAAAACTCAACAAAACAACGTGATACTATTGCTCTAAATTTTTTGTCATTGTTATTAAAACGAATATTAGTAAGACGAAATATAGTATTAATTACTCTGAGTTTATATTTACACTAAAGTAGATTCTCTATATCCGGGGAACACAAAATATTTTTTTAGATATCAAGCTATTAATATGGCAGAAGTGTTGTACAACAGACTTTTCCCTAACTGCCATCAACCAGTTACTAATGATAGTTCTGAGTCGGACTCAGAATGTTTCGTAACATACTATCCATTTAGAAGAGGAGCTAATAGTACTTTAAATTAATTCCAAAATCCACAAAAAATTCACAGTACTATTAACAACTAATCTGACTTCAGCGAACGCAAAATTGCGAAACCGTATACCCTGTAATAAATATTTCAATGGTGTTGTTCTATTTCTACAGCTGAATACCATATGACTATATTGGCTTTATAACGGATTTGTATGAAGTACTTTGAATTCCAAAGCGAAGGTTGAGATAGGAATTATTAGCCAATGTAGTTGATTTGTTCAAAGCTTTATGGATGTTATTTTTGCCTCAATAATGCGGTACCAAGTTAACCGTCTATCTAGATGGATACCCCAATACTTAACCTGTGTTTTCGCTGGAACAGTGGTACTTGTTATTCTTGGACAATTTTGCTTTCTGAGGGAAAACTTTGCGTGAGCACATTTCGATAGATTTACCTTTATCCTCCACTTTTAAGCCAGTTCTCTACCTTATGAATATGGGACTGAAGTTTTTCACTGTATAGATTATGTCCCCCCGGGGGCATATCATCTTGAAGATGGATTGCCACTGGGGGAAACAGTTCCTGAGGCTGTGAGGAGCCTGAAACTGGAAGAAGGTAGGATTTCGAAGTTTGACCAGTAACAAACATCGACTGGCACCAAGGAAACCAGTAGCCCCTGGAACTTCGGTTCCAGGCTGGTTGTTGGGGGGTCTCCTTCGAGGGTGCACGTGGTGGCTGTCATTGCAAGCTGTCAACTGTCATGGCAGGAGATTGGATAGCTCCGAACCCCTCAGCAAGGGGTGGGATCGGGGACCTGACATTCTCTGTCCTAATTTGCTACCTATGGGATTTGCATGAGTGCTATTCTGGTGGTGCTTATGCGGATTGCATAGGGGCGCTGGTCTGTGCCGCTTAATGTCACACCCGTGGTTGGGCCACCGTGAGGTTGAGCCATCGCTGGCAGGTACTCACGTGAATCTAAGCACATCTGTATAGATAATATATAAAATAGTTGCCTTAGTATACTACTTTGAGGAACTTCTGCAGAGATTGATCAGCTAGACGCACATATGGGTATTTTGCCAATCTATCTGGCATAAAATATTATTTTGTAAATATTAAAAAAATGGATTACATATGTTTTTTTGAGTTTCTATGAGCAAGGGGAGGTATTCCTCCAATCCTACTCCCGGAACGTCCCTGTCAACATTTTTTTTATTATTTTGCTAGCTTCTACAAAATATAAATTTTTAAGCTTTTATGTTGACGGGAAGGTGTCTTCCCTATGCGTAATCAATCTCCCATCTCCTAAGAATATTAATAAAAAGAAATTTTTGTAGCTTATTACTTTATAGTACTATATTTATCTTAAAATAATTACTATGTTCGAACAAATTTGTAGCTAGTTAAGGCGAGAAATATTTATGTATTGTTTAATTATTTGACAAACTAAAATTCGAATCATCTTTTAGGCGCAGTGTAAGTTGATTTTCAAAACATGAATAAAACATAATAATGCCTTGTTCATAAAAAATATTGTTTATCGGGCATGTTCTGACACTCGGAGAGTGTCAAATCGCATGCGAGTAGCGAATCGCCAAACTTATTTCAGCATGTTCTGCAACTCACGCGTTTTACTTGCGATTTGCTTTTGAAAAGTTTTAAAAGAAAACTCTGTATTTTTAATATTTCTAATACCTGAACCTAGAATCCGGGCATTTCATTTGAATTAATTACAGCACTAGCTGCGCATATTTTTCGAAGATGACTCGTATCAGCTATTTATTTGAAACGCCAGTGCAAAAGAAGAAATACAGAGGCAAAAGTTTCAGAAGCAAAGAACGTTTTTAAATTTCATGTTTTTAGAAAAAATGTGTTACAAAATGTCTTTAGTTCTGATAAAATAATTTATGCATAACTTCGTAGTTTCTTTAAAAACTAGTTTAGTTTAAGTACAGCAGTTCACTTCAGTATACGGCCATGTTCCGACACTCGCATCTCGCACAAAATTTGCGATTGTTTGTTGCAAGAGTTTTGGCGAGTTCAAGTCGCAAGACTTGAATGCGAGTTACAGAACACCAATGATTTGGTAAAGAAAATTATTTCAATAATTGGCGAAGAAAATGTTGTAGTTACCTCAATTAAGCACGGTAACATTAATGAAACGAAAATTCAGGTAAAACATGAGAACGACTACCGAAAATTAGTTAACGAGTTAGAAAAGGAAAAAAGAAGTTTTTATACATACCAACTGAAAAGTTCTAAAGGGCTTCAGGTTGTAATAAAGGGTATTGACCATTGCGTAGAACCTGAAGATGTTAAAACTGGATTGCTGGATAAAGGTTTCAAAGTTAAAAACTTTTTGAACATCAGAAACCGCGATAAAAACCCTTAGCCCATGTTTAGGGTAGAGTTTGAACCTGGGGATGTGGTTTTAAAAAAGAATGAGACACACCCAATCTACAATCTCAAATTCCTTCTACATCGTAGAATCACCGTAGAGGAACCGCATAAGCGCTTGGGACCCGTTCAGTGTATGAACTGCCAGGAATTCGGCCACACTAGGGCCTACTGCAAGTTGCCCACAGTGTGTGTCGTGTGTGGTGAACTCCACGGCATGACAAAAAAATGTAGTAACTGTGGCGAAAACCATACCGCAAATTATAGAGGGTGCCCTGTATATACCCATTTTAAGCACTCAATGACTAAAAAATCATCAGTTGCTCCTCAGCAACCTCAGCAGTTACATGTTGTTTCTAGTAACAATTTTCCCCAAACAATCAAGCCAACCAACCATATTAACGTTCATACTCCTGGACACATTTCTTATGCTAATGTATTAAAATCTAATACAGCAAACCGGAATCCAGAACCCAAATCTCTCACCTCTGAGCCAAATTTTAGCAACCTTGAGGCAACATTACAGACTCTTGTTCAGTCGATAAATACTTTTACAGCCTCTATGACCACCATGATGCAAGAAATGCTGAAAATGCAATCAACCATTTTGCAGGCAATTTTAAATAAATGATTCGTTTAAAAATATGTTTCTGGAATGCGAACGGCATCCGCCAACACAAAAATGAACTTGTTTACTTCCTTAAGGAAAAACAGATCGATGTAATGATGATTGCTGAAACCCACCTAACGTCGACTAGCTACTTTATAATAAATGGTTACGTTCTATACGATATTAAAGACCCCCGAGGAAGAGCTTGCGGAGGCTCGGCAATTCTGATAAAATCCAGAATTAAACACTATTTCTTTAATGACAAATGCGAGGATTATCTCCAAGCTACAAGTATTTGCATAGATAAGTTCTATAGTAAATTAGTTATTTCATCGATTTATTCTCCGCCCCGATTTTCGGTGACAGAAAATCAGTACTCAAATTTTTTCAATTCGCTTGGTCCTTGCTTTCTCGCAGCTGGCGACTACAACGCAAAACATACATTTTGGGGTTCACGATTAATTTCCCCCAAAGGTCGCGTGCTGTTTGATACTATTTCCCGTATGGGTTTAAAGGTAATTTCAAGCGGGCATCCCACATATTGGCCCACAGACCGGCGAAAGATTCCAGACGTTATTGATTTTGGAGTTGCGAAAAACATCCCTCTAGAATGGATGCAAGTGGAGCCTTCATTTGATTTGTCTTCCGATCACTCACCCACAATTATATCCATATGCTTCCCTCGAGAAATTGGGTCACCGCTAAATGACTTAGCTTTAACAGTCACTCGAGTGAACTGGCTAAAATATAAAAAATATATAAGTACACATTGTACCGAAAATATTGTTTTAAGAACGCCTGAAGATATTGATTTGGCAACTAATAATTTTACCCGGAACCTTAAACAAGCCGTGCAACATGCTACTACTAGTCATGCAGTGTCCAGAAATGTAAACAGTAGGACTTATTCTTTAGAAATAGAACAACTTGTGTCAGAAAAAAGAAGAGCAAGAAGATAGTGGCAAGTTTGCAGGTCTCCCCAGTCAAAAAGTAGGCTACGGGAATGCACACATCGACTTAGAAACCTGCTTGAAATTCAACGATCCGCTTCCCTTAAAACTTATTTGGAAGGCCTGGATGGTACTCCTCAGTCTGATTATTCGTTATGGCGCGCGACAAGAGTTTTAAAACGACCAGTTAGGGCAAAGCCGCCTTTGCGAAATCCAACTGGGGACTGGGCTAGAAACGATTCCGAAAAGGGGAACTTATTTGTAAACCATTTAAGAAATGTTTTTGCTTTAAACGCATCTGATGAGGCAGCTGATTTGCCGCCTTTTGCCAGCAGATCTCTTGTGTCTCTACATTTTAATTTTCGAGATGTCGAAAACGCAATTTGTAATCTAAAACTGACAAAAGCTCCAGGTATTGATACAATTAGTAACAAAATGCTGGTGCAGTTACCTATAGTAGCTAGAAGAGTTATGCTTTTTATTTTTAACGCTATATTACGCCTGGAGTATTTTCCTGCAGAATGGAAGTTGTCTATGATTACAATGATACCTAAACCCGGGAAGGATCCCACCAAAGTAGAATCCTATAGGCCAATAAGCTTACTGCCGACAATTTCTAAATTGTTCGAAAAATTGTTGATAATGAAGTTGACTCCCGTACTAAATGCTGTAGGATGTATCCCCAACCATCAATTCGGTTTTAAGGCTAAGCACAGCACTATTGAACAAACACACAGATTAGTCAATGTCATAAGAAAATCTTTTGAAGACAAAACATATTGCTCAGCTCTTTTCATTGACGTTGCTCAAGCTTTTGACAAAGTGTGGCACGACGGCTTACTTCACAAAATAAAGCTAAATTTGCCAATAAACACCCACAAACTTTTGGAAAGTTACTTATATGGTCGCCTATTTGTCATCAGAGAAGGTGATTTCACAAGCTCCCTTCAGCCAATTGAAGCAGGAGTCCCACAAGGTAGTATACTGGGTCCTACCTTGTATTTAATCTATGCGTCTGACATGCCAACAGGATCCCAAATCCACACTTCAACTTTTGCAGATGATACAGCATTTCTCAGCGTCAATAAAAATCATCAATTAGCCTCGCGAAATTTGCAGGAACATATTGAAAATTTAGAGAAATGGCTAAAACTCTGGAGAATCAAGGTAAACGAACAGAAATGTACTCATGTGACATTCACACTGCGCAGGGAAACATGCTCGCCGATCAAGATCAACAATCAAGTAATTCCGCAGCACAATGAAGTCAAGTACCTTGGTATTCACCTCGACCGCCGGCTAACGTGGAAGTCTCATATTGATGCAAAACTGACTCAGATGAAACTAAAAGCAGTTCAACTAAATTGGCATATAGGCAGAAACTCTTCCTTGAAATTGGATTGCAAACTCTTGTTGTACAAAGCGATTATAAAACCAATCTGGTGCTATGGAATTCAATTATGGGGTACCGCCTCGATATCAAATATTAAAAAAATTCAAAGGCAACAAAACAAAATTCTCCGTATGATTATAGCAGCTCCTTGGTATGTTAAAAACTCCCGAATTCACGAAGACTTAAGCGTGCCTATGGTAAAAGTAGAATTCGCCAGGTACGCGATAAAGTATATCAACAAACTTGAAACTCTCCCGAACCCACTCGCGGCCATGCTCTGTAAGATCTGTGTACTTATTGTTAGTTCATTATTTGAAGATTCAGTAAATAAATAAATGTAATAAAAAAAAAACAGAACACCTCACATGTGAGTTGAAATCACAATCGCAAATTTTGTATGAGATGTGAGTGTCGGAACATGGCCGTATAAATAATTTTTTAAACTAATTAACACTGTCCCTAAAAAATGTCATGAATTTTAGTTTGTCGAATAATTAAACAACAACAGCCGAGTACGCGGAGAGTCGATTAAGCTGATGTTTAGTAACAGCTGCCATCACCGAAAATAATTTGTCTTATACCTTCTTATATTATGTTCAGATATGCACCTTAATTGCGTAATTAGGAAATTTACGCAATTAGGGCCATAGTTGAGCTCAATTTATCATATAAGAAAACAATTAATACTTATTGCACCACAACTTGTATCAACTTTATCTTCAGCTCCGCTGAAGTTCAGTGAGAAACAAAAACCATTCCAAAAACAGTGACAAAACTGAAATTGCTTGAAAATGAAGACGAAAAAAGTATATTTTATCAAATCTTTAACAAAGGTACGTTTTAAATACAATAAAGCATCAACTGAACAGTCACTAGGTTTCCCATCATTTTCTGCTAACCGTCACCCCAGTAGAACCAAAAGAAAATTTTTTAAAATTTCGATGTAGTTTTATGAAGAAAACTAACATGTAAATTGAAAATTTTGCATGACATACAGTGTTTTAACGGTATTGCTGTCGGTAACTCGATTTAAAATTTAATGTCTCAATTAAGCTGCATATCTGAACATAGTATTAAACACAGCCACCGATAATAGTTTTTTTTTTGCTTTTGCATTTGATTTACATGCATAGCTGCTAGATGGAATTGACAAAAAATCGCGTCAATTAAAATTATGGTATTTTGAACAGGTTTTTAGACTTTTTCTACCAACGAAATATTAAAACTGATCCTTGATTTACCTACAGGTTTGGATAGAAACCGGTGTCGGCTTTTGTGCGAAGAACAAAAATGACTCTGAAGATGGCACATAGCCGAAAGCGGTTTGCCTATAAAACAAACTTGGCCAGAGATGACGATAATTTGTTCCAATATCAAATCACCCTGTCGGAATATCAAATCTAGAATAAATTAGAGTGCTTATATTTCTTAATTTGATGTTTCTGGGAAACAAGGAAATATAAAAGAAATACTACTCGTATCTACAACTAATAACACCGTATTAATGTGTAGCATTTCACCAACGGGAGCGTCATACAGCTTTTAATTTTACAGACATTGCATGGTCTGTGAGAACAATTGCGATCAAGTCAAAGGTGAACCAAATAAATAAAATTTGGTTTATATAGTGTTTAAAATATTATGTAGTTTGCTTGCAAGCATTGATCAGTGATAACGTCAGGAAATTTATTATTAATTTGATTTTTTTTTAATAACTTTATTTAATTTTTGAAATTTCTAAAATGAAATTGGATAACCTATCAAAACACGGAGTTTTAACCGGAAGTTTAATAATAACTTTTCTAACTATTATGACCATATTGGCTTCAAATAAAATACATGATGTTAATTATTTAGCGGAGATGTATAGAGGTAAGTATAAGTAATTATAAATGATTTTTCAGTGCGAACGAGTTCAAGACCCACCAGATATTATTGAAAGAACTCAACATCTAGGTCTAACTTATTATGTTATATTATATTATATTTTTTAAGATTTTAATGAGTTTGAACAAAATCCTCCGCCATCGTTGGATGTACCAATTGCTGTTATAGCCATATCGTTGGTCATGATTGTGTTTACTGGGCTAATGATTGTTGGAATTATTAAGGTAATGAATTATTTGTTAAAAGAAAAATTATTTCGGTAAAATATGGAAAAGAAGTTTAAATATCGCACACAATTAATTTTTTGAAATTATCGTTTTTTTTAAATACATTATTGTTTCTTTTGGTCTGGAGTTTTTAATATATCTTTCAATTTCCCGTTTAAGTCCCTTAAATTTACTGTATTAAGAATTTTTTTGGGAGCTTGATTTAGAATTACTATTTTTTGTTCCTGCGATTTTGGCTTGTTTTTCGTTTTTTCCGACTCCAGCAAAAATTCTGGGGTTTTTCAATTCCAGCTGTTTTATTTTTGTTAGTGGTTCGTCTTTAAAAATTTTTGTATATTCTTTAACAATTTAATCGAGTTTAAAAATATAACATTTTTTTTTATAAAAATGTCCATTATCGAATTTAGGCAATTTTCGTATTTTTAATTTTTTTTTTTAAACGGCTGCTAGACGTATCAATATTCAGTTTTAATATTTGTGTTTCTTTACAAAAATAGGCACATTTACATTTATAAAATTTTAATGAAATTGTTGGCATGACTAGTTTAATTTTTTTTTGAAATTATTAAAGCAGATTGAAGGCCTTCAGCTGGCAGGGACAAAGATAGTTTGCCGTAACTGAGTGCTCTGTCAGAATATCTGGCTTATACCTTACGTGGTGGCGTTCGGTAACAGGTTCCTGTCTCTGCTGGAGCCTGGCTTAATAAGTCGAGCGTAGAAAAATTAACAGTCTTGTAAAAAAATTCCTAATCTACGGTGGAACAGCATATGCTAGGGATGCGTGACCAAGAGAGTGCTTGGATTCTAGTATGCAAACTGTGGATACCAGCAGATCTTTAGTTTTAATACAGGCTTACCCATGTGGATATATTTCTCTCCATTAGAGGGATGAATCAGGAAGCCTCGCAAGAGATGGAGAGGTTAATCTATGAAGAAACTACGGTTTTAATTGACTAAGGGAGGAATTCTGAATAGATGGACAAGAACACCTCGCAAGAGTTAGAAAAGTCAGTTTCCAAAAATACTCATGCGAAAGAGGCTTAGGCGGTGCACATTGTGTATGAATCTCCAGCATTGGCTAGCATAAGGCTTAGGCCCACGGGCAGACACTTGTTAAATGTGAATGTAATGGTGGACCTAAGCGTTAGACAAATGCTATCAATAAACAAGATACTCCGCGATGAGGAAGAAGGTTGACAGTCACCAGTCGATATTGTGAAATCACTACAGTCGGTAGTAGAGGCTACTGGTAGCACGAGACTTGAATGAAAGTAAGGTAGTCGTAAATTACAAATCGGTTGCCTTAAACCAATTTGTGTAAAGAAGGGGGTCGAAAAGGGAGCCGTAAATTTAGCGGTCTGTTACATTAAAAAAAAGCAGATTGACGTAGTATATCATTTATTTTATTTGGTATTGGGGGTATCTTTTGGGGATATATAAAAAAATATATCCAAACACTGGAAACGAAAGGCAAGAGCTCATTGTAGACATTTTCATACATCCGTAAAAAAATACGAAAATCATTAGGAGAGCTCTATCTGAGCTCGTTAAGCAATTTCTTGAACTCATTTCTTCTATGTAACGAGTCCTTTATCCATATTAGGTTCCTTTTATTTTTTTAATGACTAATGCAATAGCAATACAACACTTTTTTTATCCCTCCCTCTATTTTAGCTTGGATAATTAACATAAGAAAAGTGACTTGCGAAAGTTCGTTTTGAAAGTCGAAACCACATTTTTTTTTACAATATTTTGCCTTTTTTGCTGCTTTTACAAAAAGTTTTCTATACTCACTCTGCGCAAAACATTGTCTTAAGATCAGGGAAAAGCAATGATAAAAACTATGACTTTTAACATTACAAAACTTTAGAAGGAGCCTTAAATAGGGAAAAGTTAACAAATTTGGGGGATATGCTAACTCTTTTATAAAACAATTACATAATTTATTGCAAACAAACGAAAAATATTGAATTTTAAAAATTATTTTTCCTTTTCAGGAGCGCCTCTTATTTATAGCTCCCTGGTTAGTAATATTCAGTTTTGGAGCTGTCAGTGAAATAGTATTTTTTGTGCATCAACTTGTACATTACTTTTCACCTGAATTGTTATTATACATGTTGTGTATACTCGGTAATAATTTTATTACATTATTTGGTGAACATTTACAGGTGCTTTCTTAATTAATTTATGTTTTTTTTTTCTTTCCAGGCATTCAATTACTAATATTCTCTCCCATAGCTTTCATATTTTATGACATTCGTTGTAAAAATAAAGCTCAGCAAAAGTTTCACACAAATTTTCAACAAGAAATTGAAACTACTTAATTGAAGTAATCACAGAAGTAGTGATTAAATAGTTAAAATTGATTAAATAAACAAATATTATTAATATACCGTCTTAAAAGTGACATTTAAATTAAAGTGCTTTATTCATGGTTATTAATTTTAAAGCAAATATTAACACACGAATATAATGTCTATTAGTAAATTACATATGCATATAAAAAATTGTCACGCAATCTAAATAAAAATTAAATCTGCCGATTATACAAAATATGCATACATTTACGATATATTTTATTTATTTAAAATTGTACATAAAAATGTTTTAGCCTTAATATTAGTTATATTTTAAAATGTCAGTATATAATTAAATAAAATATTTTTTGTACATTCATGTTTTGTATTAGCTTTTCCAAAACACATTCTTTGTATTTGTATAATATTACCAAAAACTAATAATACAAAATATTACGGAGTCCTCATGCATAGATGAATATAGATTTTACTTATTTTAATGTTAAATCTATAATTCTTCCCGTTCGTAAGAACACCATTTATATGAATAGAGTACGTTAATAAAAATAACATAAATATTGCAGCTTGTTATTTGTTACCGGCTACTGTAAATATTACAGTAAAATGTTAAGTAAAAACAGAATAGGTGTATATATAAATAATTAGCAAAGACGGCAACCAGTTACAAACAAACTATGGGGACTAAACTGTCAGCTAAGACACACATACAGTGTAAAGATTTGTGTAATATAAATAAAAAAATAAAAATGGACGGCATGGAAATTAACTAACAGTATATGTAATTTTAAAATGGAGCTGCCAGAACTAAATAGTTCGTTCAATTGGGAAATTCTATCAGAATGATGGGGTTTGTAAATGCTGTAGAACTGCTTCAACTCTCTAGCAGAATCTCTTAATTGAACGACATAACTTTAAACTGTGGACGTTTTAAAATATGCCTTCATAAGTTACTCTTTATTCTAATACGCCACTTAAACCAAAACGCAAAGTGGCTAAAATATCCAAAATGTATATGACAGCAGTGACTAGGGAAACGGAGGCAGCACCTAACACCAAATCCAAACGTTGCATATTGGGATGCCAGTAATTCAAATCCTTAGTAGATGCCCAATCGCGGAATAACATTGCAGTAGTTGCCACATACAAAACAAATCCAACAATCGACCACAGGGCTGACGTGCGCCAGGGCGTTCTAAAATAATAAAAGAGAACAGAAATATGTATGTATATTCAATAACAATTAAAAAGAATACGAAGAAAATGAGAGGCAGATACAATTCAACTTACAAATCACCAAATAAGGCCATAATTAAATAAATAGCGGTATAAATTAATAGACAGCCAAAGGTCACATAACATAAGGCCACTACGCGCGGCGTAACAAAAGTGCGTATAGTAGAATGAGTAGCTGGTTCATCGATCAAGCCAATACAGCAAATGATAAGACACTACGATCACAAAAACAAAGTAAAAACTCAATTAAAACAATTACATATGTATTAATTAAATAATCAGCTCACCAATTCGAGCACTTTTAAAGCCACTAAAGTGTAAGTGGCTGATTTCATAGAGCCCGGAGTATACGAGTTATCCTCAGCTGGTGACATTTCAACACGTGTTATTTCTAGAAGATTAAAAAGAATAGTTAATAAAAGTTGATAATTTTGCATTGAAATAAGTAATTTTGATGCAAAAATTTTTTATTATTAAAATACCTATAGAACTTAAAAAACTCATGTTGACCCAAATTTGCTGTTCATAATTAGAAGAACATAAAAATACATATTTAATTACGTCATCTTATTCTTCTTCAAATTTCTATCAATTACGCTTGTATGCCCGTGATGTACAATAAGAAGTCTTTATAACACAAACTACGTAAAATGTGATAAAAAAAATCTTGGGCAATGATGCGTTAAATGTGGGTAAAATTTGTCAATGTGTGAGGCATGAATGGTTTAGTTACGAAAGTAAGCTCTTTGGTGTCAAGGTTAGCTATTTAAACTAATTTTAACCAGTACGAAAAAATTGTATAAAACTTAATTAAATAACTTAAAGTTCTTAAATACTCGAATTCCTTCTTGCGATGCTATAGACACAGTGCGTTCTATTAAAGAACTCTTAAAACTGTAGTCTTACCGTGTTGTCGTCTTATGTGCACTGATTTGGGCAAGTGTACAACAATTTGTAACTTTATATAAACAATAATTTATAACTTAATCATATCCTTCAGATAATGAATAAGATGAAGAAGAAGAACTAAGGAAGACCTTTAAGGAGTAGTGCTTATGCACATACGTACGGTAGTGTGTTTTGCGGTCCACTGGCCGGTCATTCACAAACGGATAAGTTCTTAATGAATAAACTTTAATTCCGTTGTAATAACAACAAAACAGTGAACCGAAGCACACATTGTATCAACGTTCTAGTGAATTAATGGAGGTGAATACTCTGCTGCCAACGATAACCACCTTCTCCCTCTGCTGTACGCAGTCGCATAGCTCCCAAATAGGCATTGAAGCACTGTACATACGAATTGTATTCGATTATCGGATTTGCTAAATCAAAAGGGGATTAGACGTATTAAAGAATTTTTTTAACGGTTTCAAAAAATCGCCACACTTAAATTATTCTTCCGAGATTTTATTTGTTATCGAATCAATATGAATAGCAAATGTCGCTGTCATCTTTATAAGAATAGATTAGATATTTGACGTAAACGGCCATTTAAAAATATAAGAAGGATGGCAAGAGAAAGGCCATAAGATATCCCTAAATTATCCTTAAAATCGGCTTGGAAATATCCAAAGCTCCATTCAGTCAAATGATCTGTAGGACTACACTATGTTTCCGAAACAAAGAAATGCTGTATAGCGTTCTTTGCGGAAGCCACAACGTTACATTCAACGAAATGGCGTATGTGACTACACTATGTTTCCGATCTTTTTTGGAATTAAAACCCTGTAGGAAAGCCCAAGCCATAATGGTATTCGCTAAGCAAATTGTTAGACGCCACTGTAACTTTAGAGAGTGTAAAAAAATTTTAGTTCATCGGTAATTTGTAAATGTGTATCCATTGACGAGACATTACCACCTTCCAACATATCACAATTGTATTAAAAATATTATGGACTTGCTACCTTAAATAAATACTTGCTCAATAGGCCCAAAAGAATTATTTATGTTGCGATGCGCTAAAAGTAGATCTGCGAAATGGGAATATTTTTTTGGATTATCATTTAGCCTGCTAACAAATGACCAAAACCTGTTACTAGCCCAAGAAACAGTAAGAAGCCAGCCGAACATGTTATGTTGATAGTAAAAGAGCATATTTCTATTCTATAAATACATTGGGTTTTAAAATCTACGTTTATTCTTGGAGTTAAAAGTTTGACGGTTAAATCGGGCGCGGATCTAGCTTAAGTTTTGATGGTGGTTGGTATTGAATAAATGAAACAATCATTTGTTTGAGAAAGCGCTTATTTTCAGTCGTTTTGTTAGGGAGGGGGAAGAGTTAGAAGAATATTATATTTCCCACCCCTTAGATCCGCGCCTGGCTGACGTAATGGCTCTGGTATCGAAGATCGGAAATTATTTTAATAATTTTTTCTATTATGTAACTTCTTACGAAATAGCGATTTTCGTACTGCAATCCTGTAGGATATCCTTTTTATTAATAAAACATAATAGCATAGTTTGAAGTGCTTTAATATTTTCGCTTGTTTTTTCAAATAATGATAACTTAGCTATGTTTGCATTAAAATCCATTGCATAAACAATATAAGCAAACATTTACAGTACAAATACTATTTAGCGCCAGTTTATTTATTAGTTTTTGTTTAGCATTTATAAAATGTGATTTCTCCTTAGAAAACCTACAAAGTTTATTTCTTTTCTTCAGCAGAGAAATTGCAACATGCAATAAAAGCAGACAAGAGCAACTTGGGCAAAACATAATGTTACGGCAGACAGGTTTCTGTTGTAAACTGCCCAACCTTCTATCGATAACAACAACAATACGAACGTGTGTACTAGAGTCAATAACCGTATAAAATCTAAGGTTTCGTCACCTAAAAAGAAAATTTTTCTGGCCCTAAGTACAAATATTTATTGAAAGTAACACACAAGTACGCACATGAACTCGATTCAGTTTAAAACGAATGATATGGGTTTTCTTAGACTGATAAACACAAACAATTTTACCTTAGATATTCCGGCCTAAATACTGCTTCTCTCTACTTCAAAGTAGAATGTAAAACATACCTATCGCCCATTTCTCAAAACTACAAGTTACAAATTTAACAAGTAAAATTGATTTGAAAAAACAAAATTAGTAGAATGAAGTACAACTAACTCATTTGAAATCACTTCAGTTTAAAATTGTTGATGTTCCGCATTTTACATTTTACGTTTGAATTTCAACATCTAAACAAAAATTCCTGATTGTTGAGTTTTTAAATGTTTTTTTACTTGCAAATTTGTTATTTGTAGTTTTAAGAAATGGGCCCCTGATTAGGTGCATTACGATAAATATATTTTTATTTCAGGAATGGTGGGTTTAGTTGTTTAAAGGAAAGACGTCGGTGACGCTCTCAAATGAGCATCAGTGGGAGATTAAAACCCAATTGTAGAAAATTTGTTGTTTTGAAAATCAAAGAAGAGAAATGTCAGAATAAGGAATATGCTTTTTTTTCTTATCAACTTTCTTGGAGCGGCAGAGAAGTATGAAGCACTTTAAAACTGATAGTTAGTTCTATGCACGTTAGTGTTTACCCTTACACTAAAATAAAAATAGATTAAAGTGCTTAGGCAATAATTCATTAAAAATTAAATTAATCTAATTAAATCGATAAAGCAGATAAACCGATTTTAATCATTACAAAAATTGTGCTACATTTATTGAGATTTGCACCTAATCGTTTACCTTTTTAATATATTTGCGGTTTTGTATTACTAATTAGCTCCTCTCTTTTCTCATAAGCCTATTTACTTCTGTGTAATTATCCAAAGAAATCCTATGACACTCAGACAAAATTAACGCAAATTTTTCTATATACACACATGCATTCTTATATCATGGACAGGAATCAGCTGATGTTGTTTTGGCAAAAAAAAAATTAAAGGAGGGAAAAAATTCGCTAAATCGTTTAAATCTCTAAATGCAATGTTCTTTAATTGTTGCTCCTTTTTTAATTCCAAAACATGGTCAATTAAAAATATTTTCGTTGTTCTAAGCCTTTTGTGCCTTAAGATCTTTTTTGTCAAATATTTTATATTTTTAATATGAACTTTTTTCACTTAGCAATTAATCAGAAAAGTTTAATTTAAAATACATTTCAGTAGTTGGCGGATATGTAATGCCTTGAATTTCTATCACCGCTTTTCCATGACCAGGAAATATACAAAATTGAACGTTATAAAATTAAAAAAATGTTTCTGGATTTCTTTGTGCTGCTTCACATATGTCATTGTAGTCAGCACGAACATTAATTCTTTTTATATCTCATAGTACTTTTTATGGTGAAATGCAGGCTGTCCACTTCTATTTACATATGACCAACTTTAAAATTTATTTTGTTTAATAGAAACTTTATGTCGAACTCAGCAAAGCATCATCACAAAATTAGAGGGTTATAATTGCGGAAAGAGTTTATTGCTAAACATTCTAGATTCTTTTTTTGAGAAAATTCAATGGGAAATTTATTAGTTTAACGGGTTGGACTTAACACTTTTACATATCACAGCAAGCGATCTATTTTGACTTATTCTATCATACTTCATCAAAACTTGAATTCTAAAAAAATGAAGGTAACAAATTTAAAGAAGATTATAACAAAAATATTTAAATGATTTCTGTCTTGGCTTTTCGTGTAATGGAATTTAAGGGAGGATGATATTTTTTGTTACACTTGCCAGTTGCTTCTTTTGCTGTATAAGTAACATACAGTAAAAGAGAAAAACTAACATAAAAAAATATTTCATTTACTCCATAAGAAAACAAATCCCAAATTAGTCAAAAAAATTATGTGACAAAAGTCGACATAAAGTGTGCGCTGTACACAAACAAAGCAAACAATTAAATCTTTAGTCTTCATATCGTAGCAGTTATCACATGCAACTTTTTCGTTTATGTTTTGTTGATGTGTTAGTCTAACGTACCAAGCAATGGCATCGAGAAAAGAAATGTCATCAGACTTAAGGAAATTAGTAGTCAAACAAAGACAAGAAAACAAATCTTATGGTGAAATTGCCAAAATATTTAATTTGAGTCCAGCTACAGTGCAGACGATTGTTGAAAACTACAACAAGACAAGTTCCTTTGCGATCAAAGAGCGAACAGATCGTCCAAGGAAGCTTACCAGAAGGGACATCAGTTTAATTTTAAAAGACGTAAATAAAAATTCCAGTCTTAGTGCTTTAAAATTATCTGAACATACTGCTTATGTATCCAGTAAGTGAGTCCATCAAAGAACTGTCAAGAGGGCTCTTAGTGACAAAAAATATTTTAGAACACCGCGTATAAAGCCTTTGATATCTGAAAAAAATCGTTTTCTTCGACTCGAGTTTGCGTGGAGTAAACTAACTCCGGAGGAAATTTATAATTTGATTTCATCAATGCCACGGCACTTGCAAGCTGTGATAGACAACAATGGTGGACCAACCAAATATTAAAAATAATCAAAACTCTATTTTTTTATCATAAACCAAATGAATTACTTTATCTCTTCTTTTTTATGAATAAATATAAATCTTGAAAAAATTGCGTCTAATTTTTTTTTTTTTTTTTATTAAATGTATATTTTCCAGAAAATATGATAATATGCACCTGCATGTACACTTTAGTCCTTCACTGTTAAATAATATCAGACGTTAATTTGTGTAACCATAAAGCAAAGGTTGCATTACTAATCTAATATAAACCTTTGCAGAACTCTGTAATAATTTGAAAATTAATATGTAGTTTTAAGACAACTTGTTAGCAAGTCCAACTATTGTACGTTAAATTTTTTTAATATGTTAGAAACACTAAATATTAGATATTCCCATATACAATTTACATATTACACTTAATATCTCTAAATATTCTTCTCTCCCTCTTTCTCTCTCTCTCTCTCTCTCTCTCTCTCTCTTTCACGGTATATTTCTCTGCATTATTAACTGCCATTGACCATGCTTAAAAACCAGTTGCCATAAAGTTTGTTTACTTTTTAATTCTTTTACTTTATTGTTGTTAGAAATTGCTCTTGTTTTGTTTTTATTTTCGTTTATATTTCAGAGAAGAATAGAAGAAATAATAAAAACAAATCACCCACAGACATAATGACGTGAAAAGGGTCAAAACTCAACTGTACAGTGAATACACATTGCTATTGTGTAAGTTGTGATTTATTCAGAGAAATGGAACAAGTTTTCCCCCTTTTCAATGTCAGACCAACACAAAACTAGTTGTTCATATTGTTTTTATATGAATAAAAAAAATTACTAATTTTTACCTACAGGATATTCGTCTAGAATTTTGGGACTAAAAGAAAGTAACCATGCGCAAAGGTGAAGAGTGCATGTAGTCATTTGGTGTTTGTGTACATATCCATGTGTATTTGCCTGTAGATATACACACATATAATGGATTTACAGTGGTGTTCAAAATATCCTAAGAAGTGAAACTGATAGGCTAATATAATGTTTAGGTGAATTTGTAAAACATCAAAGAAAAAAAAAAAAAATTTCATATTACACAAAATGTAAAGAATGTTATCTTAAATACATACATACATGCATATATATGTATATAAGTGCGAGTATACAAATTGAAAGCAAAGCAACAACGTAAACGTTTTTTTCTTATGTAAAATGAGGTATAACAAAACTGAAATGAATTTAATAATTGGAACAAAACTGATTTTGTTAAAAGAATTATTCTCACATTTTTTTGAATATAATTTTAGGCGACAAGGTGATTACTGTGCTGTGCTGGTGCTGTATATTTTGGATTTTCAACAGTACGAGCATAGCAATAGCATAAATAAATAACGGGAAAGAAGTGCTGTTTTGTGACAGCAAATTTGTATAACTTTTGCTGGCTAATGTTGGATTGTAGTTATTCAGAATTCCACAATAGCAGCAAAATCATTGTTAATAAAACTTGTGGAATTTATATCATAGTATAGTATTTCTTCTGAGCTATTGCTTTTTCATAACTGAATATTTAAACACTTTTCCGATCATTTTTGATTAGTATCTTTTTGTTGCTAATACAATATTTTAGTTAAACAAAATTACCGTAACTTTTATTTTTAATAGTTATTTAGGTTTTTTTTATTTAATTATTTCTACGTATATGTAGTTATTCTAGAAATTATAATATAATTAAAATATTTAGTTATTAGGTATCGGTATTATCTGTACCAACAGAAAAATATACATCCCAATCATTTCACATAAGAAAACCTTGATGACACATCAATTCTTTAAATTGAGACTGTCAAAACTTTCTTCGATAGAAACTGAAGACTTTAAGCACGAATAACAATAACGAACGTAATTAATAAAAAAAATTAATATCGTCTAAGAATATTAGGAACATGATGTTGTGAAATAAAACTTTTGATTTGTGAGATACTTTCCATATGTGCATTAAACTTTTATTTTTATTTTTGCTATAAAAATCAGTTAATAATAGTTATATTTGAGTTTTAATTTTTTGATTAGCAAGTAACGATTATTATTAACTTTTATTTTTTACTTACAATATAACGACTATTTTGGGATTTCTCTGCAAACTTTATGACAGGTTACTAGTATAAAAAGTATACATATGTATATGTAAATAAAGTTTCACACAGGGTGACCGCCCCGCTACGCAAGTAAATAAACGTATAAAGCGTTTATATTGATTTTAAGCGATTAAAAATGTAATTTGTCTTTACATTCTTTAGCCAAAACTTTGTTTATGAAACTAAATTATATACGCAAAGTTTTGTTTAAAATTTCATTAAAAAAAAATAAAAAAATATTACAGTCAATATAATAAAATTAAAAAAATAATTATTACTCAATAATAAAAAATAAAAGTTAAAAAATAACAATTTTTTTTATGATGTGGCTCATAACCGTCACGGTAAGTAATATTATGTTTGAAAAAAAAAAACCTACATAACAAATAGTTAGCAGCAGTTTAGATACTACGTACAACGAGATGCTAATTAGAATGCCGATTGGGCTTAGCAGCTCGTTGGCAAAGAGTTTATGCATAACAGTCTTTAAGCCGTCTGTAAATTTGTTACAAAGCCATTATGAAATTTTAGGATACCCCCATGTATTCTCGAAAAATGTCACGTTTTTGTTTAAACTACTCCTGATTTTGACATTTTAATTTTTGGTTTTCTCTCCGTATTTGAGAAAAAAATTTGCACAGAATTAATTTAAAAAATTAAAAACCAAAATATTTTATTTTTAACAAAAATGAAGAAGCAATTGGAAAGCACAGTAAATTTGGAATCGGAAGAAAAAATTGGATACTGATGTGGATGCAATCCTAACTTCTAGAATTTTCCATTTCAGAAATCTGTTCCATAACTAATATTATCACTTTAATGATTGTCTTTGCGCCTGGCAATGTTTGTATAAAGTCTGCTAATTGTAGATTATGAAAAACCAGGGTATTATGCGTATGGTTCCGTAAGCAACACCTTAATGATGCCGGCAGTTGTGTATGTAGAAGTTGCTGCCACCATCCCTTTTTTCTTTGCCTTTAAAGTCAGTCGCAACTAACATAATTAATTTCCGACTATTTTGTTTTTTATAAGAAATTACTCCTTATTGTATACAAAAACTGGGGGGCTTCTAAGTACTCTAAAGTAGGTAAAATGTCCAACGGCTCCATTCTATTTAGCGTGCAAATGTTTTCTTTTGTTTATAATGATTTTTGACACCAAACAGCCGTTTTTTCAAAAGTGAACATATGGTTTACCAGTTCGTTGGCAAGAGGTTAGCAGCTCGTTAGCCATAGTTTAACAAATGCGTTTTAATTAAATTTTTGTTATGCATATGTATTAAACACTGATTCAGCGTGGAGTTGCTACAAATTCCATTTATATTTCTATTTATTGCGTATGTTTGCCAATGTCAATATAACACAACACTTCTCTTGTAATGTTTCGCATTTAAATGAATTTTTTGTTGTTATTAAAAAAAATCTCACGTGTTTCATTTGAGCTGCAGTACTGTATGCACTGTTTATTTTGAAGTTGAGTTTATACTTTTTGTTGTGCGAGTATTAAAGAAACGCCAACATGATATTCTATGCATCACATTTAAAATGATTTTTAGTGAAATTTCTTAAATACTGTTCGATATGAATAAGCAATTTACTTCTATATAGAAAGTTTTTTCATAGGTTTCATTTACAATCTTTTTCTGCAATCATAAGTAAATTTGATCGGATAAAGTTTACTTCTCATACAATATTAAACTTTAGCAAGTCTTATAAATCTAAATTTAATATTAAATATTAATAATATTTTTTACTCTTCAAAAAGAAATAAGTAAATTATATAAACGCCTGTAAATAACACATAACAACTGAGTAGTATTTCCTGTAACTTGTATCCGCACAAAAACATAAATGTGAAAATAAGGCCGAAAATTTCGGCCGTAAAAGGTACAAAGATCAAAATGAGGACCAAGTTCTTCATATCTACAATATTGTTAGACAACCTGCTAATTTGCTAAAATTTTTCCACAATCCTTTCGTATATTGGAAAGTTAAAACAATTTTTATCAAGCTAGCAAGTTACCTAGGATGGCAAAGTAGACAAAAATGCTGCTTTACATATTAAGGTGGTGAAAGAAGTATTTTAGATCTGATTTCGGCGAAAAGATTTGTGTGTATTGAATTACAGTGTGCAATGCAATAATTAGAGAACCCAATTATAAGAGTTATGGTCAGAGCTGAAATCATTATTATCAATTATGTCTAATGGTTGGATCGATAATCCTGAGTAAATAAAAAAGTCTAACAGGTACGATATTTTGTTCGGGTCGTTAGGCCAATATGTAGGCCTGCCAGTGGCTAACGTTTTATGACTACAGCCTGAATCAACCTGAATCCTCGTCAAGGATGTTTGGCATTGATGTAGAAAGTTGATAAATTGGTTGGTTGAAAAGTCAATGTAAATAAGAATTTTCTTAATAGTGAACATTTTGCATTCTCTGCTTCTACTTAAATTCCTAAGTATATTTTGACGGCATCAAAACTTCTTATATAAAGGTTATCAAAATTTGTATAATTCATTAAACTTTCATAGCTTTTTTTAGTACAACTAATAAGATTCCGATCGTAATTAGAGATTTTCAGGACGTATTAAAAATTTAACCTATTTCATATTTTCTTTGTAATTTTGCTTAATTTATGAATTGCAATTTAGTAATAAAGAAACATTAATGGTAAATTATTCTATATTAAAAAGTATATTTCTGAGTAAAATTTATCCTCAATGGCTCTCCGGACGAAAACAAACTACTTTATTCAAAAGTTATATACATAACCAACAAATTTCCCTTTCGTATTTTCTTAATACCAATGCATTTTGAGCCTAATACGAATAAATAAGAGATACTCCACTAATTTTTCATTGTTGTAATTTTTACAAGTTTATATTCATTCTATACCTCGTACAACGCGGCAGGAAGGCCAGCAAGGTGCTCAGAATTAATAGTGCTACTACCATGGATCACTGCGTTAGTGACAGGTCATGGAAACTTCTAAGTATCATCTGGTCAGGATGAAAATCGTAGAAGGTGATACTTGTAGACTCTGCCTGACAGAGGCTGAGACGGTAGCGCAGATTATGTGTGAATATCCAACACTGGCCAGCATAAGGCTTAGGACAATGGGCAGACACTTGTTAAATATAAGTGACATGGTGCTAAGCCTTATACAAATGCTAGCAATTACAAAAGACTGATGAGGAGGAGTGTTGACAGTTACGAGTCGACAGTCTGACATTACTATAGTCAATAGTAAAGTCTAGGGCTAGCACGAGACTCAATGAAAAGGTAATAGCAATTACAAATCGGTTGCCTGTAATCAGTTTGTGAAGCGAAGAGGGTGAAAAGGGCCTCCAAAAAGTAAGTGCTCTGTTTCGATATCCCCCCTACATTAATATAATACTACTTAAATCTTTCCTGCAACTATGTAGAGTTTTTTAATTGGAATTTTAACATATGTATGTATATACCAGTAGATACATATGTACATAATTAAATAAGACACTCAATTTAAAACGACGCCCACTTCAAATAGCAGTAATAAAATTTAATCAACATTCTTTGTTCTCTGATAGTTTGAATGGCTGCTTTATCACAAAGTTCAAGATGTCTTAAAGTGCAATAATCAAAAGGGTTAATAAGCAGTTTAATAATAACCAAACCGAAATTAAATTCAGTACATACTGAAATGTAAATTTTTTTTCTAATGTAAAGTGCATATCATCTGCATTGTGCATATGTACATACATACGTACATATGTATGTGCATGTCACGCAACAATACAGATTTTATCGTATTAAAAAAAAGCTGGGGGAAGCTCATGTTTCTTGTAAAACAATTTTTTAGAACTTTTTTAATTGTTTGGAAGTGCTTTTCTGTGGTCACAGCAGTTTCCTGCAGTTGTTGAAATCATTATTCTGCTTTTTCTTTGTGAAATATCTCTCACATAAATTGAAACTGTTTTGTTTTTGTATATTGACTATATACATACATCTACATATGAATGTATGTATGTATGGATATGTTTTCATCTCTGTCCAACAGTAATAAACTACAAAAGTTCAATTACACCAACCAACACATGTGGACAGCGTTGTTTTAGGGTCTTGTTGTTGTATTTTTTTGTGCTCAGAAAGGAAAATTTGCTAGAAAAACAGCTTTTGAAATTTAAACCAGTTTTACTAGTGCAACTACAAATTAAAGAAAATTGCTTTGAGATAACTTAAAAACAATATGAATTTTTCGCGAAGCTGCCAGATCTAGGGATTTCTATTGGTTTATAAATAAGTGTCTGTTTTTAGATCATATGCATAGATTATTTATTTATTGTATGTGTGTGTACTCATAATACAGGGTTAAAGTTAATTAAAATGCACATAAAGCTTCATTATAACTCTTGTACCTTACTATTACGTACGAAATACAATGTCATTTAAATGATCGCCTCTAGATTGGTTGCAGTAGTCGACTCTTTTGTAGTAGTTTTCGACCATTTATTCGCACATTTCGGGTGGTATTTTGACGATAACTTAACGAATGTTGGTTTTCCAATGATCTAACGATATGCGATTGTCCCACAAAATAGCTCTAACGATTTCAAATCGGTTGATCTTGGTGGTCAATTGACCTCGCCAAAACGTGAAATTACGCGTTCCAGAAACTTCCCATGCAACAAAGCCAAAATCTGTCGTGATGTGTGGCTCGTGGCACCGTATTGTTGAAACCACACATTTAGTTCAGAATCTTCAATTGCAGGGCAAAAAAGTCGCTTATCATATGACCATAGGGCTTTTAATTGACGGTAATGGTTCTCCCAGCATAATTTTCGAAAAAATTCGGCCCAATGACACCTCCACACCATAATGCGCAGCAAACAGTCACTTTCTCCGGATCCAATGGCTTTTCCACAATCACTTTTGGATACTCCGAGCCCCATATGCAACAATTTTGCTTCATAGCAGGAAAAAATTTTGTTCGAAAAAATCAGCATGGAAAACCTGTTGCTCTAGTACCAAATCAGTATATCTACTGCGTTGTGAATGGTCAGCCGGCTTTAATTGTTGCGTGACCCAATTGCTAAGAACGCCGTGGAATCGACAAAATCGGATTAGTGAGTCAGTGAATAGTGAGTTAATGAAAAGCTACTAAAATATGCATTTTTACACCTTCATATCTCGGTTAGCTTGGCGCACTACTGTGCGCCATAATATCTACTAATACTAAGATATTATTCACTAAAAGATTCAAACAACACACAGGAACAAGTTGTGTTCATACTACTTATGGTCTGGAAAATTAACTTTAGATCTTTTTTCGACCTTTGAGTAAAAACGGGATTTTTTCTGACGATCTCTGTTCCTATTGTGACTTAACTTGGACCAGGACTGTAAATTTCTTAAATAATAAAGAAATAATAAATGAGAACCCAATATTTATCGCTGAAAGAGTTTTCTCAAATAAAAGATCTGGCACCGCTACTCTTTATTACATTACGGATTCATATACATCTGTCAACACAAAACCATTTTGTCACGCACACGTTGATGATGGTTTTCTAAGAAATCCTCAATATACTTGCATGGCACACTGCACGTGCGAAAGAATGCGAAAATGCGAATATATACATATGTCAACAAAGCAAAAAAAAAAGTAATATAGTTAAAAAATAACATGTACATACATATTTTATTAACAAGAAAAGCAAATGTTTTGTGTTGCCAGTGTAAGGGGTTTTCCTCTTAACTTAGGGGATAATTTGTGGAAACTATTTTTGTAAGTGACAAATTTAAGATATATTTGGTAGATAAATTATCGACACTGGAACTTTGCATCTCTACCTAAGTGCGTTTAGTAATTAACTAATAACAAAATATAATAGATTTTCATTTAAATTTGGGATATATATTTTTTAAGCTTGTTTCTTAATTTAGATATCATTATACAATAATAATTAACATTTGGTTTTGCTTAAAAAAAAAATTATAATATTATATTTATTTTAGGGGTTTTTGAAATTGAATTTTTTACTATTGAATTCCAGAGAAAAAAAAGAAATATCTGGCAACACTGGAGGGTTGTAATGGTTTTTATTTGTATATCTGCAGTGGAGTGGACACTTGTTGTAAATAAGATATGTAGTGCTAAAGGGGTTTTTTAAAGTGACAGAATTTTAAATTTAAAAAAAATAACAAACATAAATTTAATTATAATTAAAAAGAAATGTTATTCGAAAGATCAATACATGACATTGATATTTAAATATGATTTCGCGCATATGGCTGTTCTTGACGAAGGGCTACTTTTTGGAACATTGGTGGCCTTATGTCATAAATAACACGGGCAATGGTGGCCCCCATGGCGTCAATTTTGAATCTTCTTCCACACTTTCGTTTAAATTTCATTTAGAGAGTATGTGGTGTGAAATCTATCCACAGTTCGACGGACGGTAGATGGATCTATACATAAGTTGCGAGAAATGAGGCCTGATTTTTGATAATTTGGTACTCTTACTCAAGGCTCAATTTATTCATAATGATTTGCAGAGGTTTACTGATCATACATATCAAAAAGTGAGCGCAGTTTGACAATTGGCTTCACAGTTAACCCTTTCGCAAATTTTATCGGGCTTAAAAAACATTCTATCTATCTATGAAATTGAAAAGAAAGCCATTGAGATAACACTTTTTTTGTGTCTCGTAGTTATTTGTCATTGTTTTAATAAGATATTACTATTGTGGACGGCTTTTGTGTCAAAAAAAACTGTTTTGTGCAAATTTGTCACGAATATTGATTGAACATCTGAAATTTGAGTATAAAGCCCCTATTGTTTAAATATTTCAATGTGTATATGTATATGTGTTGGACATATATGTATGTACTTTATATATTAGTACTTTTCAGTTTATCAAAAAGTCGTACTCGAGGTGAATTGACAACAGGTGACCTTAGGAGAACCGCTGTCATTTGTTGGTAATTGTTTTTGTTATATTTAGTGACAAACTTCAAATTAAAAGAACGAATTTTCCTTTAGAGAAACCAACATTTACTATGCCATTATATTTTTAGAGTAAAACACTACGAAAATAATATAAATAAATTGTAAGCAATCAGAAGAAAGGAATTTAAAAAATTTAAAAAAATCCAAATTTAAAAGAACAAATTTTAACAGATGAGCAACATAACCTCCATCAAAATTCCAACTTCTTTCGTTTCTGCATAAAATGTCGGATTATTGAAAATAGTACTTGGTATCGAAAACAGAATATCGCCTTTGCGATAATTAACTTTTATTGTGTATTTTATATTTGAGCACTCTCTAAACTAAAGTGTAGCAGGCAGTTAACAAAATCTGCCTACTCTACCTCGACTCATATGTTAGCTTTGAAATTATTCCATTTTTTTTTAATTTGGAATTAAATTCTAAGTTAAATCAACCATAGCACCCTCTCTTCAATGTGGGCGTTAAATAAAATTCTAGAAACCTGAAAGGAAATTGATCCGAATGTGTGGTTGAAAATTTATTTATTTTTCCAATAAGGGAGACAATGTGGTTTTTACCGCTTATGGGGGCATTGCGTTGTAAAATAAGTCTGAATGACTAAAACAAATGCAAAAGAATGATAGAAATGAAAACGTTTAAATTGCAATTACCTTGTTAATTGAGCATGAGCAGACTTGATAAGGATATAAATGTAAGTAAACAAACGATTGCTTGTCACAAAATATTTGCGAACGTGTACATATGTATGTAGGTGTACAAAAAAAAAAGATATTGTTATTATAACACAATACTTAAAAGAATTTAATGTTTGCTGCTTAAACGAAAACTCGTATATAATTAAATGCCCTTTTAGAGCAGTGCAAGTGCCTAATAATATTGATGAGTGAGTCAGTAGATATGTACCAAAATATGCACTTTTTACAACTACATATATCGAGAAGATTTTATGGTAAAAATTTCAAACTTGGCCTATGAGGTTACCTATACGTAGAGTCATTATGTTTCAACTTTCATTATGATTAAAGGAAGCAAAGTTATGAGGAGGGTAAAAACTGCCCGAATGGTTTCATGTTATATACACATAGTGTGCATTAGGTCTGAACTTGGCCTAGCGCACTACTGTGCCCTTTTAATACATGATTCCAAATTTTAAGATTTTAAATTAAAAAATAATAAAAAATAATAAAATTTAGTGTTTTAAGAGTTTTAGATCTTAGAAATCCTCAGAGAAGTTAAAACTGAGCTTCTCTTAGATACTAGTCCTTCCAAATATAATAGGAAATTCTATATGTGTAATTGCCTTCAAGGTACATTAATATACTAGGTAGAAGCAATTTTGCAACAACTACAACATTGCAAATAGAACAGGGATGTTTATTGCTGCATTTGTGATGCAAAATGTGAAAATAAAGATAATTAAACCAAAACAAAGTGAAAGAAGTCATACAGGTGCAGAGTTGAAATTTTCGATTATGTTTAACGAAAATTGGTTATTTTTATCTCCAATTAATAACTTCGCATTCATTAATAAGTTATTGAATTAATAACTATTTGTCCACAAGATTTATACTCGGATTCACCATAATTTTTTACAAAATATCCGCGTAAATGCAACCCATTTTTAAAATAACTTTTAAGCTTTTCGTTGAAGCCATATGTGGAAAAAAATCTGACTACTTACTTAAAATTTCCAAAATCTGTAATCGCCAAACTTGTTCAGTCACTGACTATAAATTAAACGTGTGTTAAAAAAAGGATAAAAAACTTTTTGTGTGTGTAAAACAATAAACACAGAATATAAACAGAATACCCAACAATGACATTTGAAAAAGCGTGTAATCAGGTGTCATGCGTTTTTACGTACAAAATTTTAAATTAACCCGATTACATGAAAGAGATAGCTTAATTAGAAACGATAAGGTTTTTTATCTCTCTTATATAATCGAGGTAATGTTGTTGTGAGTTGTCGCGTCTAATTAGTAGTCTATGACAATAAAATTCAAAACAAAGAATAAATATTTCTGATTAATAAAATAAATATCAAAAACTTTAAATGCATGACATTTTATGAAAGTCTAGTTAGTTCGCAAGTATTAAAATGCTATAATTTACTTGGTTTTCCCATATTTGCACACACCTGCTATTTTCCTTAAACTTCAAAATTAATTACTATTTTCGTTTTCTGCATAAAATGCATGTTTTTTTAAATAAAAAATTATTAAACTAAGGAACCGGAGTCAAATTAGTCAAAACTCATTTACTGGTCGTCTAGAGTTGAATAACAAATGTGTATATATTTTAATTATATATTTAAACTATAAATAAATTTATTTATAATTTCCCATTTAGTAAGCTTTTTCAGTTTTTGCTCACAAACAATTTTTGGTCATGGCAAATTAACAAGGAAAATTTATTTCAGGTGTATTTGTAAAATGTAGTCAATTTTTGACATACGGCGCCACAAAAAACGCAAAGAAAAAACCAGCTGTGTCATCAACACTTCCTAGTATATTAATGTACCGTGAGTGTATTCGACTAAACACCAATAGAATAAGGTGTGATTGTCTGACGAATTTAAATTAAAACTTCGAGAATGGGGCAGAAGAGCCAGAAGAATTTTTTAGGATCTCAAAGTGACAAGTAAATGTTAGATACATAAACGCCACAGTGAGGCTCGCAGGTAAGTGTATCGTTGTTTGGGGGTGCTTTTTGTGTCTTTGGACTTACCCACTGTATTATTGTACGAGAATACATGTCTGATTATCCCCAAAAAATTACATTTGCGGAAATATTAACTTGGATTTCTATAATATTCAATACAAAAGTATGTAACATTTGTACATATATTAAAAGTATTGAAACCAATTTTACAACACCAGAGAATACCTGTCATTCAAGTATCTCAAATAAAGTGAAAACATTTTATTTTAAACCGCGGCTTTGCAAAAGAAAAAATAATTAATGTCTTTTGTTTTAAAAATAATCGCTGTTGAATTAGGGTGATGATAAAGAAGTTTTTGTTTGTTTTAATTAATTAAAATTTATCAAATTCCATTTTTTAACTATCTGGCATTTTTGGTTAAAGTAACTGACACACACAAAATGGAGGTGAGGAATTATTTAATACATTTAAGCCTCTGCACGAAAGCAATTAAAAAAATAATAACTGACTGCAAGGCGGCACGGCTAGGGCTTGTGTAATAGATGAGGCATCTTATAGCCTAACCAGCCATCCCACTTAGCGTGTATTGGAAAAAATTATCAAATGATTCACTGAACATAAAGTTTTAGATATTTAGTCGAAAAACAAAACGAAACGAATTTATAAGTGAAATTATTCATCTATGGGAAAATAGTTTAGTTTGAATCGTGTAAGTACATTTGCTTGTTACAACTATTAAAGTTAAATTAGGGTGTGGCTGCTAAATAATGATTTTCAAATTGTTTCCATAAGTGTTTTTATAATTATTTTGAATTTGTATTCGAAGTGTTAAAAAACGTTTTGTTTTCCTCTGATGGCGCAGGAATATAAGAAGACAAGAACAATAATAAACGAGAGTTTACTCAACTGTTGCTTGTGAATATTGTTTGTTTTGGTAGTGGTGCATTTGTTGTTGTATTAGAGTTATTTGTTTTTCTAGTTGGTACTAGTTTTTGTTGTTGTGTTTTCTATTAAAAAACCAAACATACGCATTTATTATAAAAAATTTGAAACAACATAAATGATCATCAAACTGGTTTTAATAAATGCTTCATTCATTAAACTTTTTAAAACCTTTCAAATATTTTGTATTAATTTCTAATTTCATTTGATCTTCAACATTTTAAACCTGAAAATTATTGTGCAGATAATAACAATATATGTATGCATATAAGAATTTTAATAATATTTTACTTTTGTTAAAAATGGTTAATGTTGCAAGCAAAAAATATTTTGATACAGGTGCAGTTAGATATATTTTTTTTAATTTGAATCACTTTAGAATTATTTTTTATTTAATGTTTGTTTTGATTAGATTTATGTATGTACATATGTATATATATTTTCTAAAACTCTTTATTTCGACTTCCGTTTGTATTTCTAACACCACCGTAGCACTATTTTTACACACAAGTTCTCCAGCACTGTTTATTATCGACTGAATTCTTTTCTTTTGTTGATAAAACTATTTAAAGTAAAATGTTGTTGTTTTCTTTGTGCTCCCTTTCATTAATTTGTGTGCTCTCTGAAAATGTTTACAGTAGGAGAAAAGCTTTCTCTAAAACCATGCTTTTTGGTTCAGTAAAATGGAAGTAATGATTTTAACAGTGAGGTGTAATGTAATTAACAGTGTAAAAGCTCCGGCACCGTATTTTATGAATGGTGAAAATGTTGGACATTTCTCGTCACAGAGCAGGAACTTTCTGTGCTATATATGAAATTGTAATTAAATAAAAAAAAAAAACTAATCCTATATCTTATATAATTAATATTAATAATTTTTGTATGGTTTCCATATAGTTTATAATTATAAACTGCTTCATTCCTAATAATAATTCTTCATGAGCAAAGTGCTTAAAATATCTCATGCCAATACGGGAGTCACATGATCCATTAGAATCTGGGTGTAGTAGGTGAACTCCCAGAAAATAAAAAATCGATCATTAAAAGTGTGACACGGCTTTACACCTTCGCTTCATTTGAAGCTTTGGCTTAAGTGGTTAGCGCGTTGATTATAAATGGCTTTAGTCCGATGGCTTTTATTCGCCTGGGTTCCGACCACAGCCACTGCCAATCAGTATCATATTTTTTTCTGCTTTGCATTAGCATCTACTAATACTTGAATATGGCACAAGTGCCCCTGAAGTCACTATCACTCTATGTCATTAAGAGCCAAGTTCTCATAGCACTATTGTGTGCAGAGACAGACAACTTCACACATATGCTTATGTGCTCTTTCATTTAGTCCTCGATGAGGCGGGAATACTAGTTACCCAGCAAACACGACATTTTATTTCAAATTGATGATATGGAAAAAGTTTTTTATGATAAAATAATGAATGCATTTGGTAACATACAGAGTTCAACACTATTAACCCTTTAACTGTTTAAATTTACTTCGAAAAACTTTTTCTGCCTGCTTCAATTTTCCAGCGAAGACGAGTATACTCGACATAAACAAAGTAAAATGTTTCTGCCTATAAAAGTAGCCAATTATAATTGTGAATTAAAATAAATAACGTTGCCAGACTAACGACTATTCTAAAATGTAAATTTTTTAAAAGATCTTCATTTGCCCTTTTTCAGGGGAAAAAATTACAGTTGATTCGTTTAATAATAATATGAACGCGATTTCGCTCTGACGAGTATACTCGACATAAACAGTTAAAGGGTTAAAACACATTTCATTGATACCAAATTGTTACAAGAATATAAATATAGACATCTTTATTAATATTGTATTAAAAAAATCCGCTTTAAAATATTATAAACGATTTATTAGATATTTGTTTAATTTGAAAACGTAAAATATAATATAATGCAGCATCATATTTTAAACCTTTGACTTCGTGTTTGCTGTGTAGCTCGCTCGCAAGCACTACTGCAAATCATGCATTCTGAAAGCGCGTTTCGAAGCAGGATACCTCTTTACTCTCACGTATAAAGCTGTTTCCGGCGAAGAATATTTTTTGCTCGCTTTCCTCCTTAAAAAAAATATTTCCTCACTGAACAGTGGTGTGGGGAAGTGTGAAGAAGGATATGTCGTCAGTGCGAATCAATAAAACGAGAAACGATTTAGACACATAAATATGGACATTATCGGTTCGTTGCCAAATTTTAATAAATACAAATACTCTCGTACATAAAAAAAATTATATACTGGTTGACAACATCTAATGATAGAAATAACATTAGAGGCATTCACTTTCTTGCATGGTTGGATAGAACTATTTGGTAGGTCTAACCCTATAACGACCAACCGCTGCACATAATTCAGACAATTACATACGACGATTTATTACTCATAAGCGAAATGTTTGATTGAGAGAATTCACTGCTCGGTGAAAATTATTATAAACTGGCATATGCCCAGCGACAGCTATAAATGGAATAAAAGGCTACGGTATGCACACCTCTATTTGATGATAAGGTAAAAGCTATGAGAGAATTCATTCCGATTACTTACAAAGACTGGTATAGGGGCAAATATCAGAAAAAAAATCAATTTTCGAAAACAAACGGTTTCCAATTAAGTTTATAAAAACCAACTACCTTCACATTATTTTGATTGTGATCAGTGCTCTAGCCTGGCTATAAGCTAGAAATAAACTTAAACCTTTAATTCAATATCCATCCTTCCCGTCAAGTTTTCGAGCCGGAAATAGCTACTAAGCTTAATGAACGCCTTGTCTTTAAGTGTTATGCAGGAACTGAGCTTCGGAGCAACTTCCTGTTAATCGCTTTATAGTGTGTTTTATATTACTTCTCCGCTTTGTCTTCTTGGTAATTCCGCGACTTTAATGTTGTAGCATCGGCTTTTGAATAAAACTAGAAATTTTACTCACCATGGAAAAAACGAATGTTGCCAGACCATCGGTATGCTGGCGTATAGCACCGGCTAGGGCTTGCCGTCGTTGGTTGGTTCTTGCCAATGTTATCTGGGGATTACCAGCAGCTACACAAACGCCGTACCAGTCATTTGAGGACTTACAAAAATAAAGAATGGAGCCCGAAAGAAGCCTATAACTCATGGTAATTTCTCCGCTTGAGGAATACATGGCCTGGTGTTGCGCCCAATACTTTGCCCTCCCACTAGAGGTCAGAGGACCTAACCATGGCATCCTATTTATCTCACATTGCAACCACTTATTCTCTTACTTTACTTACCGCGTTTTGAATTAATTTATTCCATTATATTAAAAAGGTCCTTTCATTTAAAATTTGTTAAACTTAAATTCACAATTTTATTCATAAGGTACTTGCAGAAAATCTCAAATATAATTCTTATGTATCAACTAATAAAAAAAAACGTTCATGACTCAATAAATGGAAACAAACTAAATGAAAGTCAATCTATCTTTACTTCAATTTTTATAAAAAAAAAAACAAAAAATAGCTAATTTATTGGCCCCGAGTTTTAGCAGTACCCACAGGTATGAGTCGTCCGTATATAAAGGACCTTAAGATGTAACCTAGTTTGAGCTCAAGCAATTTTTCTTCGCGCACTTAGGGCCTAAAAACTCACCTGAGGAATGAGGGTTGCTATACGTACAGTAACTATGTTTTCGCTGTTCTTTACATAGGCTGAACAAATATATATGTATGTATGTTTTTTTATGTTCGTAGATCTTTCGTTGTGGCTGTCCAATGTCTTACGTGGAATACTTGCTCCTACGGGCTATGCCTGAAGTGAACAGCTGAGGTTAGGCAGTCCATCGGTGGATGTAACTGTGATGGTGTTGCGGTAATGATATTTTAATTTAAGAAAATATGTTTTTTGTTTACTTTAAGTGCTGTTTTAATAAATTTATACTTGTTGCGTTTTATTTCTTTTTACTTTTATCCAATTATTATTTACTTTTTATTACTTCCTTCAAAAGATTTTTGTTTATTAGTTTTAACGTTTGTATTAACCACTCCAGTTTCGGTTAAATAAATTTTCTTTTATTTCTTTCTTGTAAATTTTCCTTCACAATTGTTTACAGGCTTTTTCATTTGCACTCCAGTTTCTAGTTTCTGACGATTTTTTTCACGCACACTCGCCACAAGGTACACCAGCTCCTCGATCCCAAGAAAAAGAGATCATTCCTTTATCCTTGACTGCCCACAACACCTCTTCGCGCCTAGCTGATTTTCCCCCTTTTTTCATTTTCATTTGCATTGTTCTTCAATGTTAATTTCATAGACTACTAATTAGACGCGACAACTCGTAAAATAGTGCTGCCAATTTACCACCATTATATAAGAGGGATAGCAAATAGTGCTGTATTTTATATAAGTATCCCTTTCATATGATGGTGGTAAACGTCAAACAAATAATTTGTTAAAAATTTTTCAAAACCACAGAATATTCAGTTGTTGGTATTGTTTATTTAGTAGATTTTTCTCAAAATTCAATTTTTCACACATTATTTTTACACGATTTTTGTTTACTTTATTACTATCATATGTTCACAATGGATTAGTATAGCTTATTCTTCTAACTCATTGTTGCGAACATATAGTGTCATTTTCTTATTCACCTAAATAAACGGGGTAATCGCACATGAGAACAGCCTTTTTTAAACGTCATTGTTGGGTATTCTGTTTATATTCTGTGGTTAATTTCATGAATGCATATTCATTTTATTATGCGCTAAATTTAGTCATCTGTTTTGGAGTGTTGCCAACTAGGCCCTTTCCTCTTCTACAGGGTGCATACGACAATGTATAATCTTGAATAATATGATGGCTCTGGATTAGATCCAATTTACAGCAAGATTGTTATGCATGATCGTCGTGTCGTTGCCTAGAGATGGAAGCCATTAATGGCACGTGAGGATTGTGGATAACCCCTGAGCAAAGATTAAGTTCGGGATCCAGCAATGGATGGTGGTAGATGCATTTTGTTTACTCAGTTTGTAAGACCACTGTCGGATAAGTCGTAAGACTGCTGCCCTTATAAGTGATAGATGTAGATTCTCAGTAATATTTTTTTATTTAAGCAAATATCACTGATCGAAATTTTGTGCGATCACTCCATTCTTCCCGCGCTGCAGTCACTTTCTTTTCATCCCTTGAAACATCACTTAACAATCTTTTGTTGTACTATTTTAATAATCATTTTAAAAATCCTTTATTTAATTATAATTTTTTTCATTCGAAACCCGATTAAACTTCTCGCCACAAAATATACTCATGACATTAAGATTTCAATCTATGTGTTTACATATTTATTTTATTAAGGTTTTAATTTTTTCTCCTTTGATTTTATAATAAATAACATTAAATTGCAAATCTTTTACAGTCTTTCAATACTCATATAAAAATGCTGCTACTTAAAATCTATGAAAAAATGAGTAATTTAATTTAATTACAAGACAAATATCATTTTATATTAATAATAAAATTTATGCTAAACTTAGATTTAACAAATAGATTTACGTAAATATAAAAACAGTGAGGGGTTTAGTCGTCAAGAAAACGTTTGTTTAATTACTATCTGGCAACTCTTGCAATTAAATAAATACTTATTTAATATTGCCGGATCTTTTTTATATTTTCTATATTCAAGTCTGCAATTTTTTTATGTTTGTGTTTTTAAAATTCACGATCGCGCAATACTAAGCCTAGTGGAGTTTTAGGCGCTAGTAAAAATTCAAATTCCGTTTCCAAAGGTTTTGTGAAACTGACATCGAAAGCAAGTAGAACCTGAAAGAAGACGTGTATATGTTTAAAACTATTAAATATTAATGAAGTGTATGTGGTTACCTTTGCTAGCAGTAAAACAATTTCCATTTCAACAAATCGTTTACCTGGACACGTTCGCTTGCCAATACCAAATGGCGCTACTAATGCTGAACTTTCAATGTTGACAATAAAATTACCATCCTTGTCGATCCATCTTTCGGGATTAAATGTTTTGGCCTCTTTAAAATTGGTGTCCTTGTGACAAGCAATCATATTTTGACACAGGACGATTGTCTAAAATTCAGAAAGAAAAACAGTCAACAAAAATCAAAAAAAATATTAAGAAGGACCTAAGAAATGTACTAGACTTCGAATTAAAATACACATAAGCTGGGGCCATGACGGTCATATTGCTTGGGCGGTGTTGTTCATAATTAAGTCATTGATAACAAATTACCGTGACAAGTTACACGATTGAGGAGCCTTTTGAAGAGAATTCCGATTTTCGCAAATAAAGTATCTTTAGCGACGATGTGCATTTTTCGATGAAAGGAGTTTAGAAACGATGCCAAGCCACGTTATATTTCAGTGCGTAATTCGGGCTGTGTGAGTCTCTGTGTCTTACTCATTGAGAGTTGGATTTTTTTGATCCGTACCACACAGCGTATTTTAATCGGTTAATACATCAAGTTGGAAAACCGTTTATGTATTACTCGTTACATTTCTATATGTATATACAAGATTTAAATCGCACTTATCACGCACGGATTCGCTATGAACAATTCAGCTATGCAAGGTATCGGTGGCCCCTTAACGCCTGTTTGTAATCCAAACTCTATGATACAGTACCTCCCAATTCTGCCTTTACGTAATCCATTAACAATAACGTAAGCAGAAATAACTTAATTCTCGATTCTTTTTTCACGTGAGTAAAAATCGTAATAGTATAAAATAAAAATAACTAAAAAGCCTTAATAGTAGTAATAACTCACCCCTGATTTTACATTATAACCAGATAATAGCAAATCCTCCTCTAATATTCTCGCTAAACAAAATGCCGTTGGCCTAATTCTGTACGACTCTTGTATGCACGCCTTTGTGTAGGGGGCATTTTTGAAAGCGTCTTGCAGAATTAAAGTATTACGATATTCTTGGAACTCTTCAAGAATTCGATCAATTGCTGCAGGATTACTAGTAACAGAACTTAAAACAAATAGTAATGTATTGGCCAGCTAAAAATGTATAGAAAAGTTTATAATTATTCAAGTCACAGGATTACACGAATATACTTACCGTCTCGATACCGGCAGCTATAAAATCTACTATCGCTGACTTTTTATCCCTAATATCCAGATTTTTAATTTCCAATATGTTCAGAAAGACACTGCGTAAATCATCATCGTCGTGCACGAAGCTGGCGTTGTTTTCCTCCAAAGCTTTATCCACCATTTCCGAAATCACACTAGGCATGAACTGAGAAGTTACTTTCTAGATTTCTCAAAAGCTGTACAAGAATATTAGCATGTGTTTGGTAACTTACTCGTAAATAGTGTTCTCGGCTTTGGCAAAGTCTCGATAGGTTTTGGTTGGCAAATACTTCCACAGACCCAGACCATAGTATGAGTCACGTTGTGATATAAATAGTTGTTTAACGGCAGCCGCCAGTTGTTTGATCTTTTCCGGTTGTTCAGTATTGGTGGATAGAAAACCCATACGTCTGCCCAACATTAGAGTGCAGACAGCCTCCAGGCCCATTAGATTGGCTACTTCCTCAAAATTATGTATCTCATATGTATCTGGATTGCGATGTTCCCTCAGGAGATCAATGAAATCATCACATACCAAGTTTAGGGCTGGCAAAAAGTTTTGCAAAATTCTGGGCGAAGTAATACAAGCGGTAAGCGATGAACGCAATTTTTGCCAAGTCACACCCTGTCTAAATGGAAGCCATTTTTAATAAAGCCATTCAGTTGACAGTATCAGTCAAGAGTGGTAAACAACAACTTACTCATTTACTATGCCCACATTAGAATAACGATCGGGTTTCGAAAGCCTATAGGTGACTACAATTTCTGTGGGAGGTCTGAATGGATACTTGCTGGGATATTTTAATACCTTCTCCAAATCTTGTCTATTAAATAAGTGCACTATGGGAACGCCATTAGACATAACTTCCAATACTATATCGCCATATTCTTGGTTAAGATCTAGGTTGTTCAAATAAAACACTATTATTTATCTGGCACGTTTAATTTTCTACATTTAATAGCAATACCTACCCTTATACACCTCGTGCAAAGAAGACATTTTATATTTACGAAAAAATACCATGAAAATCCACCTTGTTCCCATAAGAGGCAGCGACGTAGGGCCTGGTATATCCCAAACTCCTTGAGGATGTATCGCGCTAGCATGGTAGTAATCGTTGTTCGCGTAAAGCGTGGCACTGCAAGCTCTGGTGAATTTATTCAAGTGATCGGATTTTATACGTAAAGGCTTCATGTATGTCTCCGAAAATTTGCGAAAATTATGACTACAATAGTAGGCCAGTAGAATGGCAATCGCCATTAGTAAGACGACAGCCATAACCATAGAAAGTCTACCAAGAAAAAAACAAAAATAATATATTTAAATATATTTTAATTCAATTTATTTGTATGATTCGTTATTTAGCACAGCAACTAGTTCATGTGATTTTGGTTCAAGGTTTATATTAATATGTAACATTTTTGTAATATTAGATAATAATTTTAGAAATAACTTGTTTTCCAATCAAACTTAAGTTGCACTTATTTTACATTTCATAACTGAAGGAAATCAAGAAACAATAATAATTTGCAAATGCACTGTGTTTTAGAGAGAAAACGCTTTTAATACATTTTAAAATGTCGTTTATTGCCTCAAGTACTTTTATTATAAATTTGAAATTGATTATAAAATGTACTGGAAATGCAAATCAGTATTTTACTTTTTCCAGCAACTTTCTGCTAACCGAAGAATAAGAGCTTTTCTGCTCAGGTGCTACAGTTCGAAAATATTTTAACATTGTAGAGAGTAAATAATAAATTTAGGAAGGGAAACTTAATCCATAGAAAGTGAGATAATTATCGCAGCCTCCTAGGGAAAGAATTTCAAAACTTCAAAAAACTCTCCAAAGCTTAGACTCTTGAAAGATCTGTATCTCTTTGTAGAACTTCTAAAGATATATTAACCCAAGAACTACCGTGAATAATCGTGCACATATATTTATCTTGAGTACTTCGGTCGTGGTTAAAAATCAGATTAGTCAAACAGTGACTTTTACGGGAATTCGATATCGCGTGTTCTATTGTCTGAACTGGATGACATTGTTGTGGCGACATGTGGTTTAAACAAAAGAGTATGACGTGTCATAGTGGTCGTCAAACAATTCATTTTTGCACAATACTGTTCGTGATCACGTACGCGTTTTGGTGATTTTCTTTCTACGGGGTTCTTGGTAGTCAAAAGACTAAGTTCACAAGCCTTCATCCCTAAATTCCCTTCAGCATTGAAGATAGTCAAATGAAAAATTGAGAAAAGAGAAAAACATTTTGAAAAAAACTTTATTTGAAATGTTACGATACATTGCGATGATCCTAGTTACGAGAAAATGATGTGTGCTACTTTAACACGTAAGAACGGGGAGGAAAGACGTCGTCACCAATTTACATGACTCTATATACAAAATAATTGGCAGCATGTGTATGAACCGTATAGAGAACAGCGTGCAGAATGGTTATTCATTATTTATAAGTTACAGTGCAATATTGAAGACATTAAGCCCTAAGAAAATGACAGAGATCACGACAAAACTAGGTATAATCAAAGGAAATACATCGAAAGCGATTGAGTTTTAGGGCGATGTTTGAGACAATCTATAACTTTTCTTTTTCAAATTTGAAAATATCCACTTACACATTTGAAAGGTACAAGCGTGCATGTTCTTGGACCTGTAGAAAATATGAGTTCAGTAATATAAAGAAGATTTAAAGAAACGTAAAGGGGGCTTCAAAGAAACCAGAAGATAAGGATTTTTTACATCTTGTCACTCATCAAGCGTAGACGTTTTGGCAGAAATTAAATTTGTTTGGACCCAATTACAAAGACTTTGACCATAGAAGCCAATGTTATCGAGCATGCTTGGGCAAGCTTTAAAGCTGGCTTCACAAGATTTTAAGCAGTTCAAATAGTTTACATTATACCTTCTACCTTATAGTGAAAACCGCTTACAAACTTTGTATCGTAAAATTTTAAGGAGCGTGCTTCTCCTGCATGTGAATAATTTGGAAGTAGTTTATTCCTACTTTGAAATATTTCATTGCCAAATTGAGAGTGATTACTCTCAATTTGAAATTAAATAGGTATTTGTAGTTTTGCTATCATGTCCGTTGGCGTTGGCTCAGAAGCCGTTTAGAAGTGGCGCTTCAGTCTGTGTTAAATGAGCATATGTCTCATAAACTTATTGATGAAAAGCAGCATGTTAATCGAGGGCTAACTTTAGTTCACACATACTTAAGCTTTAAGCTAATTGCATGTTAGTAAAAAGGTTTTAATTTTTAATACAAGTTTCTTTTATACAAATATTTAACTAATCCAATATTTATCTTCAAATCACTGTTCTGTACATACTGCATAATCTGTTGCAATCAGTTTTTTTTGTACGAGTTTGTGGAGTGTTAATCAAATAACTGGTAGAAATTAAAGTTTACAGCGTATTTTTTCTTTTAAAAATAAACCATCAGGCAAAAACATACGCTAGACTAATAAAAACTTATCTGTCTGCCAACTGTCTAACCGGTATTTTAATATTTATTTAGTTGTGGTGCCTAATCGTTTAATATTTTAACATTTTTAATCGTACTAAATAATATGTAATGCAAAATACAAGAAAAGTTTAACTTAGCTTTCGGTTTCGGACAGTATTTTGTGGTCTGCAAAAATATCGAGACTTCAAGAATATACAAAACTCTGTTGCGAATGTGTTCACTATACGATAGGGTGATCATATATATTCTCAAATTGTTATATTTTACATGCTATCAAAATATTTAGTTAGCTTTGCCATTTCTCCAGGCATCGTTTGGTGCCTGCACGTTATTTTCCTCTTTAATATTTTAATATTTTGCTTTAGTTTTATTTCACTTTTTATATTAAGCCATTTGGTTCTTGTTTTATTTTTACTGCCAATATTTTGTTCAATTAATATCAAAATGTAAATTGTAGCAGAAATATTTCTTCTACAAAATGTGAATTGTGAAACAAAAATTTTTTCCTCTTCACAGAATTGTGGTATAGATTTTGTTGTAGCAATTTAATCCATTTTTTTAATTAAGATAGCCAATTTGTCGTTAGGGATCTTGAATATTTTGGTAATCAACATTTTTTTATTTCTCATCGAAATGAAAAATCGGATAACTGATCGAAATAAGAGACTGGATTGTGATGCAAAACAACATGATTGCTATAGCATTAAAATCAAATTAAATTGAATTATTTTGCATTTAATTTTATATAAGCTAAAATTTCTATAATTATTATATCTGTCGTGGATGCTATAATATTCATTGCAAAGTTTGTTTAAACATACATTTTTTGAAAAGTATTTATTTATTCATTAATATCCATTATTTCCCCTTAAAGTAATTCCCCTCAGATATACTGCACTTATAATAGCGCTTCTTCCAATTCTTGAAGAACTTCTGAAATGCGCTTTTTGGTATGGCCATCAGCTTGTTCTTCGATTCTGACTTTATCTCATCAATTTTTTCCAAAACGCTTTCCTTTCATTGATCTCTTCAGTTTTGGGAATAGGAAAAAGTCGCAGTGAGTCAAATCTGGTAAATAATCTGGTTGAGGCATGATTAGGGTGTTGTTTTTGGCCAAACAATCATATTCTTTCATACATTTTTTTCAAAAATCAAAAATCGAAGAACACACACAAACATGATTAACTTTTGCAATTGTCAACAACAAACTACTAATCCAAATTGGCTGATAATGCCAACATATGACTAACACATGTGTACCAACATATCGAAAAAATTTCGATAATCGAATGTACACAGCCCGCGAAAATTCAAAATCCACCTTTTCTTTTTAACAAACCATGTATTTCTAATATCGCAACAAATTTTAAAATAAATTTACTGTACATGTTTGCACCTCATTCAAATTTTTACACTCGTGTTAACGCGAACGTGTTAAATTTTATTAGGGGAACTCACTCTTGGTTGCAAACAACCCTTGCTAACCTTGCATATGTAGCAAGTCTATCAAATATGCTACATTTTGCTAAACCATAACAACAATATATATGAAACTAAAATTTGCTACATCTGAGCAAATATGTTAGGCCAAAAATCGTTGCAGATTGGTAATTTGCAATTCTAAAACAGCTGAGTATTTCATTTTATTTTTAAAATCAAGGCAACTAGACACCTGCGCTTACAAAGTTTCACGGCTGTAGAACCGTGTCAACAACTGCCTGTGAAGACTTAAATTTGAAGCTAAGAATGTTAGAAAATGTTTGCTAAAATAGTAAGAATTAAAATGCTTAAACATTTTAGAAGCAACGTTAGCATTCATATACTGGCTACGGCTTAGCTTATTGCATGCGGCAAAGTTACTTTATCCAACTTTGAAACCAAATAAATAGTAAATTGAAAAATGAGTGGTAAAGAAATTAAAAAGAAAATTAAAATAATAAAAAAAAACCAACCAATAAGCGATGGACATGTAAAAAAATGGATTATTTACTAGACAATCAAGAATTTTAGGGTTGTTGTTCATTTTCTTGTTCATGTCCTCTATTGTCTGAAAAATCAGCTGTTGTAATAATTTGCTAAAAACATAAAAAAGACACTCACGCTTTGTGGCAGAAAATCATACAGAGTCTGCAAATATGCAACGAAGAGTGATTTCCGCTATTAATTTTAACAAATTGGGGAGTATGGGTCTTCGAACTTTTCCTGCTAGTCTTACATTTGTAACTAAACAATAAATGATTTATAAATATATTTAGCCAATTCACAAACTCTTGTATGAGTTGTAACAAACATTGTCAACAAATTTTATGACTGTCGAATCGTTAAAAGTTAATGAATCCCACTACAGATCCAATAAATAAAAATCCAATAATATTTTGTACTAATTATCAACTTGCGAGCGTATTTATTTTTCAATGTCAAGGCTCTTAACAACTCGACGAATGATTGACAAAGCAGTTTGATGCACTTCAGTAAAATTACTCTTATAGACCAGGCATGGATAATTGAAACTTACAAATGGTACTTTTTATCAACCAATATAATACAATTTTAAGATTTATAGTCATACTCAATTATGTATTGTGTTATTTATTTTGTGGGTTAAAAGCGAGATGACGATAAAAAGTTGTTGAAAATGAACTTAAAACATACTCGTACACCCACTTCAAAGGTGACACAACTGCAGTGCACTGCAATTGGCAAATATATCATATGAAGCGTATAAGCACATATTAAATTAATTAATTCTTTCAATGCTTGTGTACTTTGTTTTAAATGAATAACAATCCTTTTTTGTTTTTTCAATTTTATTCATTGCTTTCACTTACTTTACACTTTTAATTCACGAAAAGAGCCATATTTTTAATAAGCTCAAGAACCTGAAGTGGGTGTGGTTGAGACTATTGAAGTTGTGTAAATTTACACTACACCTTGTATCGCCAAATTGTGTAAAGTGTGGGTACATATGTATATTGATGGGATCGCACTAAATTTTCCATCCCTGTTCTTAGCTTTATAGGTAACACTACGCTTACTTAAGCGTAACGTAAAATGTTGTAGTGACTAAGAAATTTTAATAAAATCTCTTTAAGAAAAGTTAAACGAAGTCCAAGTACTGCGTTTTTCAAGCCAGGAGGATTGCTTATTAAGAAAAAAAAAATAACGAAAACCTGATTTTTGATAAAAAAAATGCAAATCTGATAGCATAGAGTTTATATTGTAAATTTTTTTTGGTTTAAAGTAATAAATTACGTAAATAATTTAGAAAAATTAAAGAGCAAATAAACAATTAAATTACAAAATGATATCGAACAAAACTTTTGACAAGAGTAAATATTATTTTCTGTTTAAATTTGTTTACAGATTAAACATATTTTGTTCGACCAGTGATTAAACTATTATTTGTCCGAAATTCGTTAAGCATTGATATTAGTTTTTGGAGATAGGACTTTTCAGAACATTCATGGGTTTATTCACATCTACTCGACATACAAATTTCTTCGTAAGTTTGAAATCAATCAAGGTAAATTAAATTTCCTCTGTAAACACTGCAGTATAGGGCCCTCCATACATAACAGCATAGAAATTTCCACACATTAACTTGACCTAAATGGAAAACCGTTGATATAGTTCTTGAAATTTGTTCAAACAATGTTGCCCGAACAGTTGTTCGCACAACGCTGTTCTGCCATCTATGTGAGTGTGCTTCCGTCTATAAAACCCCGTACATAACCAATACTGAGAACATGGAAGCAAAATTATGCTCAAACTCAACAGGAACGTCTACACATATCCTCCATACAGAAGACCACGAACACATTATTTTATCACATTTTTCTGCTGACGCTCTCTCTATGATCGAACAAATTTTTTGGCTAGTTAAAACGTAATGTTGTTCTCCCATTTTTACTGCGTATTTCCTATCCCAATTACATTTGACTAAATACTCTAATATTTTTTTTACTCATATTTACGAAAAAATATTAAACTTTATTTCAAATATTTACCTGCGCTTGAATTTTGACGCATTTCACATTTAAAACTTTACAAACACCAAAATTTTACAATTGAAATTTTTTTTAATTTTGTTTTGAAAATGCACTAAAAAATTAAACAGCCAGTTAAGCAAAAACTTGTAGATCAATATGCACTTCGTAAATTTAACAAAACGTTAGTTTCAAACAGTTTCTATGCACGTTAGGTTTATTTTTTGCACATTGTTTATGTGTGTTTGTTTATACAAATATTAAATCTTCATCCCCATCGATAAAATTCACGCAAATTACGTATTACGGAAAATTATTATTTTTTATTTATTTAAAACTTTTTGTATTTAAGCAAAACTTATTGTTTATTTATTTCTGTTCCTCGTGTAACGATGACTTTGAAAATAATAAAAGTTTAACTCAACAAGAATTCAGTTTCGTTCGTTGTTGTTGTTGTTGTCGAATTATTACATACTTAGTTCAAGTGCAAGTAGCCAAGCAGTCAGGCTGTAGTCAGCTTTTTTTCTGTTTTTGTTTTGTTTTTAACTCTGCTCACCAACACAAGCAAATACAATGCACAACAAAACTGAAATCTACGAAATTGTTTTTGCAAATACAGAGAAATTATTAAATCAAGTATAAACAGATAACAATTTATACAATACAGTAACAATAAATGTAAAAATATGGAAGAGTCATAATCAGAGTATAAATACGAGTGCGCTATGAGTTGCCAGATTGGTTAAAAGCTATTAAGTTGTTGGGATTACTTTATATTTTATCTCTCAAATATTATAGGTAATTTCAGGGAATTAGCTGTTTACGAGGATGAGCTATTAGTCGAGTAAATTGAGTAAATTGTTTATCAGGGTTGGGATATAACTAGAAATTTGATTTAAAAACAAAACAGTTCTTGGGGTTTTTTAATGCAAACTTTAGGTTTTGTAAAGTTTGTAAGTGCAATAAAGTTTAAAAAAATCTTGGAAAATCTCTTACTGTCAAAATATAGCTCCAATGCATTGGTTTTAAAAGATTTTATTAAATTGTAAAAAAAAAAATTATAAAAAAACTCATCGCTGATAGCGTTCTTATTCTGGGTTTCAGATATAAAATAACCGAACAGTTAATTAAAAAATTATAGTAGTAATAATCGCTTATCCGATTGAATACTCTACTGTCCATTTGTTCTTAAAGCTAAGAGTAACGTTAATAAGTTTTTGTTTAACAATATATGTAAGTGGCTGAAATAATTAAATTTTGGTTAGTTGATTATTATACAAATTTGAAGAGACATTACCTTAAAAATACTATAATCCAAATATCAAAATAGCTATTTGGTCTCGGTCAGTATTATTCTGAATCACAATGAATATTGCACGACTCAAAAACGAAACTTCAATAAGCTTTTTGAACACCTTAAAAGTTAACTTATACGCCTAAGGGCTCTGGCTTAAAGAATAGCTAATAATACTGTCAAATGCCTTTTCTTTGTTTGATTAATTTACTCAATCAGTTTTAATGCCCTGTTTTTATTCTATAAATTCAATCCCAACCTATTTAAACCCGTGTACACTACATTTGTAAGCCTTGGTGTCTAGGCAGGTTAATACGTTTTCGAGAAATACTGATATTTCAATAAATAAATATTATAATAAATACACATTTTGTGTGTGTTGATTTTCCATCTCTGGTTGCTATGGCTAGAGCGATATTTCTCTTTACTTTAGAGATCTTAATAAAAATGTGTTTTTAAATATTTTTATTTTTCCATGCGTACAAGCAAATAAATATTAGGGCAGGTCAGAAAGTTGTTAATACTCGCACGCTGTATCAGTAAACAACAATATGATAATGGGAAAATTAAAAAAGAATGTTTCCGCTATATTTTTTGTTTGTGATATAATAGAAAAAAATAAAAATGAGGAAATATTTATATTTTTATTACTTAAAATTTTGACAAATTCATTAAAATACTTACGGCTTTAAATGAATTATCTTAGAAGTTGCCTTTTGCATTATTTATACTGGTTTTACGTGGCATGTGTCTACATCTTGCTTGCCAAATTTCCCACTGCTAAATGAATGCATGCTGTGTGAAATTTTTGAAGCATTGCTTTTTTTTGCAACGCTATGTTGGAAATGCTATTTGTTTTATAAATTTCGTTAAAAGCGTATTTAGTAGCAAATAAAATGTATATTTGAGAAAATATTTTTTTTTGTAAAAAGGTGAATTTATTATTGTACTTAAATATATAATTTTAGTGCGTACGCTATTGGAACTGATGGTAAATGATTCTTATAACACTGACCTAATGACCTAAGAAAGGTTGAGATTGATAAAAATTTCGTATGATTTTTTTTACATAAATAAATACTTTTACTCGACCCATTTAAGAATAATTTCTAATCCTCTGGTCGATGTTCGTGCTTGACATATGCAAACAATTAATTTACATCTGCACAATATACAAGAAAATTATCACCTACATTCGATTTAAAAATCTTTTCGAAAAATACCAGGTTGTTATTTCTTTGAAGTGGTATCGCTTTAAACAGGAAACTTAATCATCGATGTGTCATCGTGACGTTTCTATATCGCACACACCATTATAATAATCCATGCTGTTCGATATCAAATACTTCAATCATCAGTTTCCTTAGGATCAAAAATTTCATAATAAAGTCTTAAAAACTGACTTTGTTACCGTTGAAGTATTTTCGAATGGTATACGGCCACGTGTTAACGACTATTGTTTGACAAGAGTAGCAATCTTGCTTTTTATTGCACGCTTAAAGATACCACTCCAATGGAAATAAAAAGCGCGAATCCCTTGCAGTCAGTTTTTAAGGCTTCCATCATTCAAGCTCTAAGTAGCAACTGCTGCAAATATACTCCGGCTCATACCCACTACTAACGTAGTACCGGTTAAAAGCCCTAAGCACAGCCTTATTGGTTTAAACTGGAAGCAATATATTTCGTCTAATAATAAACTACAGACGTAACAGACCTGTTTCCGATTATAACACATTTTATACTTAAGTTCAATTACTTACAACAAATCTGGTCTCATTTTATTCGCTACAAAATACGATTTTAAAGAAAATGAACAAATAAATAGAATTCCCGCAATTTTGAAAATATTGGTAAAAAAAATATTCAAGCGTTTAAAATGTCAAAATCGGTGCGAAAATGACTGAGTTTTTACTTGTGTTATGACGGGCGCAATTTTTTGTTGTTTCTAAAGTACATGATTTCACTTCGCTGCAATGTCCTCCAAACAGCCGAACGGCAGACTTTATTCTTCACAAAGCTTTTTAACTGATTCAAACTGCTTCTTCTCTGTCATTAAGTATTTTTTTTGGCCGAATTTTTTATTTGTGCCGTAAGAGAATACAACAAAATTTTAAACCATACAAAAACTGCGGTTCAGTTTACGTTAAATCTCTCGTAAACAGAACATTTGGTTAAAATATAATAAAATTGGATTTTTTGTATTTTTTCTTATAAAAGAAAAAAATAGTAAACAAGATTCAAAATACGTAACTGTGGCACTACCGTTGTTGGTCCTACAAACGCATAGTTAAGCAGTTCCGCTCAACTCAACAGTTGAGTTCGGCTACCATTTTTTCCATCATACAATTTTTAAGCTACCTACAGTCAACGTTTTGAGCTCAACCTCAACAGCTGATAGAAGAGAGTTACGCTATTAATTTTGTAGCATATTTTTTAATCCGTTTCTAACACGTAACTGTTGTGATCCAGAGTTGCCAACAGTTTCGTAGCAGTTGATCTCAACAAATGGTAATTGAACAATTTTTACAATAAAGATATTTTAACCATACGTACGGATCAGTGCAATACAAACAAAATTTGCAAGCTGACAGTGTAATAATAAAACAAGTTTAAGTTGTGCTTGTTATTATAGTGGTAAGACTGCTAGCTGAAATAAGTAATATTGTTGTTTTTTTTTATTCCTGAGCTTACATACATTATTCTCCTTATAGAGAGTTTTTCTTCTGTCAATTTATGTTTGAAAAATACGACTGACCTTATTATTATGAAGTGCACCTCATGAAACAGAGGTTATGTCAGATGTCATTACATATGAATGTTTGAAAGTCAAAATCGAAGTAAATAAACAATTTTGACAGACACACAAAATTACATAAGCGACTAGGGACTGACAAGTCAGCTGTAAAAACACGCTATGTAGTACCAGCTTTAGTTGTACCGATTCTTATTTATATGGATATCATATGTCGGATTGTATGTCTACTTTGTCTTAGCTACGCTATTCATAAGATCGAAAATTCTTTTGAAATTATAGACGAAATGAATTTTTTTTAATAGTAAAACGGCATAACTTTGATGCTTCTTTAACTTAATTACTTGTAAATGACAAGTGCATATTTTCAGTTATAATTCATTGCAATTTCTAAGTCCAATAACAACAGGTACAAGAATTTTTAGTCAAGACTTCTCAATCATAATTTTATATAACTACAAGTAATTAAAAACTACACACAATTGTAATTGAAATATACTTGAGACTCTCAAGGATCGTAAACTTACATATTACATAGTATTTGCTATTTTGCTTAAACAAACTAACATAAATACATACCACAGAAAAGATCTTGCCAGTTGTGATATCTGATAGATCGGTCTAACATATAGGACCGAAAATTATGTCCAGTAAGTCCATTTAAACAATTACTGTCGGAATCAGTGAATGTATTATGTGTGTACAGTAAAACTTCCTGCAACACGATTACCTACAACACGATTTCACTCTAACTCGAAATGATAATTACGGGAATTTCATATAACACGACATCTTATTACACGGTTTTTCGGTCTTATACGATGTAAAAATTGTGAAAAACTTCTTATAACACGGTTTAAGTTAAATCAAGCATGTTGCGAAAATTTTGTGTTTATTTTTGTTACTTATATTGTTTGCATTATTTACATTGGAGTTAAATTTTTGTTTGTGTAAATGAAATTTGTTTAGTTTTTTGAATATTTCATCCTTAAAATTAAAATAAATGAAAATTTTAATAATATTGGAATGCATGCCCCAATCTTGTATGCACTGGGTTCATACTTCCTATAACATGAATTCGTATAACACGAGACTTTTTTGGAATCTATCTACCGTATTATAGGAAATTTGAGTGTATATATAATTAAAAAAATGGGGCCACACCTGACTTCTCAGAACGAAAAATGACAGTGAAGATAGCACATAGACGAAACCAGTTTATCTCCAAACCAAACTTGACAAGGTGTGACGGAAATTTGTTCCAAAAATCTACGTTACTTCTCCAATATGACCCTTTTTTTAAATTTTATCACAAACATTTATTTATACGCCGTATCAATTATTGTTCTATCGACTATTAAGAATAATTAAATGAATCATTTTATTTAGGCTTGAGATCGTTTTATTCTTACGATTAAGAAAGACACATTTAATTGATACAATAATTAGTTGAATACTGGAAAAGATAAGCTATTAGACATTAGCAGGATGGAATGCACTTCCTGTGCCGCTGTGCACTGCATCAGAGTCCTTTGTGTTTTGCTACTGAGTTATTATCTATTCTAAATATCATCTATTTTATCCAACTAATGATGGAAACTGAATTTTACAAATCTCATATTTTAAAAAAAATTTTCTTTTTGGTTAGAATATAGTTGACAGCACTGTAACTTTTTCGCTGTTTTTTTTATCGTACTCATTTTCATTATCACATGTTTTTGTTTTATTAATTTCCAATTTTATTATGTGGTAAATATGTTTGTATAATTGCATCTTGCACCACGTAATTTTATATGATGATATGAACATTATAGTATATATGTATATTATATACATATATATTAATACATATATTTTTAATTTATTATTAATTTTAAATCATGGGTACACGATAAATTAATTACAGCTAATTTATTAGGCGCTAAGCTACTGTAGTGTACTCTCACTTATCATATTTTTAGGTAGACGAGTTTTTATCACATGTTTTTAATGCTTAATTTTGGCCGTCATTGTCAGAAGTTTTGAGTTATACCTCCCCGTGGTGGCGGCCGGTAACAGGTTCCTATGTTTGCAAGGAGTCAGGCCAAATAAATCGAGCGGAGAGAAGTTTACATTTTCGTATAAAAAATTTCTAATCCATGGTGAAACAGCATACGCCAGGGATGCGTGGCCAAGAGGATGCTTGGTCTCAAGTATGCGAACTCTGGATACCAGTCGATCTCCAGTTTTAATATCGACTTACCGTGCATATCGAGCTCTGTGTGGTTGGACATATTTTTCTCCATTAGAGGTATGAATCAGGAAGCCTTGCAAGAGGCGGAGATAAGAATGCCTTGTGAGGGGTGAACGGGTCAATCTTTAAAGGTACTTAATCTCTGCAGAAACTCCGGTGTTTATTGGCCAATGGAGAAATTCTGAAGAGTTGGAAAAGAAACCTCCAAAGTGGTGGACGGGACAGCTTCGAAAGATACTCTTGAGGAAGACGGTAGCACACATTGTGTGTGAATGTCCAGCACTGGCTAGCATAAGACTTAGGACTACGGGCAGACACTTGTTAAGTGTAAATGTCATGGTAGACCTAAGCCTTAAACAAATGCTAGCAATTACAAGAGACTCCGACATGAGGAAGAAGGTCGACAATCTGAAATCACTATAGACGATAGTAAAGGCTAATGGTAGCACGAGACTTGATTAAAACTAGTATAATCGTAAATTACAAATCGAATGCCTGAACTCAATTCAAGGATAGAAGGGGGTCGAAAAGTGATCCATATAGTTAGCGGTCGGCTGAAATTTACACAGCGCTGAATATATATCGTGCTATCCCTGGACATACGTATGTATATATTTTTCATATAATTTTTAAAGCTACCTAATTTCATATCTATTGCATATTCGATAGTAAAAACTGAGACAATTGACTGAAACTAATAAATTTAGTTTACGTATCAGCTTGAGCTCGGCGTAAGCAGACATTTAAATTAGTTTGGATAATTATCCAATGCAGTATGCTAGTGACATTTCCTGCTTCCAAAAAATTTAACCAATGAGTTCTCCATGACATTTTAGCAAGTTTAATGAAACTTTCAATACACCGATATATTAAGAACGCCAAAAACCTACTTTAATTCTAGTTTTTAATTGCTCTCTAATAAGCGAAATGAAAAAAAAACTTGTTTCGATATTTTGGAAAGTTTATTGTTTTGTCTGACACATATTTTAAGTGTTTTATGCAAATTTGATTTTATAATAAATAGAAGGAAGGATGGAGATCTAAAATGAAATAGAACACAGCTAAGTCTATTAATTGCAATAAAATTGGCTTTAGTTGTAAGACAGGTTTTTTAAATTTTTATATGGACATGTTATTCCCCGCGGCTCGTTCGGATGTAGCTTGCGAATAACAACCACACACATTTGTACATGGGAACAGCCTACATGTTTTAATGGAATAAGGAATATGCCATAATAGGCATTTGTAGATTTACTTCCGAATTAGTTGTGTTTGCAAAGAAGACTGACTCAATCAAACTAAAGCTGCCTATTGCGTATTTGAATAAAATGTCGAGTGTTAAAAATTTAATGAAGTTTTATTTATATGAAACCACATCATCAGCGCTGCCATAAATTAATTTAAAAGTAAAATTTAACAAAAATTAAGGATTTTGAAAAATCTTAAAAAATTTCAAAATACCTTTTTTATTTACAGCTCAAAAGACATTTGAAAAATACATAAATTTTCAAAATTTTTATAAACCATTTTTTAAGTTATTTTTCATAAAATTTCAATTTCAATCATGCTGGGATTGTAGTTTAAAAAGCACAGAGTACTTATATATTTTATTTTAATATTTTAATTTTTTCTGAATAAATAACAGATAATATTATTTTAAGCAAATCTGGAAATACCAATGACTTCAAACAATTTTGTCATTTTTCATTTGTTTTACATAACTTCATTTGATTAAATATTCTCTCCACGCTTGTCGATGATCTAATATTTTAGAATAAAATTAAATACAATTATCAATGTTTTTTCACATCGAATTGAAAAAGACTTGCACTTGCTAGTGTTTCAGCTGCATAAATAAAAAGTTGTACACTTAAGCCCCTTTTACACTATTCTACAAGCGTAGATTTTCGTTGGAACTTGTAGAAAGAGAGATAATGATAATCGTCCCAAATGTCAAAAATATCGAAAGTAAAACATTCTTTATACATCGTGTGTGTCTACACATCACATTTGAAATAAAATGAAAAAACGAGCTTGTTTACTTCGAGCAAGTGGCAGAGAAAGAAAGCGAAACGATACCTTCGGCAGTATTGGTTATGACACTTCACCTGGGTAGCGGCGACGCGTCGAGATGGTGACACTTGACAATTTTCGGAGTAAAAAGTAAAACAATTACCAGTACTAGAGTGAATAAAATACATTGTACTATTAAGTACAGTGGTCGTTTTTGTGTTTTTGTAAAAGCAAAAGAGTATAGCTACGGCAGCGCGCTGTCGGTGGCGAATTAGTCGACTTGCTTATTTGTTCAACAGCTTTCTACTGTAAAAACTCAGCCCTTATAAATTTAAAAGTCTCATTGCTTGGAAATTTTGTTAATAATGAGAGCCATACGACTGTCAAATTTATATCCGGATATTTTGACAGTCGGATTATATATTGCTTTGAAACATTCTTATTTTCCTTGAATTTTTAACAAGTCGTTTTGCTCGATCTATTAGTGTGAAAGGCGCTTTACGTTTGACTTAACAAATATTTTAGCATATTGCGCAATTTGAGTTATTTATTTAGCCATTTCATTTAAGTTCATAAAGTACCGAAAATATTAACAATTGTCACAAGAGACTCCGTGATGAGGACAGTCACCAGTCGACAGTCGGAGACTTGAATAAGAGTAAGGTAGCCGTAAATTACAAGTCGGTTGCTTCAAATTAATTCGGGAAAAGAAGGGGTCGAAAATGGTCTTATAAAGTATAAAAAAGCAGATTGATTGATAGCAATGTGCAATCATATGCTACATCGACTCGATTTTCTATCTCGAATTTTTCGTGTCGGTTTTTTTTAATATGGTTTTGCGAACGTCAAAATCTTTATTTTTAAGGAACAAATCATTGCGGGGAACTTCGTTTTATGTATATTAATTTGATCTTTTACCAGCTTTCAAACACCTTCGTTAAAGTCGATAAAGTCGAATATTTTGCTAAAATAAGAAATACTGTTAAAACCAATATGGTCACGTTGATGTTGCAATAGATCAAAACAACATACATTAGTATGTTTATAATTGTTGCATTCTCTTTTTATGACAATCGTGCAGGTGTCCGGAAACCCTTAATTATATTAAACACAATCTGTATTTAAGATTACTTTTCCACTAAAGCAGACATCTTTTACAGAGCAAATTCTACAATAATAGTGCACCAGGATTTTCTTAATAATTTTCAAGAAGGCAACCGCTTTGTTTCACAATTCTCATATTGGAACAATTCGAAAACTGGGGATCGGGAAATTTCTCATAATCGATTAACCTAGAGGTAAGTCATCAATCTCACCTTATCTTAAAATAATAAATTTAAAAGAAAATCTGCAAAATTCAGAAAAATATGCACTTCTGGCAGCACTGAAAATTATACATAAAAATATAATTAAATTTAATTTAATTAATCACTTTATTTCAGCAGTTTTTTTATTTGATTCTTTATTTAGGCAAGAAAATACAACAGAGTTTGTGTGTTATGGTGGCAAAAACGATGATAATGTGTTTCTGGATATCAAGTTATAGTTTATTTTAGATTTAAATTAGTTTATGACACCCAGGTGTATTTTTTTTAATATAAGTGTCATAATATTTAATTTACATAAATATTATACAAATTATTATACAAAATAATTAAAATAAAAACTGGTTAAAAATACTAAATGTTAAAATACCGGCCAGTAGGTTTAGGTTTTTTTTTTAATACGAATCTTTATGATAAAATCGACATATTTTTACTCAGTGACCTCCAAGTATAATTCGGAAACAAGAAATTTTTATTTATTCTATTCTTTTTCTTATATACGAGTATATGTATGTATGTGTTTCTCTGGTGTGGGATATTTTGACAAGAATTTTGCTTAAATCGAGTCATAAACATATTCATTGATTTTGGCAGTGTATAAAATATCAATGAACAAAAATCTACTTAAATTTGCATTGCAAAACGATTAGGTTTATTAAAATAAAATTTTTGGCAAAAAGTTTGATTTGTTTGTTATAAAGTGTGTGCCGAAATTCACGTAAGATTAACAAATATATAGATTGATTAAAACTACACGTTTTTCTAAATACAATTTTCTTCCCAAATGTTTAGGTTTGATCCACGCATGGTTACAAAACCATTTAATTGCTTTCCATGTTCTTGTATGAAGGCAAAATTCTTTCGCAAGATCTTCATATCTTACTTACGCTCCACTGAACTTCGAAAAAAATACACTTGAGTTGCATTTTAATTCTGAACGGGAAGACGTGGTATCACATCGTGTCAAAAGAGCCTTCGTATATGAATTGAAAATTTGTGATATAATGGCTGAAACTTATACAAGGTATATTTTCAGGAATTATTTTTAATTGTTAAGCCTTTGGAAAAACTTCTAAGTATGCCAGTGATCAATTTATTTACACTTTCTGGCCCACTGTGAAAGATTAAGTTTAAATATAAAATTTTTCTAAGAACTAAAAGTCAAGTTTTGAATGCAGCAAAATATATAAATCCACTGTAGCATTTTGTAAACTGATATCGTAATTATTTGAAGCAAGGACCTGAGCTTGACATGATCACAATTTAGCACAAATTCTCATGATAATGGCCTGTTGCCATATTTAGTTCACTATTTTTGCTGATAAGCAATTAATCAAATAGTCATTGAGCAAACCATTTAATCTAAAACAAATTAAAGCTTATGAATTAAATATTTTTTCACTTTACACACAAACACACATCTGGTCACTTTGTAAACAACTTCTTTGCATTTTATTTGATTTTTTTTTTTTTTATAAAAAAAAGGTATTTTTTTTAGCAATAAAAAATCCGATTATGTCACTTTTTCTGTGCTGCTTTTTATTTTTTTTTTTTTTGTGTTCGAAGCAGTCAGCCAACCACTAATAACTAATAAAATCTAACATTTCAAGAAAGACTGTTATTCTCTCTACGATCTTTTCTAATGGCTCGCCAAGAAATAGAAAGAAATGAACATCATCGCAGCTTAAATTGGTTTTAAGCTGCTGGCTAAAATACAGACTCTTTACGAACTAAAGACAAAAAACAAAGCAAAACTAAAAGCACCCGGTACCTAACGAACTAATCATGTTCTAACCATTTTGACTGCTTGGTTCATTGCACGTTATGCAAGAAATATGCACGTTAGAAATAGAAAATATTATTTTTCTACTATTCTCTTAACATTTTCCACCAAATCGTACTTGTTCTTAGCAATTCGTTGCTGGGCATTGCTCGCGCAGAACTAAAAGAATAAAGCTGCAATTGAATCGCTGGCTTTCATGATGTCTTAGAAAAATATTAGAAATTGTTTTTACTCCTTTCGCTATTTTCTAGCTGTTATTTATATTTTTATTTTTTCCAAACTACACATTAAATTGCATATAGCAGGAACAAAAACCACATGCCATGTTTTAACATTCTTGGATATATAAAAGATCAGTCTAGAGCCGTACGATTGATTAGTGATGATGAAAACTATAGCACATAAGAGCGATTATATATTGTTAAAGACTATGAAAGGTATACGGCTCCCAGTTTCACCCATACAGACATAGAGAGAGAGAGAGAGAGATAGAGAGTTATAAGACGGTCTACTTTGAGAACCATAAATCTATGCTTTTACCCAATTGAGGCAATACTGTTAAGACATTTACAACATATTTGATAGCATCACGACTATACCAAATTTACTAGATAACTATCAGTTTCTTACAATTCTATAATAGCTTAAAAGCTTCTAAAATTATAACGGTTTCCATCGGAAAAATGTTTTTCCAATTTCCTTTGGCAGGCAGAATTGCGGACTTTGGAACGTTAAAATAAGTTCTGTACTAGTACTAAGCTTTTGCACAAATAAGAAGCCATTGTTTCACACATGACATCTTATTACACACAACTGTCCTAAGAGGCACTTATGCTTCATAATGAAAAGCGCCGACAATTGTAAGCACTATATTAATTATAGTGCCAATAATTCCCTCCTTTTCTCAACTATCTTAGAAATGGTTCGGAGAGTCCTAAATACTCTGAAAGATATGGCCAATTACGGACCGATCAACATAAAAATAAATAGTAAACAGTGATACCAACCGAAAGTCTGACGACGTTGTAGATACGATTTAAAAAGGAAGTAGCTTCCAACAAATCGAGTATTTTAGACAACTTACAAAAATAATTTTATAACTTTCAATGCTTTTTTGTTTGGATAAGAACTATTTTCAAATGGAGCGTGTGATAAACCTATGAAATCTTCGCCCTTTTCCCACAACTTGCAATATTTTTTTTGGTCTTACGATGTCGAAAGCTTTTGTCACTCTCGCTTTCAATGATTTTAAAGTAATTATTTATACCAAAATATGTTTTTTATTAGCAGCAAAAAAATATATATTTTGCCTCTATTTTCCTCTTCTTTCGAAAATAAAGCAACAAAATAACTTTTTAATATTTGTGGGTTGAATTTCTGGACTGGATTAGTTAAGGAAAGCTTCTTTAGCATTATTGTTCTCGGAAAGTAGTAGAGCTGACTGAGTAAGATATGCATAATAGGTAGATGTATAACAACAGTTGTAAAGTTGGTATCACTGTAGTAGAGGCACAACAATTCATGTCGTTTTCGTGCTTAAGGAAAAAATCTGCTGTTGTCGAAACGATTTTTGGGTTCTTTATACGAGAGCTAATATTGATGCTGTGAACTTGGGCAACAACGTTTTCGGGCTTAGAAACCTTTACATCAAATGAATGTTTAGTTCATCTGGCGCTTCTAAATGTGTTAAGGTTCGGTAACTTATAAAAACGAATTATAAGAAGTAATTTTTAAATACAAATAAATTCTAAGCTCATCTTACGTGGAAAAAATTCTTGTCGTTTTAATTAGGCGTTTTTATCATGACAGCCTAATGTATAATTATGAGATTGAAAATAATGCAATCGCCAGGTTTCCATAGCAGTATTAAATCCTTAAAACAATTTTACTTAACCGGATAATTTACGTATTAGCACTGAACTTTTCTATAAGGCCATGACCTTTACGTATAAGCAACAGTGTCTTCATATTAAGCTGACGTAAGCTGCACGTTTACGTATGATTAATGAATTATTTGCATCAGGCTTACGTAACCACAAACATAGCTATCTTTATTAAATCGGACTTACATTTCAAGGTAAGTAACTCCTGGAGAGATGAATGAGAATTTTATAATGAAATTGCTTTAGTGGCATCTGCTAGGAAGACTAATAGCATATAAGCCTTACTAGAACATGCAGCTAGAAATGAATGGATTACATTTTTAAATTGATTTTTGCACGCAATTCATAAAAGCAAACCATATAAATTCTGCTATATTTTTGATCTGTACTGTTGGCATGGTAACTTAATGATAGTAAAGAAATGTAAGAAGTAAAAAATCTATGCAGCAGACATGAATGTACGTAGATACATATGTTGTTTTGTATGGTGTATGTTTAAATTAGCAGTATAACAAGTCATTAATAATTCATACTTTATTCTTAAAGACTTCGTCGACTGAGACTTATTGTGTAACTTTTACCTGAAAACATTGTTGTTAGAAAATGATAGTTAGAAAAGTGAAAGAATCTTTCATTCCATACCATACCACGCTACTAATACCAAATAAGAAAACACTGCAGTGCTCTGACTTACCAGCTAACGTTTAATGTGAGTAAACCAGCCAGAAATGAATGAAGATTCCGAATAATAGTCACTGATTCGTTAACAAATAGAAGAAAAGAAATATAGAATATAGTAGGACAGTATGAACTGAAAATAACATTTTTAATAATTAATCCAAGAATATATTTTCTAACATCAAATTAATTATAATTAGTACAGCTAACCAAACTTAAGTGGCTACACAAATTGTTGAAAAATATAATAATAATTTCTAATACAACCGATGTTTGCATGAAATAATAAAAATTTATCTTGCAAGAAAATATCGCCATTTTTAAAAGTTATTTAATTCTTTTTGGTTTAAATGCACTGCATTTGATAAAAATTCATATATTTTTAGTCATTCTGAATCATGATGATTTGCATGAAATTTTAAAAAATACATTTTAATTAGGCAAAACGCATATTACTTTTTTGTTTTAAAATGCAAAAATATTTCGTTTGAAAGATTATTTAGCTACTCAATTTTTTAAATCTTAAAAGTTGTAGTCTTTCTTAAAATTCATATCAAGAAATCCAAAATGAATATTAAGTTCAATTATTATTTATTTTATTTATTTCTTTTGTACGTGCTTTTCAGCATTAGAGCCTTAACTTTGGACAAGCAAATAGAAATTTGCGCTAATAAAAGATTTGGCGTTGCAATAACACAATCGAATATTAAAAACATAATATTTATATAAATTGATCTTGTAGAATAGAATGCGAAATAGAATTTAATAAAAAACATATCCCAAAATTTTTGAAAATGCTCATTAATTCAATGAAATTATTCTAAACAAACTTTAGCACAGTAAATATAACTTTAACGTATTCGCATAAATTAATTTTATTCAAAAAAAATTCACTTTTTTAGCCAGAGGTTCATAAATCTAAAACATTTGAGTGTTGTAAAATCAAACAGTTCTTAGCGTTTTTAAAGGCTCGACAACAAATAAAGTTTTTCTTAACAGTATAAGAAAGGGTTGTGGGGACTGCTGTCAATTATATCGTTTATTTAAACACGGATGTTAAATCAAAGTAATGTTTGGAAGAAGTGTTTAAATTTTGGGAAAAAAGTCATCTTTAACAGCAGGGAGTATATTGGAGAGTATGGCTATGATAACAAGCATAATGTTGTCTCAGACGGGCTCTCCACGTGGCAATGCATTTAGGAAAACTTATTTTCGGCAGCATAAGTTTTCTAAACTGCTTCAATTGGAACAGGTTCTCCTAAAAGACATTACAAATGCCAGAATGAACAATCTGCATTACCAATTTCAAGGTATGTTTATTCCTCATACGATATAATACCGCTAGACTTGCTTTGAACTTAAAGAGACCGAATGTAGGGATCCACTGGGCCGGTCAATCTAAGCTAGGCTTCTTCTTGCAAGGTTTTTTAAAACTTCAGTTCCATGGCAATAAGCCGCTATTAATTGATACACTCCAGGTCAACATAACCCAGATCAGCCAGATCTATGCGGCAGAGTTGTCATATGCGCTATTACCTAACGACCCGCTCTTATCGGGAACCGATTTTATATAAAATTAAAAACAGTAAAAGCAGGGTTCTGCCAATATCGCAATTTTCTCTTAGTCGCAGTTTCCATAAAACCCATTATTTCCAATATCTGTACAGAGTGATTAGTAAGATTGTAAAATATTCAAGAAATATGGTACATTCTAAAATGCGAAATGGATAGCAATTTGAAATGATCTTAATATTGGAAAAAGAGCATAGATAAGTTGCTAAGAGTGCCCGACTCTATGAAGCCCTGCATACTGAGCTTGTAACTAAAGCCCGACTGCTACCATTAGAATGCCAGAGCTCAGTGTTAAAAAAAACGTCTTCCATAACTAAGAATACTATCACAAAGTTGTTTTATCGCCGCCAAGTTATACACGACACAAAGCAGAAATAATCTGATTTCTCCTCCACAAAGAATAGGTTAGTCGAAGTTGACGGCACAGAAGAGCAATCAATCAATCAATTCCTATGTGGTCAATAGTTTCTCACTTCTGCTCAGTGACGTCACCGTTGACCAATTAACGCTCTGGAAAAAACAACGAAGAAAAAGCTTGCGTGGAAAATTCATTTGCTAACTCGTTGTTTTTATTGCTACTGTCGCCAGTAGTGGGAAAACTTATTTCCAGTCGCTGGATTGAAGCACCCAGGAAAATATTTTCGGGTTATCACATTGTTGGGAATACTAGTATGGTGACGTTCGGTTTCGGATAGGGCTCGACATTTTGGGGTAGTTATTTTCCACCAATCAGGGATTTCGACATTATATTTTAAAAAACAAGCAATCAGGTATGTGAAGGAAATCGATTGGTTTTAAAACGATCGTTAGGAAAGGAGTGATAAATTTCGAACCAACAACAAATGATTCTAACTCAAAGTGCATATCAGTAGATAAAATTGAAATAGTATTAAAGAATTTATTTATTTATTATTTATTAAAAGCGAAAGTCTTCGTTTTCAAAATCAATTTCGAACACATACTTGAATAACTTTTCACCAATAAAATGCCGCTGTAAGGTCGTGCTTCACTATTAGATTTACTCGCTGTAGCTGTTAAAAATCGTGTGTGTTATCAAAAAGTGTGAGTGGTGAATATGTATGACAGAGTAGAAGTTTGTCCGATATGCGTGTGTTTTGATAACTTTCACGAAATAATAATTTCTTTGCGATCAGGGTTGTATTTTGGTTTCACATCTTTTTTGTGTGAAAGTATATCTTCAATATTATATTGAATGTTTCACAAAAATATCGCTGCAATTTTATTAAGCGACTAGTGGGTTAAATTTGTGCAAGATCTTCTGGCAGTAGAATAAAGCAGCAAGTTCTAAAGCAAAACTCTATTTGATTCGGCCATCAATTGGTAGGTGTTTGAAGTGTGACCAGCATTCATTAGAATATTCTGTTTTGGAATTTGTTGTGCATATCTAATTTTAATTACCTACTAAGTGCTAAAATGATTTTTGCAAAAATTAATTTCTGCTTTATTTTCCTTCGCATTGCGAACTTTTTACGCAATTATTCAATTAGGAAATTTGTCGATTTTGAAAGTAAGTTTTCACTTATTCGATTACCAACTTGACCTTATATTGAAATGTTCTTACATTTATTAATTCATTATGATTTCATTACAAAAAAACCAAGAACTGAAGTTTAAGCAAGAGTGTCAAGTTTAGTTAAATCTCGAATTGCATTCAAATAATTTCGTATTTATAAATGTGTCATTAAGTTTTAAATAGTTGTTGTAATTTAATATATACAAGCACTTTGCTTAATGATTGATTAATACACCTTTAATGTGAGCACTCAATTATTTTCGATGTCTACCTATCTGCTGTGTATTATTTTTATTTTATCGACGCTGTTGTAATTTGATTAATTTTTTTGATGATGTGAACTTAACTTAAACGATACATGATGACTGCAAAGTGTTGATATTTAAAAAATATTGTGAATTCTTAAACGTAAGCACATGTACGTCGGTATTAATCCAAAGAAAATAGGAATGAAAATTAGTAAGGTACTATTTATAGGTGGATTTTTTTTAGTACAAGGGCGGTCCCAAAAATACTTGCTCTAGCAGAGGTAAGTCAATAAGTTTTTATTTTTACAGCGATACAATGTAGCCAGCCGTATTGATTAGCTTTAGTATTGATGCCCTCTTTTGCTCCATTTGTTACATATCCGATTGACTTTCTGTATCAAACCCTATCTTTTGCAGGTGATAGCTGTAGTCACTCGTATTCACTTAATAATAATATACCACAATTGGCGGAGATTTATTGTGTGAAGCATTGCGTCCATTTTAATGTTCGTTCGCTGCAATATTGCGTTCTTACTTACGATATATACCATAGCAGCAAACGACGATGACAAGACAGGCACTGTAGACAAGATCAGAAAATACTTTCAAAGGATCAGAGAACACAACAACGAAAACAAAGTAAAAATATGGTCAACTTTAACATACATCGGAAAATCAAGAAAAATAAGACAAATATGGCACACAAAACAAGAAATAACCTAGCACAAATATTACACACCAACACAAACACAGATGACCAGCTAGTTAAACAGGGGATATATAAAACGAACTTGCACATGTTGACACAGGACGCAAATTAAAAAAACTAGGTGTCGCACATTCAAGAATGATACAAGAATCAAACTTCGATAAACACATGTTCAATAGCAAATGTGATCTAGTGGGCATGAGAAAAACGGTACAACTACTACACACACACACACCGTGCAAAGGACGAGGACTACACATCCTAGAAAACGTGGATATATACAAACAAAAGACATTTGACGGATGCTTGATAAGCGGGCAAACAAACTCCAATTTAGCCGTTATATTGGCGCCTTTAAACACACACAAACAAAAAATAATAAACAAATTCATAACCCAAGAACCACTGACTTCTTCTAACCCGTGCAAAAACACCGCAAATAAATAAAAAAAATTATAATAATAAATTAACTTTATTATTATAAACTCTGCCATCCCCAAACACTAAATCTGACGCAATAAAAAAGTAGTCACTAACGTCTAACAATCTCTACAGAAACAATCGAGCTTTACCTGCTACCTGTTCACACCTGTCAGATGGCTACGTTATAAACGAGGTTCGCCCGCCACCACCTCATATGACAAATGGATGCTTGACAAAAATTAAGAAAACTTCCCAGAACAAAAACTGACACTGAAGACGGCACCCGGTTGTCTCCATACCAAAGGATGACGGAAATCCGTTCCAAAAAACTATATCAAATTACCCTGTCATACAGATGGAACTTGGCCATATTTTCACATTTACATATGTTTTTGTATGGATCTGAGTCCTCTTTGCCAAGTTATTTTTGTTTGTTAATGACCATATGTATAAAATCTCTTTTAACCTAAAACTTACAGACAGTTGGGTTATATCAAATTTCAGCCCTCTACCTATAGTATAAATGCTCCATACAAATAAGAGCGAACCCTAGTCCTCTAGCTGAAAAGTGCCAATTTTTACTCTCCAACGCCTACCTGCATACCAAATTTCTTTCTAGCCATAGTGGAAGTGTCCCATATAAATAACGGGAACCCTAGCCCCCCAGTTAAAAAGTCACCGTTTTCAGATTTTTCTGCTACTTATGCCTTAAGGCCAGTGTGTCAGTGATTTTGAACCAAACTACGCACTTTTTACACCTTCATATCTCAGGAAACATTCAAACTTAGCATATGAGATTACCTATCCTTATTTTTCAAGTTTCAATATTTTATGAATGAAGGAAGCAAAATTATGAGGGGGTAAAAATAGCGCAAATGGTTTCGTGTCATATACACATTGTGTGCATTACCTCTAAACTTGGCCTGGCGCACTACCGTGCGCCTTAATTTGCTTATTTACCAAACAAAATATTTGTCGAAATTTTTAAATTTATTTTTACATTTCTATTTAAACATTATCGATAATTATTTACAATAACGACATAATAAAAATAATTATGTTTTCTACACGTTTAAATATAGAAGAACTAAATCAATCGTCGATGGAATGGCACATGTAAAATATTATAAAAAACCTTGAAACATTGAGAGAAAGAAAGAAAGAGAAAAAAGAAAAATAATCATAATTAATGTTACTGAACCACAACAACTTTTAAGGCTCCAGCAAATAATGACCAATAAATCTGAAAGATGTTGTAATATTGTTAATAAATGAAAGTGCATTTACCGCTACAGCTACGTAAGACCGACGGTATCGACAGGCGCGTACAAGAGCAGTGCACACACATACAATGAACCTTTCCAAATATGTATGGCGAATTGAATGTGCGTGCAGAAAAGTCAAGGTATTATAACGTCAAATATGTTCGTGACGTAAATACACAGATTACGAGCTGAAATATATTTGTACCTGTTTAGATGGTTTTGACGGCTGTCTGCAATCTCTTTTATGGATTTTTATTAAATTTTATAAGGAGTAGTAAATGCTTCCAACACGTGAACCATATTTTAATCTCATGTTCACTGTTATCTACGCTGTCATAATGTTTGTTGTTTTACTATGCTTTACCACTACTTTACACTTAGTAGAGAATAATTGTAGGCCTGACCTATCATACGCACAAATGTTGAGTCTTTTAAACCTAGCTTAACATTTCCTTTGTCGTTTATAATTGGTGAAAATTTTTATCCATGAAAAAATGTATGTGGTCGTCTCGAATTTGAAGACCAAGCGTTGTTGATATGCTGCAGATTAATAAAGGTATTTACCACTATGGTCAAACCTCACAGTATTCTCGACACATTATTTAAATCAAGGCGTCTACCCATGCCAACATGTGAAGCAAATTGTCATACATAACTACAAATTTCTAACCGTACATTTGGATATAGCTTTCACTCGGTGATAAGTGAAGCCTATATAAAACTTATATCTGACAAGGACAACACGAACAGCAATGCGACAGGACGACAAGGTAACAGAGTGATACTATAGCGTCAGCCACAAAAGCTGCAGGACAAAAGACGCATAGAAACGCAGCAGGAGCAACAATAGCACGGGCAGCAACTGAAGTAGCTTCTGCAACGACCATATTAATACCTTCATGCCAGGGGCAAACAGCAGAGTCCAGGCCGACAGTGCAAATGGCATATTTGCGATGCAATCATGCGACCACCAACGACCCTAGGCAGCAATTGAAGACCATGGCTGCCTGAACCCTGGCCCCTCGATCCACCTGGCAGGCTTCGCGCTACCTATTCTCCTGCTGCAATATCTATTCTATTGACAGTGTGCATTGCAATGCAACCAAATATTGATCCTCCACCAAGATGTTCTCGGCTCGGGGACTGATTTACACAAGGATCACCAAGAAAACATGCCTCCGGGGGCTAGCGCAAATGGCAGTGAGCCACACTACAGCTGGCCACATGGCGAGCATCTCCGTCCAGTCCAGTTCTCCTCCTACTAAATACCTCTCTAGCTACTAAAAGTAAACGCGCCGTCTAAAGCACTACTCTTATCCCAATCCCCGGCATGGTTTATACCGATAGCATCTCGGTCCCTAACGGCACTCCCTCCCTCTGCACGTGCTTCTCTATTATATAAGTAAGTATTCAAAAAAACAAGTCTTCTAGAAAAAAACATATACGCTTAAACACGTAGAAGTGTTATAGGATTTATAAGACATAAATTTACTTTAAAAATGTCTAACAAAATTGTTAAATTTATCGAATGGAATATTAGGAGAGTTTTGAAAAATCAATCTTTTATTAGCCAGCAAGAGAAAGATTAACGGTTCAGTTGATCTCTAAAACTAAAAACTATTTTGATATTTCATTTTAAATAAATTATATTTACGCAAGAAGAATGAAAGCCATACACCGTTATGTAATCATTATGTTATCGATCTATTGAAATATATTAGGAAAAGCAGCGATGAAATTGACGCTGCAGTCAAACAACAGACAAAAAATTAGTGAATTAAAGAGAAGCAATGATTCGTCCTTACTGGAATAAATTCCTGTATATCTGTAACAAAAAAGTCAAGCTTAAAACAGGTCAACTACACTACTTAATAGGTCCTAACTCAATCCTGATCTGATATTGCATCAAACGGCCAAAATTTGGTATATACTAGTATATAAGTAATCACATTTTTATTAAGCTATTATTTGACCTGGATAACGCAAACTTTGTACTCAAAAAAGAATTTATAGCTTTAAAAACCTGCAAATAATTGAAGTTTGCTATCAAATCGGTTAAACGGTAGCCGTTCGCACACAAAAAGCCTCTTTTTTCTGGTATTATTTGAAACGGTCACAAATCAAAAATTTTTAGTATCTCATATTTTGAGCGAATGTATCTTCGGTTCACGTTTGTGTAGATGTCTATACGAATCACCGCCTTATACGACTGCGAATATACGTCATTACTTAGTTTATTACTTTTGTTGTCGTTGTTGTTAAACACGTAACAAACTTGTCGATACACACATGTTTAGTGTGAACACCAAACAAACGTACAAACAGCTGTATGGGTGCGAGAGGTACTACCCATTTTAATGATACAATAATCACATGTACGAGTATTATTTTTCTTTTCAAGTTCATTACCATCATCATCATTGCGATTATGTGAAAAGAGATTGTACGTGTGTGTTGCTTTATACCGCACATATGTATAAACATGAATATATTGCACAGTTGAACTAGTAGCGTGTTGATTTAATGATCATCATGAACAGCAACATACTAATTGTCAACAACATTAACAAGATCACCGACTACAATATTGTTATCACCTAGAGACGAAAATAAAAACGAAATTATAACATTTGCCATTTAATTGCCAGTTTGTTCTGATTGAAAAAAGTATGCCGCATAGTGAAAGGGCTTGTTTACTAACTGTAATACGATTTGTTAACGTTATAAATGCTGGACAAGTGCACAATACGAGTATAACATTAAATGCAGAGCTGGGGTATTTCAATTACAACTAGGGGGTCCAACCATAATGCACGATGTTAATTGTGAGTCATACCTTAACAATTGAGCAGCGCGTTAAAATCGCTGAAGCCTTTTACAAAAATGGGCATTCAAATCAAAATTCATTTCGTGCACTTCATGAATTTTTTGATCAGCATAATCGTGCGCGAATTTCAGCAAGGCGGGTCTGTAGGAAATGTGAAAACACCTGTGCATGCTCGCCGGTCGATATTTTGTTTCACACATAATTGTCATAAATCCTTCTATCATAATAATAAATATTAAGATAATTTTCTAAAAACTTTTTGTTTCATATACAACTAATTGCTTGGACCATCCTACATATGGAATGAGACCGTCTTCCTCTTATCGGTACACTCGTATCTACAGCCGATTAGAAATAATGGTGTAAATATCTGATGTTTTGAAAAGTTTCATAAGATAATATTATCTATGCGATCAGAGTTGCATTTGTCTTCGGCATTTCCCAGTCAAAAAGCGAGCAAGCGATTCAAACTTTAGGAACAAAGTGTCTTCAAATGTATGCTGTTGGTTGAACGCTGAGAATAATATTACTAACAAGCCCAAAATTTCTGCAGAGTACACTTTAGTGGAAAGTTAAGAAGTCGGTCTTACTGAAATATTGTGTTCACTAGCGAAACCCATTTTAGATTGAATGGAGAGGGAATTTTAAGGAAAAAATTTTAGCTTTTAGTCAGACAAGAACCAAAACCATGGCCAGCATAGTCATTGGTTCGTATTTGTTTGGTACAGCCGAGCTAAGTCTCGTCGCTACATGCGAAATATCAATAGATCTACACAAATTTGAGGTAGCTGAACCATTTATCTAACTTTCTCGAGTATTTAAACCACCTTGGTCAATTTCACGTCTATCACAGATCACTTACGACTTAGTTTCAGTTTCTCTAAACTTTCTTCTGTTTAAAAATGTGTCTTGATTAAACGTTCAAACAATTCACCTGTATGGAGACACTTTATGCCTGCTGTAATGAATGGTATAGAGAAATTATTCTCCTGCAATCACAGTTAAAAAAAAACTGTTTTTAGATTTCTCAACGAAATTAAAATGTAGACTGAATACAATAAAGTAAACAAAGAAGGAGGTGTAAATAAATAATCCGTTCGAGTTTTTTTTTTTTTTGAGTAACCGAGCAGCCCCCGTATATATCCATTAGAAATATTATATTATAATTATTTATAGATATATGTAAGGGCAAGTTGGAATTGATAGCGCGTTAGTATTTAATTTATTATCAAATGAAAACATTGAGTGCACAAGCGCTGCAGTACACAGAGACATTGAACATCTTCGCAATTAATTTCTAGCGGTTTTGGTAATAAGCCCATAGTTAGCCAATAATAATTGTGCAGGCGTGAAGCTTAAGTAGACTACTGCTATATTGGGCCCACCTCCAAGCCCCTTCGTGGCTTCAGTGGTTACTGGCTATCAATTATCATTACTCAGACATACACATTTATTATGTATCTGCCAACGATCCTCATGCTAGGTATTTACACACGTTGCAGGCACAGTGAACAAACATCATCTTTTTATTTAGCATTCGGGTTGGATGATATTTGTGTTCAAAGAGGCTGTTCACAATTCTCTAGCTACCGGTACTCCGACATTATTTCAGCACTCCTCCGCTTTTCTCCCCCAAAGCTTCATGATTACCTTCTAAGATTTATAGAGTTAAAACAGGGCAAGGCAATGCTCGGTAAAGGCCCGACGTAAGCCAGTACAGATCATAAGCTGTTACGACCCTATTCACAGCTTGGGGATCAGGGGAGTGAAAAACGGAATTTTCTTTTGCCGAGACCATTAAAAATTAATATTTTGCCATACAAAATTTTTTTTATTTCGCCTTAAGCTGGATCCGTTTCTGCTACACGCGAATATTTCTGCTTTTGGGTGAGAGCTTCTCGACTTTCCCTTTTCGATCTCGTCACTTTGCTTAGTTTAGGCTTCTGCTATAAGAACTGATGTATTTATCTATTTAGCCACATTCGTCCAATCCACTAACATTCACTCCCTCGCAAGGCTGCCTCACTCGGTTCTTCGCATTATGGTTCATGAGAGTTTGTATTAAATTTGAGGACGATTAGTATGTAGAGCCTAATATTTACATTATTTTTTTTCCTAAGACATGAACATGGCTTTGGGTTTATTTAATACCGAAGTATAGATTTTTGATGACAATGTAATACTTTACGATGACCTTACTTTACGTCACGTACGTATATGCATGTTTGTTGTGTGGAGAGATATGTTTCAACAAAACACGTTAGAAGATCTTTAGGTTCAAGCAGTGAATTATGAATATAAAGATCTATCCAAAATAAGTGATCAAGTATCATTAACAAATACAAGTGATAGTTAATACGTGGCTCTTTACACGATTAAATATTAGAAAGTAATCGAATTATTTATTAGGCTTGTTGAAAAGCAATGCAAAAACTGACAGTTTGTTTTACATCATTATTCTATAAAAATATTTCGTATTCAACTCATGCACATTTGTTTAATGACAAATTGTTAGTCGGTTCAATACTTAAGAAAATGTTGGGAACAATATTCAAGTTAGCAACTCAAATAATAAAAAGATTCGATTAACGTAACCCTTCCACAGTCAGGGTGTTGATCCGAATTATCGCGTTACACGACTTTTAGGTTTTTTTATTGTGTTCCCTTTGTAACACATATATTGTTTTTGTTTGGATGTTATTATTTTTATTTATTTTATACTTATAACACTTCTCTATTTGCTCGCACATCACAAACACTCGTAAACATTTTATTGTGCTTTAATCTTTTTGGAAACATAATTAAACTTTTTTGAGTATGTAAATTTTGTGAATAGTGATAACAAAACGGCGAAAAAAAATACTAAACAAACAATCGTTTAAAATACATTGACCCGTGGCAGCACATTGACTGAATTATAAAAATAAGAATGAATCCGAGCTGGATCGAATTGAGCACACCCTTCGGTTAATTTATAATTTCGTGCTTCTAATCAGGGCTATTGTATTATGTTTATAAAGGGTGCAGTAGCAACGGATATTATTCAACTCTGAGCAATCTGTTATGCTGGGTCCTACTCTATATGCCAAGGATTAGAATCAACTCGGAAATAGGGTTTGGCATTTGGGAAGAGGGTGGTTGCTATATGGATGCCAGAAATCCGAGATGGTTCACGTATGGATCGAAAACCGAGAATAGAATTGCTGCAGGCGTCTTGAGACTGTTCATGGCCATAAGCAAACGGCCCGCGTTATTTTAGCGGAATTTCAGGCCATATCCATGAGCGCTCAAGTCAACTTAAAGAAGGGTCTACAGGAGACGCATATTGCTATTTTCAAGGATAACCAAATCTTGAAATTTCGCCTTGTTCTCCGACTCGTTTTGAAGAGTTTCAAACACTCCAGAAGCTGATCACTGGTAATAAGTTTTAGCAGGTGAATTAGCCATGAGGCCTCCAACACATCCCTTATTGGTCAAAAGCAATTATGTTACCTTAATTGGACAACCTATATGTCACCATCCGCAAAGGAAGCTTGGAGTTCATCTCTTGTTATCAGATGCCAATATCCTCGATTAATTCCCGCTCAACCTATAACAAAAACCTAGAATTAAATTGGAATGAATTCGACTTTTGATTGGTTTTCCGCCCGATCATCTGCGTCTATACTATCATTTATAGAGAGGAAAAAAGATTAGTTTTTATTTGTGTCGTTTATGCCTTTGAGGAGGATGAAACAACGACACACATTCTTTGTGAATATTTAGTTTTGAAAAGTGAAAAAAGGCGTGGTTTTTAACTACAAGCTCTTGTGTTCGAAAGAGATCAGGCGGGTTTCGCCGACGTCAGCATTAACCTTCATTAGAATCAATTTACAGATTGTTTTAATAATTGATCTGAGGCAGAAAACATCCATAATGTGTCGCAGTGCCGGTCGGTGGAGCAGAACAAACCCTATTTTTTTATTTAGAATTATCTTTTTAAAGAGTATGCAACATGATATACAACAAAAATGAAATTAAGGGAAAAATATATTTGGTGAATGTGTTTTTGACTTGTGAATTTACCTCCATGATCTTGTGATTTGACAACGCTGCACTATTTTCTTTGTGGCTAAGTAAATAAATAGTGTTTGTCGATAAGGCATACCTTATGGACGACCTAGACGACAAGATACGCCGGTAGAGCCGACCTAGCCCAGCTATCCGATTCGAAAAATTATGTAAAAAATTGCAGTCTGAGCAGAGATTTCTTGTAAGAAAAAGAAATATTTATCAAATTTTATTTCTATATTTGTTTGTTTCGAAGACCCAAAAGCCACCATTATCGGCAAAGTACTAAAATACTATATATTATTTTTACTATAATAAGTAGGTAAAATTTTAATTTTATTAAAATTTTTTTAATTAGAAGAAAAATGATACCAAAGGCACCACGTTTAAAGTTTACATGTCTTGACTAGCCATAAGTCTGTTCAGCCATCGTACATTTTGTTGTTCAAAGAGGAATGTGGCTCATGAAGACCGTCGCTGTTGATGGTCTGTTCGCCCAACGCTGTTCTGCCATCATACAAACAAAATACACACATGAAAAATAAAACATATGTGTGTGTACGCTCGCCTGCAAACACCCGTAAATAAACTATGCTGAAAACATTAAAACACTCTCGAGGACAAACAAAATATTATGCTTAAACTGAGAAGAAACAGCTACACGTATTCTCCGCACAGGAAACGAGGGACAAATTTCTTATCGTTATTCCGCCGACGCTCTCTCAATGTGCAAACAAATTTGTAGCTAGTCAAGACATAGTGTTGCGTTTGAATTTCGAAAAAGTACCAAACATTTGTCTGATATTTGCGGGTGTAGGCAGAATTTTTTAGAACATGGAAAAAGCGGTATCAGAACGAAATTTATGATTTGCTTAAATTAATTGATCGCACCAGCGTCCTGTTGTAGATTCGAGAAGGCCTTAAGTATTTTTAATCTTCTATGTTATTGGTTCTTTATAGGAAGCCTGACAAATTCTTGTAAATTAAGTTAGAAAGAAGTTAAAATGAAGCGGAGAAACCAAATTTCATTATTAGTTTTTCAATTTTATTTAAATTTTAGTGCCGTGTCTCTACTTCTATAAAATACATAATACTTGCAAATTTTTGTTTAGAAGTTCCAGTTTCATTCTGTTCAATAAAAATATTTATAAAATCATTGAAGTTGTCCGCTAAACGGGCGTTGGTTGACCTCTTTTTTAATCCGTTCAATACTTGTTTATCATATGTTTATTAACAACAAAACGATAAAGAATTTATGGCAAAAATGCGTGTGACGGTTTTTTTTTAGAGCTGACATAGTTTGTTTTACTTTCAACAGAAACTAATCGAAAAATCAGTGTGAATATGCGGTGGGGATGTAGGGGGGTGTATTCTTTCAGGACCTGTGAAGAAGTGGTCATAATGGTAGCGTTGGAAGATTGCTTATAAACGCAATTGCAAAGCTGATCTGTGTATTGAAATCAGCTTTTTAATATTTTAGACAAACCCCGGTTTTTAAAATAAAAAGCTCTTTGCATTTTCTAATGGTGATTATTTTGACAGTTACTGTATGATTTGTGATTCGTGTTAAAACGACAAACATGCTCAGCGAAAATTTTTATTTAATACTAGAGAGACTTTCACTCTATCGTAATTTAATCCATAGTGGCAAAAGTGCACAATAATGAATGAGTACAGGGTTAATGATACCCGTGGTTTGTCCATCAATCGCCGTTTACTGTAAAGCAAGTTGGATAACTCGAACACGTAGAAGTTTGTTGCTCTCAAATAGTAAAGAGAAGTTGCACATCGCAAATTGTTGTCGGACTGGAGCAAACCTTAAGGAATAAGGGGCTTTCGGTCTAGTCGGCAAACTGGGGTAATTAAAGAATTGTCAAAGTAACAAGTCCGTGTTTTTAATTAGTGCAGAATGCTGCTTTCAATTTTGTTTTGTTCGAAAAGTAAACGTTGAATACTAAGAACATACGGCTGTAGCGAGATCGGTGCTAATTGCCAAACAACACGTGAGCAAATTGGGCTGTTAAGAGGTCTCTGTAATTTTTTGTTGCGATAATGCACTCATCTATTTTTTGAGGATGCTGTTTTAGACTTAATTAATTTAAAAAAAATAAAACAGAAATAATACTCCAGCCATTTTTAAGACTCTTTTATATTCAGAAGGAGGTAATATTTAATGTGGTTTTGATAAGTAATCCTAATTCAAATCTTTAATAATATTTGACCGCATTATTTGTTAACACACATATACGTCTCGTTTATTAAAAATAAATAAATAGTTCATTGAACCATTGGACAATTTTAATAATAAATAAACCATTTAATAAATATAAGTTAAAAAAACAATTTCTCAAAAGATTTTTTTAATTCCTAGAAATTTCATCGATAAGTAGAATAAATACAATATACTTCAGAAACATTTTAATTATGTGATTGTAAATAAAATTAAATAAATGATCAACAATTTTAAATCGAAATAAAGAGTCCTAAATACAATCTTTTAGTTAGTTTCAATCGAACAACGACAAAATTCTGGATTTTAATTTTGCCAGAGAATAATGGATACAATTTTGAAAAGTGGAACTTTACACTACAAAATTAAATTCGCTTTTAAAGACGAAAAATTACATTAATTCAGCCGTTGTGCACACAACGTCAGCTTCCCTTATAAAAATATAAGCAGATCCGTGCAGCACAATGTCGGACAGTTAATCTTCCCAATGCACTTTTCAGAAGTCTGCCACGATCATGTTTAAAGTGTAATTTATTATTTTTTTGATCTCCTTTCAAAAAGTCAGACTATTGCAGTAAGTCACAAATGAGAGAGCGATTTCGAGATTGAACAAAAGCCACATTTAATAGTATTACGGCTGGTATACTTCAAAAAGATGAACCCCTTCTATAAACAAATGCAGAAAAATGTTTTGGGTATAATAGGGTGACCAGGTAGTAATGATAGTTTTTGTAAGACTCTGGCAAAGTTACCAGCACCAAATAGCTCTCCAAATATTGAGTACGGCTTATCATTTGGAAATTGTTAAAAAATATTATCGAAATCTCAGCACAGTTGTTAATACTCAACGTAAATTTCGTCGTATGATCGGTCGTGATGACGGCTTCTTAGACGTATCTTAGAAATGTTTGAGCGTGAGTATTTCTTATGGACTTTAAGCCACAAATCAAACACCAGTATCAGAGAGTACAGGGAAGTTTCGACTCGGCGCTGATCAACTGAATTGGTTATCGCTAGAGAGTCTTCCTGGCTTATTTAACGGTTGGATCTGGGCCTACATCCTTTTGTATTGACGTAATAATTGAAGCCGGACAAAAATAGTGAACTCCGTGAGTTTGCTAAATGGATATTGGAAATGTTGGCCATTTGAATGAAGTCTTATGCCGTACATAATGGTAGATTTGTAGCTTCAAAATAAAGCCATAATCAATTTAATGTCCCACACCATTGCTGTTTTATTTAAATAGCTGTTCTTATCATTCCTATTTGGTCACCTTATACTTAGTAAACCTTAGCACAAATTGGACCCAAAGGCCGCAGATTACTTTTGTATTGTTTTAGTTTGTGGCCTTCTATTTGTTATTATGTTTGCAAGATGAAGCAAAATTGTCAGCAAAGTGAACTCATACTATCTGAATAATTTTGCTCTTTTACCACAGGTATTGTAACACGCGCTGCCCTGACTAATTAATATCATCATAAGGGTCCTTTTAATACGATGTTAAAAAAATACTTAGTGTGACTGTGTTCGGTGGGTTTTCTCTAGGCACCTGCGCATTCAGACGAAGATGGCAGGTTTTTGGCAGATCACCACTCTAAACATTTCAAGGCTATTTAAAGTGCCATACTAAAAGGATCGCAGTTTATAGAAAATATCAACAACAATATTGATTCGCATAATTCCGATAGCAGCAGTGCTTAAAACGCAAGTGAAATTTATTAGTTTAAAAAAAAAGCTGACAAACGGCAAAACCCCTAGAGAAAAATTCGAAGCCTTGTTTGCAAACTAAAATAGCTGGATTGAATGAAGATGATCAGATGATTTTCAAACGAATGAAAATGCATTCAAAAATCCCCAGGTTTTGCACTGGTTTCCTGTTATCGTTGCACATGAATTCCTGTAACACGGAATATCACCTTCGTATTAAGCATTGTCTGTCTGTAACAGGTTATTTAACGGGATATCCTGTCCATAACAAAAGTGTTATGCAGATATCTTACAACACCGTTTAAATACGGAAAAAATTAAAAAGGTTTTCTCAAAATTAATTATTATATGTAACGCTGGATCAGAAAATGCTAAAATTTATTTAAACTTGTTGGTTGTCAGGTTGTTTGGAAAATTCATTAGGAATACAATTTCTAACGGCTTACCTTTTTTTGGGACAACAAGTTGCAAACAATCAAAAATGTTGTCTTTGGCGAAAGCCCAAAATTAATAAATTTTTTCTTTCATATTTGGTTCGTTTCAAGATTAATTCTTTAAATTTGTTTTTACAAAATTGTAATTTCGTTTTATTTTTTGTTTGAATTTCATTATCAAATTTTAATGCCCATTCAAAAGGAAAACCATTAATTGTTTCGTTAAGTTCAACTGGAAATTTCATTAATTTATATTGATTTTATTTACTTAATTAGTAAATTGATTAATAAATAATTTCAAGATTAAACCAAGCAAAATCTTTAAATGGAGTAAATATTTTTTCTATGCCCAAGAAATAAAAATTGTATAAAAGGATCATTTTTAATTGAATTAGTTTGTTTCACCGCTTAATTGCACTCGATTTCGAAGTAAAAATTTACGAAAAAGAGTTATCAAAAATATAACTACAAATATTTCATTTAAAGGATAATAGTTGTCTTGTTTTTAACTCTTAGAATTATATTTCAATATCTTTTTTAAACACTGCGAAGTTCTTATTTAAATATAAAAGTTAAAATTTTCTTACCTTTTAATATCTCCAACAGCCAAGAAATTTTTAACCACAAAATACCATTTGTTGTTGCTGTAATTTTTTTATATAATTTTTGATGATTTTCAGAAATTTCCATAAAATCACACAACAAATGTTATTGCACTATTTTGTCTAACTGATGTTTATTTGTTTAAGAAATAAATAACATGAATAAAAAAAAGAAATTATTGTATTTTTAAAGAGATCTTGTTGGAAATTCTTTGGGAGTTCTTCTATTTAACAACAATAAAGTTACAGGCATTAAGACTTGTCTAAAAATTGTGCGTTAGTTAAGGTAACTTTGTGCAATAGAATTCAGTTAGATGATTTTAACCGTTGAGGAACGTATCCGTATCCGCCTCCGTCGAAAACTAATGCCACAATGCGAACATTTGAACGGAACGAGCTAAGCGAAAGACGATCAAACACATACTACGGTTAAACTCAAGTCAACAAAACGAATTAAATGAGAGCTATTAAAGGCGAGCAAGCTTGCCCATTCGCTCGTCCGTCAATCAACATTTTGTCGTGGATAAAAACATTAATATTGGGTGTGTGTGTGTGTGTGTAAATAAGTACGATTGAAAAGAAAATCATCATATATAAAATCAATAAATAAAATGTTATAAAAAACAATAACAAACCCACGAAACTCTAGCAACAAACACTTCACTTCGTATGAGTAGTAATCACGAAAACGTAGTAGTACTTTTAGTAGCAGTAGATACCTAATAATCAAACGACCGACCGACCCATCAACCAACCAAGCACCGAACCTGCTCAGCAAACCAACAAACACAATCAATAAACCAACTAACCTAACAACCGATCTGGGAGTATGAACGTTCGTTCAGCAGAGGCCACGAGAAGAAACACGACCAAATATGTTGTGTTTGGTGATTGTAGGTTGGCGCCGTTTAATACTGAATTAAAAACAACAACAGAAATACACATACTTACATAAATAAAAAACCAACATGTTGTCGATCGGTTGGTTGCATTACTGACTGCTTAATGGTGGGTGGGGTGGTTTGTTTAATAACGTTGATCGGTCCAGAAGTTTGCTTCACATTATTGTTAATCTCAATTTCTTTGCTCATTGATCAATAGACTTTAATCGATTAATCATGCGTTGCCATTATTAGCAACACCAAATTCACATACACATGTACATACATACATACATATCGTCACTAAGCTTGTATGAAATTCCTCTCATTATTTTTTATCGTTGCTCTTGAAAAATCAATTGTTAAACAGCTGTTCTTAGACATTAATATTTAGTAGTTGTTGTTAATATAAGAAACTTTAGTAAAAAAAAAACAGTCTATTCTCGTTTATAGAGTAGCAGGTTTCCTGTTCAATTTTTAACCGAGTTACCAGAAATAAATTTGCAACAATAAAAATCGCCACTAATATATTAGCTTATAAATTAAATATTAATTAAAATACTTATAGCATAGACATTTAATTAAGCATAAAACAAGAAGGTTGCGGAGACTGTGCAAATTTGTAATTTGTAAAATGGCGAGTGTCTACACAGTATAGGATGTATGAATAGTGAAGAGTGCAGGACACATGGGAGGACGTTGAGACGGTGAAATACGTTTTGTGACACTGCCCGGCTGTTGCACAGGTAACGACCCGATATATCGCGGTCGACATTCTAGAAAGGTATCGGCTGGCAATTGCTGAGTAGGATGGTTATTCTTAATGGATTTTCGAGCGGGAAAACGCGCAGGAGGTTAAGAAATCAGAACTGCTTTTACGCAGGGCAGTATCACTTTGTGATATGCCTATTTGTGATAAATCAACTCTTTCCGCATATGCTATTGTTTTATGTTCTCACAGATAGAGAAATATATCAGGTCTTTGAAGATTTGGTAAAAAAAAAAAATAAGAAAACTCAAGAGTAAGTCATCAGAGTCATCATATCACATATCACGGCAATCACTCAATATACATTTTTTATTTGGAGCCTGCAATTAGAAGTCAAGAGGCTTTACCTGAAAATTAAAGCACCTTATTTACATTATCTAATCAATGCCCTGACTGTAAAGTCAGTTGTGAAGCCTATTTGGATATGCGGAATCCAATTTAGGGCAGCCGCCAATAATAGCAGAACTTTTCTTATATAGAGGGGCCAATCAAAAATTCTTACGACAATGAATGGATCACTAGCGTGCATAAGAAATAATAAATATTCAAAATCTCTGGCACGATATACTTACAAAAACCAAATCTATGGCAAGGTTTCGCAGAGCGGAAGGTTGCAACCTGCTGAGCTGACTTACAGATCAATCTGTGTAGGCTCTATCAACACTGAAATAAAATGGTTATATTACGTTGCGGTATTTACAATAACGGCTTATTTTTGGACGTCAAAAAATTTTAAAACCATTTGCTACCACCATTTTAAGGATTTTTCTACAGCTTCGATTAAACTACGATACAAATCCCAATTTATAACCGAAAGCAAATTTATCAAACTGGCAGCTCCAACACCCGTGCAGAACTTGATCCATTTAAGATTGAGAGATAGAGCAAACATAACTTAACCATATTTCAAGTAAAGAGAATACAACGGTGCATGCAAGTCATTGTGCAAAAGAGAGTAAGAGTGATAAGAAATACCGTGTAGAATTTTAAGTAACGTTCGCATAGCGGTTTTTTGCAAAAATAAAAAGAACAAAAACAAAAACACCGTCAACTAAATAAGACTTGCACGTTTGAATGAATTTTTTTATGGTAAACAAACGTCTTGTAACCATTTGGAAGAGTGAACTAAAACGACGAAAACCAGCAATAACAACAACTACTACTTCTACTCCAAACCCGATATAAATAACGTTCTGTATTTGATTGAAAATGAAAATTCACGATCACTTGCTTACATAAGTATTAGCGTATTTTTCTTATTTATTTTATTTTCAAGTTGTAAATCAAGTTGTAGTATTACGTTGCTGACGTCCAAACATATACAACAATCATATTCACAACAATTCAAACAAGTGTAAGAGACAACAACAAGTGTACACTTATATGTTCGAGTACTTGTTGTTTGTTGGATACAACTTTGCATGAGTGTTTATAACAGGTTCTAGAATATCTTACAATTCTTTCCCATAATCGGCGTCATTATTATCACTCACAGCGACGTCATCATACATAGATATATACATGCATATGTGTATATATCAGCGGTCAGGTCTACTCTGAAAGAATCATTGGTATGCCATGATGATCAGCTGTAGTTTTTTGGGCAATAATTATGATTGTCAAGAGTTGCCATCCAGGAGGAGTTGTGTGTAAATTAGGGAAACTTAATTTTCTTAATATTTACATGCTGCTACACCCCTAAAATATGTGTAGAACATCGATTTAGTATGTGATAATATTTTAGACATTCAATGATGTGAAAATCTGTATTCTTGTAAAATAATATTTTAGTTTGAGTTGATTCAATGTTACCACCTTTCCGTAGACGTATATTTAATCCAGAGGTTCAGATTGTTGTGCGCTCTGATTTAAGAAACCAATAAAAAAGAGTTTTGGATACCATAGAAACTCGACTCACCGGCCCTAATTCCTCAGAAGTCTTCATTCAATGCCTCTTAGGTGAGTTATGCCTAGTAAAGTGGCAACTGTGAAATACTGGGTTCTTATTTGTGCGAAACATGGACAGTAGCCCGGAACATGTATGCATTAGTTGTAAGTACTCAAATAATGACTTATCAATAACCTGTTATATTAATTACACTGTGTGCAAAAAATTTCAAATGACCTAGCGTAGGTTGAAAGCCTACTTGATTAGCTAGTTCCGTTATATTTAGAAATTCGATTTTATCCTTAAAAATGAAAGTTCGGGGAAAAAATATGATTTTTTCCGACTTAGTGGATAAAATATTTAAAACTAAGTAATTTTTGCACCGACTTTAAAATTTTGAACGGTGCTGAATAGAAGTTGGGCTTCCTAACTACTTTTTAGGAATTTTAAACCCACCAATCTTTTAAAGTAATATGATATGAAAGGTGTAATTGTTTACCGATTTTTTAATGTCTCTGGCAACCCTTTTTTTGGAAAACCTATTTATTTTTATTTTTTCTTTAAAATAATATTTACAAGCTTAATATGTTTAATTGTATTTCGATTTTGACACATTCAATTTATGTCACTTAAAATGCAATTTTAAAGTACCCCTGCAGAAAAAAATTGGAAACCTACTCGTATACTAACTATCCTTGCTCCGAAAAACAGGTTTTGAAGTGGCAACCCTTAATTCCTGTGACTGTTGAATTCGTGCTTACGTTGTTCGTGGTGAATTAAAATAATATGTTTTAAGGTTCACATTAAGGCAATTTTTTATTATTGCTCTCCCACGGATTGATATAAACACCTGTACAAATGTATGTAGACCTAAACGTACAACTGCATTCACACACTCACATTAATTTACAAAACCATAGAAACAATACAATTATGCAGGTAAAGTTGATTTTCATGGTGCAAGAAAATCGAATATTGATCATTTTAAATGGTGCATGTAAGTGCATGTGTGAGTAATTCTTTTGATTTGATTCTATTTGATTGTTTGCCTACTGATTATATTAATAGATAGATTTTACCTACCTACCTACTCCTTGCATTATATATTCGTGATTTTATTACAGGTTTTTTCTTTAAATTTATGAAAACAATCTGTCATTAAATCTTTAACATTTTCCACCTATGTATGCTTGTGTTTTTCTTTTAATTGAAGATAATGTATCGTCAGCTAAAATTAAAAAAGCCCGAACTACAGTTTTTAGTTTTTCAGAAGAGATCCAAAAAACATTATGAATTAGAAACTACTTGAAATTAATTGCATCATAAGCAAGAGATTTGAAAGCCCATTAGGGCAGGGTAATAATTTTTGGTTCATTTTTTAATTATCTTTGACCTGAATATCGAAAAATCGCAAATGGTTTAGAGTATACCTATTTCTGATCAGCTATAGACTTCAACTTTATATAATTAAGTGGAAAGTCTTGGCAGAGCCAGTGAAGAGACATAAACTTTAACATTCCAATCGTTGTAGTTTCATCTTCTCCTTGTTTCTTTATTAATTTATATTCATGCCGACACGTTATTTCTCATACTTATTTCTTTTACTCACTTACCTGTTAAAAATTGACTTTATTTTCGTTCATTGGTTCGAGGCCTAGCTTACGAAATGCTTGCTGAATACCATACAATTACGGCTGAAGGGCCTAAAATGACTCCTGGGATTACAAATTTCCCTTCGTGGCATATCAAGCCCAGAAGTCTATCCGTCTGGAAACCCTCCACTAGTTTGGTGATTGATAGATACAGCTGTGTATTTGTATGTCTTAAGATTGCGACAAAAAACAGCGGGTGGTAAGTTTCCATTCTCCCGCCTACCATTTGGTTCTATCCATGCAGAACATTCTGTGTGGAATATGCTTGATTCGTTGATTGGCCTCAAAGGATGAGCAATATTTTTGGCATGGAATCCATTTATTGTCCGAGAGATGAGAAAGAAGAACAGCTACCGGGGGCTAATAATCATCTCCACTTTCACTTCTTTTCAATTCACCAGACTTTTCTGTTTTTTTCTTCTGTAAAATTCCTTTCTCTATTCTTGACTAACAGGGTTTTCTGCTTTTCTTAGACCATCCTGTCATATTTTTTGTTTCATTCAAAATGAAAAGTGCTCATAGCCAGTATTGGATAGGGATAAAACAATTTTTTTTTTATTTTTAGTTCGTTTTAAAAATGACCTGCTTCAAAATGTTTTTACATTAAAGATTTCTTCGACTTTCGATTTTCATTGTTAAAATCACTGTTTTCTATTTAAGGTGACGATATGCATGTGTGTTGTTAGAAAACTAATTTAAGGCTGAGTTTTTTTTATGAGAAAATTATTTATTTCATCTAGGAAAGGTCTGTATTGTATTTTTTTAAGAATTGTTTTTTACCCTAAAGACTCTTTGTGTGTTTAATAGATTAAAGATATAGATTAAAACCAAAATGAACATGTGGAAAAAGCATTTGTAGCGCATTAGAATAATTAATGGTTCCCAGACAAATCTCGCTGGCGAATATAATAAAGTTTTAGTACCTGAGTTTGGTAAGAAGTTTTCAGAGTTGCTCAGACCAAATGTTCGAGAGAAACCACATGTTCAATATCGAAAATCCTCATAGCCTCAATATGACTGTACAAAAATTGAATTTCTGGTGAGGGCACCTCAGGAACATATACGCACAATGGTAGCGGTACTTAAAGGGCCTGTACCATTGTAGAAACCTTTCATATAACACATTTTGTGAAAGTCCTCGTGATGAGGAGAGAAGAGGCTAAGCTAGGCAGCTCCGCACTGTAAAGCTTAGGAAACCTATCCAACTGCAATATGAAGAGCCAATAGAACTGCAGGAATATTCGCCCCTGGGTTGGTTTAGTGTTAAACCAGGTGAAAATAGATACAAAGAAGGGAAATAATAATTTCTAGTGTATCTCCCTTATGTAGCACAACGGGATTACAACACGGATATTAGGGAGCTAATACATAAGCACTGACAGCGAGTTTATAGTGACCAGATAAGAACGATGATTCTGACTGTATTTTAAAGCTATATTTACGCCATTTTTTTATAGAATATCACATCACTGAAATTGCCATCTCGGCTTCGCTAGCTGTGCTTTAAGAAGTTTTTTCTGCACCCAATTAGCACTCTCACAGCATTGTCTATGATAGTCTGGATTTAATTCTTATACACACAGAGACCCTAATCCAACCGTCATAGTGGGTCTAATTCGATAATCAGTGGCTATATTTTCTTCACTTGGCATTAGTCTCTATTTGGTTGCTGGCTTAAGGTTCAAAAGAGTGTAATCACGTTCAAACTTTATCATGGTGAAACAAATTGCTAATTGGACTGGAATTGCAATAATTTTTGGTAATAATTTCCATACATTCGGCAGGCGTGGTGTGATGCATGATGAAATATCAATCCCTACAAAAACGTAAAATTTAAAATAAGACATAGTTCCTATCCAAAAGTAGTGAGATTAAAATGACTAGGGTTGGTCTAGAATTAAGATAGTACTGTGCTTATCAAGAACTTGATGCTCGTTTTAATCTCAGTATTTTAAAAGACCGAAATTTTTGAAGACGAACTTGTGCTTTTTAGCACATTTATATTTTTGCGGATTTGACTTCTTTTTTCCAAGTTATTTTTTCATAAATGTATAATACTTACTTTAACGTAAAGTTAGCGGGTTGGGTTATACCAAATTCCAGCTATATACCTGCAGTCGAAGCATTCCATACAAATATGGGGCACACTAACTAGTCCTCCGTGATAGAAAGTACCCATTTTCAGAATTTTCTAATTAATTATTCACCAAGGCTGGCAGCTTTCGAGCTATATGAAAGTGCACCGTAATATTGATGAGTGACTGAGTCAGTGAATAGGTAGTAAAATATACGCTTTTTACACCTTTATATTTCTGGAAGTTTTTGAGGTAAAACTTTCAAACTTTACCTAAGATGTAACCTTTATGTAGCGTCCTTATGTTTCCAGTTTCATTATTTTATGATGAAATGAGGGAAATTCATTAGGGGGGTAAAAACAGGGCGAATGGTTTCGTGTAATATACACACTGTGTCCATAGGCCTGAACGTGGCCCGGCAGACTACTGTGCGTCTTAATTGTTACTGATTTTTCTGACAGCTTGATTGTATTGGTAATTTTAAGGTCGTCTGAAATGTAGCCACTTTTACAATCTAGTGTAACCTAACCTTCTACTAGTAAAACATTTCAGAGAAGAACTGGACTTTTACATGTTACTTTCATAGTGGAGTGTCGCATTCAAAAGCGCCACAACGCTCTTATACAAATATCTTAGAGCCCAACTACCAAAATTAGGATAGATGTAAAACTTTTAGGTTAATATTTTTCAAATTTTAATATTTAGCTACTGCATTTAAATCCGCTTACATATTGTAATTTTCATTCATTCTATTTACTCATTCAATACATTCATACGAGTATAAATGATTAAAGTATTAATCAAAATGTTAAACATCATTTGATCATCCCTTGATATGAAAGTATATAATTTAAAAATTAAAGCTGATACGTGTATAATGGAATAAGCATGGGATACGTTTTGCATATTACATGACACATACAGAAATATTTACAAACTGACTTTTATGAACAGTCGTACACAAATATAGTTACAGTGCAATGAAAACAGTCAACTAATTATGTATAGGAACATTGGGGGCATCCGATCGATAAGCTTTACGGAATTAAAGGTATATTTATTTTGCGGTAAACGTGATACGCCAGCGTTTAGGCAATCTTGCCTTCAACCTTTAACGTAAGATTTATTCCTTTGGAGTTGCCATATTTTTTCTGTTATAAAAGAAAAAATAATTCATGTTAAATATTATTATGGGTAAGCAAACACCGCCTAGAAAGGTTTACAAATTGCAAAATCAGCACTTTAATTGGCTATGAAAATTTGTTTTATAAAAAAATAAAAATAAAAGTGCATAAAAGCTAAGACAACCTGGCCGCATGGACCTCTATAAATCTGCAATAGGGAACCCAAGAGCGTCCTTATTATTATTACCCTGACTATGGCTTCACTTGTACTTGACTGCATGTGATTTAATCCACACTCCTTCATTATTAATAAAATTATTACGTCGAGTATATTGTTGCATTCGCAATTGTTATTTTTGTTATTGGTGTAAATGCGAATGAATGATTATGGTAATTTAAACAAAAAGATGTATTAAACCGAAAAATGAAGCAAAAATTCACACTCACGTTGTTTTGAACGAGCAGAGTAGTTTGCAATATTAAATCTGCAGATAAGATGCAGCACTTGCTGCACTTGCTCATACAATACGAGTATAACAACAATGAAAACAGTATTATTTAAGTACTACAAGCATTATTAACAGAAGAAGTGCAAATTAATTTTTATATGATACAAATAATATCTCATTTTCCGTCCTTCCCCCTTTCCATTCGAAAGGGTCGGGCAATAGGTGTGAAAAATAATAAAAATTTTAAATTATTTACTTGCACATGAATTCAATTGAAGTGTAAAGTCAAATATATGGAGGGATTCTTCGTTGAAGTAACAGAAAAGATGATTATCATTGTTGTTGTTGTTGTTGTATTATTATTATTTATTTTAATGTGATTTACAATATTTAAGTACTTTACAGTTGAGTACATGCTCGCGTTGAAACACATGAGTGGGCGGCTGATAATTAACTTTGTGTTTCATCTGACTGCAATGTGCGTAAAAAGTTATTGCAGGTAGCGAAAGTAAACGGGCGCAAGACGCTATTATGCGAGACTGGCATCTTGTAAGTAATCGTCCACAAGGGTTTGGATGCTGTGGAATTTGAATGCATGTCTAACATGAATTTCTTAAACTCGTCTGCTTCAGACATCATTCTTAAAATTTTCGATTGGGTCGTTTGCATGATATTGCTGGATGTTGTCCTATATTGGATTGGCTATAAAATAGTTTTATGCAGTCGGACTTTCAAGTAAGACTCATATCTAAGAAAATGCCAAGATATGTGACATTTACTTATGAGTGAAACTTACACGTACATGTCTTCCCTAGTCGGTCTTCAACTGTCGGTGTTAAAAATGTAGTTTTGTGGATCTCAAATATGGTTCTCCGCATGCACAGCGGATTTGTGGTAGTTTATCTTGTGTTGTGACAGGAAGACGCGTGCGTCTTATAATAGGGGTCACATTTCTGTACTTCAAAAATGATTAGCTTAACATATATCGTTAACGGATCTTCACGAAAGATAGTTTAACGGGCAGGAATGGCAAATGGACAGGCTGGCTTACGACGAAAAATGGCCAATGATGTCACCGTGCCCAAATTTGCACCTAGCAGTCACCCGTCTTTGCTGCTCCTGATGGAGCAGTATATTCCTTGCAATTCTAATTGCAATAGTTCGGAAACTTTCTGTCTTCTTTCAAGGCAGGGCAGACTTGCAGCAGTGTCTCTTTTTCTGTAGTAGTCATTTACTGGCTCTTGTCGTAACTGCCAAATCAGCAATGTCTATTAACCGTTGCCACAACAAACCTTAATTATGCTTTCGGGAATATTAAGACGTAATTGGTTCGAACTCGGTCTAGTTTACGCTAGAATAGCTCCATATTCGTTCATGTGAGAGGGAGAGAAATGCCGCATCGTATCGAACTGTTTCTCCAGCTGGATTCGCGAATGTCTTTATTTAAAAGTACATAATCTAAATTTAAATTACTTTATTAATATATTATATTAATAAGTTTTATTAATTAACTAAATGATCAAACCTCCCACGCACGTAACTTTGTAAATACTTGGCTGTGAAATAAAAATAACAAAAAGACTGCAAAAATGCAAGTAATAAAATACAATTAAATAAAATTAAGATTTATAATCAAAACTAAAATAAGAGACTAAGTTTAACGTAAAGAAGAAACAAGAACAAGATTCTCTTGTGACCCAATGATCCACTGTTTCTACACATGCACTATTTACACAATCATACGGACACATACACATACACTTAGACGGACAACGAACAATTCAAGGGAATATCGCAAATGCAATTGAAATGGATGCGTTTAGGTCTGCGTAAATGTATTTGTGAATGGATTGCGAATCAGCAAAGTGTGTGAATCAGAGGGAGGGTGAACAAGAAGGTAGGTATGTATGTACATGAAAACATCTATTTTTAATATTTGTTTTCGTTTTTTAATTCTCGCAGACAATGTTTTAATCTGTCAAATATCGATTTATTAAAACCCCCCTTCCGACTTAGTTCTTCTGAAGACTACAACAATAATCGTAAAAACGTCAAATCAGCGTCTAGTCAATTAAAACTTGATTTTGAACTGCAAGTTTTTTATTTAAAAATTTGTTACCAAAACGAGCGTCTCGATGGTTTCGAAAGTGAATTGTTGAAGGAATGTGAGGAGTCATTACTTTACGTACGCATATTATGTTGACGCGAATTATTTAGATTTAACACGCAAAAACAAAAATCAAATTACTGTTTTTATCTGTGTTATTGTTGTTGTTACTACAGTTGAACTTGTTGTTGCCTGTTATTATTGCAATTCCGTTTTTATAATTTTTATTTGTATTTGTTTGTGGCTTTTTGTTGCGGTAATTGCGAGATTAATGAATTTTTTTATTTACATATGTATTTTTTAATTAAATTAATAATTTGTTGCAGTCTTGTATACATATATGTATGTAAATATATACAGTTGTTGACAACTAATTAGAAACTATATTTTTTTTAACGAAAGTTTTAAATATTTTAGTAATAAAAAATCATATTCTGCACCTACTATAAATTGCCTTCCACACAGCCTTTTCTTCAGTGAGGACATTTGCCATATATGTGACATTTTTTGCATTCAATGTCCGTTTTACTCTATGGAGTTAAAATCTAGTCTTGACGATGGCGAATCCAAAACATCGATGAAATTATCATTAATGAAATTTTTTCGCGACCTGGACGTATGCTTAGGATCATTGTCCTGTTGGAATTTCCAGACAACAGGCAAATTATCCTCAGCACATGGCACCAAATCGGTTTTAAGAATGTCCACGTACTGCTCCTTTGTCAAAATTCCATCGATCTTATGAATTGGCCCGACACCATTCCAAGAAAAATAACCCCAGACCTCTATCCTCCACCATGCTTCACAACACGTGATTAAGTTCTTGATTTACAGGCCGCCTGACGTAACGGTTTCCGTCCGGACCAAGTCTATTTATTTGGGTTTCACCACTCTACACCACTTGAACGGAAGACACGTTCTGTCCAGGCCCAATGTGACGTCGCAAACTGAAGCCGTCGTTTCTGCTGACTTTTTGCCAAAAGCGGTTTTTTTTCTTGTTGCTCTACTATGTAGACCAGCTTCCACTAAACGGCGGGATATGGTGCGTGACGATACTTGGACATTTTTCAGCTTCTTTATTTCGAGCTGAATTTGTCTGGACGTCTTCCTTGATTCGGCTCTCGATATATTGACAATTTTTACGTCCACGTCAGCAGATGTTTTTCTTGGCCCATTTTTGGGGAAACGTTTGCAAATGTTTTATAATTTTTTTGGAGTGCAGCAATCTCGCTATATGATTTGCCATTATCACGAAGGGCTGATCTGGAGTACAACTTTTACGTCGTCCCACATCAAATTTTGAAAAAAATTATTAAAAATATTGATGCTCTAAAAAACACAATCAGACTTACCAAAATTTAAATTTTTAATAATTTTTCACAATTTTTAATAAAATTTTTTAAAACTTTTTGCTTTAATCAGCGTCACTCACCAAAAATGTGTACGTTTCTAATTAGTTGTCGCAAATAACAAAACAAAAAGTAAGAGGGCGCGCAAATTTTGAAAAAGATAACGGTACGCATAACGAACTACACAATAACAATTGATTGAATTTTGTCATTAATAGATCAGTAATCATAATCAAAAATAAAAGAGAAGAAGAAACATACATATATTTGTTGAAATGTTAAACAGAGTCTTAAAAATAAGTGCGTTTCTAATTAGTTGCCAACAGCTGTAAATACATATTCATAAGGGAAAAATATTGTAAATTTTTCATATGAATGCATTAGTCAATTCGAATACGACAGACTGTTTGACCTAGAGCTTTTTAGTTATTATGACAACCTGTGGCATGTAGCACATGTAACCAAAATTCTTTCTTTCAGTATATTTACTTTGTTGCAGGTAAATAAAAATAATAAGAAATATTCGGAAAAAAATGCAACGGAAATGAATGGAAGGAAAACTTTGGTTCTGCTTTTCGATTATTTTTATTTAATGTCTTAAATATTATTTTTTAATTCAAAAAAGGAATATCAGCTAACTAGCCGCCGACAGAATTGATGATCATATGGGAACGATTTATGGGATTTTCCATTACTCTTGACAGCACTTCCAACAGTAGTTTAACGCATTCCTGAGGGATCTTCACTTTGAAAGCTTCAAGAGTCTGAGATTTGTTGATATGGACTCGTGACTTCCACACAAAAAGAAGTCTGGAACGGTTAAAACGAGCTATCTTGCCGGGCAATGCAAATCGTCAAAACGAGGGATAAGACGATTCGAAAATGCAGCCTTCAAAATTTCAATTATCGATCGTTTAGTATGCTCCGTTGCATGCTTGCCAGTCCTAATTCACACACTGTCGTTGAGAATGGCTTTTCAGCGATCGCTGCCCACAGTAGCCATTTTGCCCGTATCATCTTTCAAAAACGTTGTGCAGTAACTTTAAGCGGATGTAATGGTTCCTGGTGGCTTATACTAGTAATTTCGGTACCCCGGAAGTGAACATTTGCTTATTTAAGTACATTTATGCTGCTATGAAAATGGGCCTCGATTTTCGATGAAAAGTTGCGATATCCAGGATAACTTCAACTTTGCACGCTTTGGCTGTTCAAAGGAAACATCTTAAAAGCTTATATATACAGCTCCAATTGATGTCCAACATCAGGGCTGGTCGTCTGGTCGATACTCCGGGGTTATCATGAGCCATATCCACAATATCCTCAGCAGAACACTTGCCGAACTGTGCCTTAAAAATATCTAATCAGATATTAAGAAGTATTTAAGAAGTATAGCGAACCACGTTTTGTTGGCGCGTATTTTCTATCTCTTTACTTTGCAAATGTCAAAGCAGAATTTCTAACTAGTTGCTGGTAATTTGATATGTTTTCCATATGTTATACACATGTAATGTCATTCTATCTATCTGTCATTTAATAAAATAATGTTGCTAATGAGATAATTGTATAAATAAAGTTAAATACTTATTTAGTTATATTTTCTTCTTCTTTCTTTTTATTTGACGTCTTACAACATGTACAGGCAAGCGATACAACGCGTACAAGCTCTGTAAAAGACAATAAAATAAAAATGAATTTCAATACTCGATACCACAGTACGAGCGGGTTCTTAGCTGAATCCGCTCATGGATTCGTGTAATATACACACAGTGTGCATAGGCCTGGACTTGTACCGTAATAGCGCATGGATATTCATGTAATTTTTTTGGTTGTAATTAATCTTGCAATATATTCCGTATAATTTTATCAAATATAATCTTAATCGAAATTAGAAATGACAGAGAGAGAGAGCGATAGAGAGAGCATTATAATTAAGCGTTTGTAAGATACACAATTTAAGATATTCTCAAGTCACCAATAGTTAATACGAATACATATATTTCATATTGACGGCACGGCACGTAGGCTAAGTTGTCTGGTTGTTTATCACGTTTACTTCTAAAGTAAAAAAAATTGTAGATAAGAACTCTTAATACCTTTTTCTTATTCTTTCTACCATTACCCTGATAACGATAATATTTTAGTTGTGGGAAAATTAGAAAATAATATTTAAATTCAAGGTCATGCTGTGTGTTGCTAAGAATATTTATGGAAAATCTAATAAATAACCAATTATCACTAAATTTAAATCGCTTCGCTCGCTGCATGAGGTAGCCATTGTCAAATTTGTTTAAGAAATTTTAAACAGGGAATGCAATCGCCAGGATTAACAGGCCGTTTTTTTATTTTATTAAAATAAATGTTAATGAAGGAACCCATTATTCACAATCATTAAATACAGGGGAATATTTTATTTTACCTCAAAAACTGGATGTTTGGTTTTTTAAAACAATAGGACCGACCGATCGCAGAGAAAAATTTTTAAAAATGTTATAACTTTAAGACTGTTATTAGAATTATAATCTAAAAATCAATGTTTGTCAGCATGAAAAAATACAGGTGACTTTTGCAAAGCAAAAAAGCTCGATAGAAAAAGAAAGAAATTATTTCGGAGGAATTATTTTTAACTTTAACAAGTGCAGAGCTTAGACTTCCAATTAATAATAATAATAAAATAATAACCACAAAGAGAGCAAGAATTCAACTGGAAGCACATTTGAATTCCCTTTTATTTTACAATTGACAGCAGTAATAATTTTCATGGGGAAAGCAAAATGTTACATTAATAAAAATGTTGCATTAAATCGCATGGAGTTTTTTATCATCAACAAATAGTTTTAGCAACGACCACAATAACAAAAACAACTACAGTGCAACTTCATCGACAGCAGCAGCAACAAATAGAAAAACTAACTCATTGTCATCTCTATTTTAAAGTTTAATTCAATTTATCTGCAGGGACATAGTTGTGGCTGCTTGTGTTGTAGCTAATTATCTTGTAGCTTGTTGCCATTACGGCTTGTTCTACTTCCTGGTAGACACTACAAGATAAATTGCCTGCAAAATCTGGATCTTTTTTTGCAATTTTAAATACCCTACATAACATTGTGACACAAGTGACGTTTTCATTACATATATCGTTTTACCCTGATTCATAATAAGAAGTGAATTTAACGCCATTTCATTCATGTGAATGTTCAATAATTTTCGCAAGTCGTGTTTGAGGCCCTTATGTTCTGACTTTTGTATTGCAGCTGTACCTTGCCGAGAATGCCGCGTTAATGTTCCTAGTGCGGTATAGTTAGTAGTGTGCTAGTCTATCAGTCTGGGGTTCGTTGCTACGATTCCCACCAAAGATTTTGGTCTGTTTCAATACAACGAGTGTAAGTCTATGTCACTATGTTCGGTAATTTAAGTTAGAATATAACTTGTATACATACTCTACTAGTTAGAAAAATCAATAAATAACAAAATACTTCTACCTTATGTAACGCGTGACAGAGTCGGGTATAACCAGATTAGATGGTATAACAGTCTATCAGTACTTGTAATCGTATATCGGTAATCATGCTCTCTAGATTAACGGAGTATATCAGCACTTTTACAGAGCCAACTGATAGTAATAACTTGTGAAATTGTTCAATTAAAACCATCTGCTATTTTTATTAAAACGAAAGGTTAAAAAAATACTATTACCTGTAATTGTACTCAGGTGCTTGAAATTGGGATCACGTCAAGTACATATTACAAATAATTATATTTAAAATATTTAATTACAAATCAAGTGTGAGTATTATATAACATGCTAAATTTTCGTATTTAAGATTACCCCTAGTACACATTAGAAGTATTTTCAATTAAAAATATTCAGTCGCATATTAACTGCGATTATAAAATTACATACTATTGTGGGTTAAATCCCAGTCAAAGTTAAATACAATTACTTGTGATTACAATTTTGATTACCACAAGTACACATTACAAGTAGTTGTGAGTAAAAATATTTAGTTATAAATTAAGTTTGATTATTAAATAAAATCCTATGGTAAATAAAGCCGCAGTAAAACTCATTTACTACTACATATAATTGTAATTGGGAATACCTTAAGTAAACATTACAAGTAATTACAATCAAAGTAAGAAGAATACATATATTGCAAGTTTTTAAATTAAAAGTGTTCAATTACAAATTAAATTTGATGATTAAATAAAATGCTCTTGTAAGTAAAACTGCAGTAAAAACAACTTACCCATACATGTAATTGTAATTGGTAATTATAATAATAGTAATTGGGATTACCTCACAAATACCTTGCAAGAAATTTCAATTAAAAATATTCAATTGAAAATTATCTCTAGTTGCAATTGTACACATTTCAAATAATTGCAATTATAAATTAATTGTCATTATAAAATAACATCCTATTTCAGTTAAAACCACAGTAAAAATCAATTACAATTACTTGTGATTGTATTTCAAGTACATATTGCTATTAATTGCAAGTGAAAATATCAATGACAAATTAACTGCGTTTATTCAATTACAATTAAATGTAATTGTAATAGAGTTCAGATCCAATGTTTTTTCAAATTACAATTATTTACTTCATGCAACTGTAAATAGTAATGTAGTTAGATTTGACCGACTATAGTTTTCCCACTTACTTATTTAATTTCGCTTTTTTGCGTGCAAAAAATATTATGAAATCGAAAAAAATAGAAACGCTTGACCGCTCTATAAAACGGGATGATAATCAAGTCATAAACACGTTTTTCTAATAAAATCTAGACTATGCGAGTGCAACAGACAACAACAGCAAGAATGATTGTTGCTAAAGCATTAAAAAGCAGTAGCATACAATATCAGCATGAACATTAGGGTGGTAGCTCTTGGCCACAAATAAATTTATAAAAAAATTTGCGGAAGATATAAACGTTCTAATTTTGTTCATTCGATTATAAAATTCTTAACGATGCCATATTCCCGATACAGCAATGAGATGTTGGCCGGAATAACTTACTAGGAAATATGTGGTTGCAAATAGCATAACACAGCACGTAGTACCATCCTAATGCGAATCACAATTAGCAACAAGTGTCGTTTGTGCTATTAAATGTTTTTTGCATGAAAATCAGAAAAGGCGTCCACTAGGCCTAGGTTTTGACTTTGCCTCTAATAATTGACAAATTACAACAACTCCATACTACTTTTATAAATAAAGTGACAGTAAAAGTAAAAATACAACTTGCAAAGTAGAGGGAGAAGTACATTTTGGTAAAACATTTACTTAATTTAATTGAAACGAAAGAATTAGAAAGATGTTTTCTTTGTGTGTTTGCAGTACAAAGACCCTGACATAAAGTTCAAATGTAGATTTGGAATTATGTGTTTAGAAAATAAAGCAATTTCTTCTAATGGAAGTATTGAAATTTTAGAACATTATGTATAACATTTGTCTTCCTTTAAAATCAATCAATTGCCATGGAAGGCGGTAAAGGGAAATTGTGAATTCGGTTGCATTAGCTTGAAAGCCTATTATCTGGAGTCGCATTGTTTTGTTTTAATTTGTTTTAACGTGCACGTAGTCTATTAGAGAAAGTCATAGAATGTGTTTTCATAAAAAATAGATTTTTTTATATATAAATATTACTTCACAAATAATTGAATTAAAATAGAAATTTAAGAAAACAGTGAACAATATTTCACACCGAAATTTAGAGAATGTAATGGGACTCCCCCGATCAAGAGTTATTGTAAATAAAATATTTAAATGAAAATAGTAAAGCCAAGGAATCCAAAATTGATGCTTAAAAAAACATTTATATGAAAAAACTGCAAGCGCGGATTACCCCCAATGTATTCCCAAACAAAGATTTGTCAAAACTGAAAACAAAGCTTTCTTTAAAATTTCATCAAGAAAAAGCTCTAGCCTGGATGCACGCAGTAGATAGCTATAAAACTGGTCAAAAACCAATGTATATCTTTCATTACAAATATAATAAAGAAGCATGTGGTGAATGCATATCACCGTATTGACGTGTACATTCAATCGAAAGTGAGCTCCATCGCTAATCAAAAAATATGTACGAAAGAACTATGAGTTCCTCAAACTGAACCATATTTTTTGTAAAAAAAACTGCACAGTTTTTAGACGGTTTTCAGGTGTCAGTCAAAACAAATACGAGCTACCAAAATGACAACCCATATCAAGCAGTATTACTAATTTTAAGTTCTTTATCTCTAAACAAAGTGTTTGCAGAGGGTATTGGGGTTATATATTCATTTTGACGTTGTACAGTGGCACTGCCGGGGCGGCGTGTATGGACAGCATCGCACGCTAACGCAAGGAGATTCAGTAGCAATGTAGTTGTACCTTAGAACGCTTCGGACGTTTGCATCGTAGTTCTTTTTCCAACTGAAAACACGATGTTTACCTTAACAAAGTAATTCTCAGCTTGATTTTGAAGTTAAGAACATCTATTTTTAAGGTTTTCATGTGAGCTGGCTTACACGACCATCAAAGTGCTTCCTGGCTATCAACTGAATTACAAAAAATTTAAGTGAAATACTAATTGGAAATTTAGCTGGAAAAAAATTAATTTAACTTTTATAATAATAGAAGTTACCGAAGAATTCTTTCTCAAGAAATTGCCCATGTTTACATAAGTTGCACACTTATAAATTCCGAACATTTTTTTATACTAACCTTCCACAAGTTTGTAAAATTCTATACAGAAGAGGAAGTCCAAGTAAGAATTTGAAATCAATGTTGTGAAATAAAGAAAAATGCCTGAAATATGGGCAAAACAATTGTTCAATATGTCACCGCTTTTAACAGCAAAGTGAGGAATTATCCATTTGCAAACTTATAAAATATATACAATGTAGACATGTATTTAAGGATCCATATGAACAGGCGATTCTCATATAATTAAACTCTTTCTTTTTAAAGTTGTTTTTTCGAAACTTCACACAGGTCATTAAAAATTTAATATAAAGATAAATTATTTTTATTTCCCCCGACGTTTTGGAAAATCCTAACTTCTTAGGGAATGTTTTTGTTTAATCTGGAAACGCATGAAAAATGTTAACAAACATTAACAACAAACCTAATGACCTATTTAAAAAAACATTAACAACAAATAAAAAATTTCAATGTTGTTAAAAATCGTTCTGATAAAAAGGTTTATTTTACAAAAATAATCGTAAAATTGAAAAAAACCGAAAATTAAAAATTCCAATAAAAGATTAACAACTCGCTAACAAAGGGAAAAGTCAACAATAAATTAAAAAACCTTCAAAATACCACTGGAACTTAATATATAAATTCCAATATTATTATTATTTATTTATTAATATAATATAACTAAATGATTAGTATAATATTGCGAATTGGAACTATGACAGTCTTGGCCTTCAGCTGGGTTAATAAAATAAACAAGTCGCATTTTCGCAATAAAGTATCAGTATTATTCAAAAAATAATTAGTAGGCCCTTACTTTCTCTGAGTGTAACTTTCCTTAAAAAAATAAAAATCGAAAATTAACCAAACTATGGTCCATTCCGATAACATCGCAATATAGGTAACTTAACCCCTTTTTCTTCGCAAAAATTAATTACAGCCAAACGATTTATTTTTATTCATACTTTGGTTGACCCCTACTAAGGTCGTCACAATTTGTTTGGTTTTTTGAACACGCACGTTCAACCTCTATCGTGCATGACAGTTTTAAAACATTGAGACCCTAAAAATTTGTTTAAATACACTATGCAACAACCAAAAAAACATTAGAGAACCACTATATTTTTTTGATGAGTTATGGTTGCATAACTACAAAATTCGCCTTTATTTCGAATTCTATGGATAGGTTTTTTAAATTTTTTTTTAAATATTAGAATATCTTATCATAACTTTCAAACGCCTTGTTTAATTTGTGTTTGGCGTGGGTTGAGATGAATTCCCAAATATTTCACGAGGTTTTCTGCCAAAACAGTGACATCAGTTATTTTTATTGGTGGACAATTTTGCCTTCTAAATGCGAAAGTTATAATAGCGCATTTCGAAGTATTAACTTTTATTTTTGACTTGTTTAACCAATCCTCTAGCTCGAGAATATGAGATTGTAGATGATCCGATGCAATCTTCGGGCCTTTATTTACACTTACAAATGCAGTATCATTTGCGAATGTTGGCGTATATCTGTTTCAGTTTGTTGGCATATCTGCTGCTAATTAGTGTGGTAATATTTAAGTTGTGCCTTTAAAACTGTAGTAGCTCCAATTCGCCATAGCTTCCTCAGTCTTCTTTTTTTTCGGACAAGGGTTTGTAATTTGTATGTCAACTAATGGTTTACATATGCAGCCTGGCTGAAGAATCTACGACTTCTCTAAAGTTTTCTACAGCGGATTGAATATCAGTGGTGATTCTCACAGGAGTATTCTGAGAGATGTGGAACCTCACATATATTTTATATTTCAACCAGTATGTGTTTCTTTTATAAAAGGTAATGTGCCTTTCTAGAGGAAGATAATTGTTGCTCAAAGTTAAAATTGTCGGTGAAAGATCAGATATACCCATTAGCTTTGGAGTTATTTCGAATAAACTGAATTCTTTTTTTATTTTTTTCGAAAAATTTTTAAATTTAAAAAAAAAATTTAGTTTATTTGAAATAACTCCAAAGCTAATTCGTATAGTAAAAAATGGTATTAGATTGACTTATGGCTGTTGTGATTTGAAATTTGTGGACATATAGCATAACGAAATTAAACAAGGCGTTTGAAAGTTATGATAAGATATTCTAATATTTAAAAAAAAAAAATTTTAAAAACCTATCCATAGAATTCAAAATAATGTCGATTTTTGTAGTTATGCAACCACAATTTATAAAAAATATAGTCGATGTTCATTGGCAGAAAATTTTTTTTAATTTGTTGCATAGTGATATCCAACAACAAAAAAATGATCACACTAACAAATTTTTACAAAAACTTCAGACTCTCTCTTTTATTTCAATCAAGTCTGCATCATTTCTTTAGATTCAAAGAGACAAAATTGACCAAGCGACTATTAAAAACAGGTTCGAAAAATTTCATACCGAGCCCTTAGTTTTATATGGCATTTTATTCCTTCCTGAAAAATTTTAAAGTTAAGCCACCGATTTGTTTTGAATATCATGCAAAAAATAAAAACAAATTCTACCTAAAAGTGGAATTTCACCTATTGCTATGAGTGTTATGGCTGACTGTGTCGAATCTTATATGCCCTTCGTCTAAAAACACGGCGGTTGATAAACTGTGCCCACAACACGGTATTGAAGAACAAAAAATTACGACGATGAATGTTTTTTGCTCAGCTTTTTATTGATCGATGGTATCTGACGATTTCATACCTATATGGCTTTGGAATGATGATATATAGTTCATGCGGACCCATTCAGTGTTGCATGCAATATATGTATAATAATTATGTTTTCACAGTTTTGCGAAATCGTAGTGAAACGAATTAAAGTTCCTGACGAGAACTTTTTTAAGATGTTACAGATTAATCTTCCTTTTTTTAAATTCTATCGATTTTTTTTTCAAATATTAAGTTCCTAGAAATTTTCTCTGTTTTTGTTTCTTTGGGCGGTTTTATTACCTGGAACCTTTAACTTGATCTTATTATTTGTGACTGATTAATAAACAAGAATTTTTGAAATGTTCCTGTTAAAAATTCAAGCGATTACTGCACAAAGATTATTTTATGGTGATCATAATTAATTTGTTGTTTGCATTTGGTAAATAAATTTTTATTAGAATATTTTGCATTTTCAGTCGTTTTTAATATTTTTAACTGTTTCCATGATTTTCAAATGTTTGAGGAACTCAAAAGAATTTATAGTTGTGATTTAAATTTACAAAAGTTCACTTATATCTACTAATGTATTCAAATATACATTTGAAACTAAGTATCTCTATCGTTCTAGAAAAGGAGACGATATAGAGGTCTTGTTAAAGACATTTGAGTTCCTTTGTAATTGATTTCCAATACATCTACTTTACATGCGAAACCTCCTGATTATGAAATAACTTCCAAAGGCTTTCCATGCTAGATCTCGCGCTAAATAATATACTGCGATAAGTTGCAACCAGCGTGGCATTTCATCATACATCCAGGTTCATAGCTTCATATCGATTCAGGACACATCATTTAGTTCCAATAACTTTCTCCTAGGAATAAAACCGAACAAAATCAGTTAACCAGATTCTTTTCTACATTATGGGGCTGTTGACTTATAAATCCTAGAGAAAGGCATCTATATAACACGGTTATCGGAAACAAACTCTAGTGTAAAGCCAAAATATTGGCCTTTAGACTTTAACAAGATTCCAGGCCGGATTGATTTTACTATGACAAAAAATATCAAACGTGATCAAATAAGTTCTTCTTATGACTTATCATCTGATCTTTCACCGACAATTTTAACTTTGAGCAACAATTATCTTCCTCTAGAAAGGCACATTAACTTTTATAAAAGAAACACATACTAGTTGAAATATAAAATATATGTGACGTTCCACATCTCTCAGAATACTCCTGTGAGAAACATCACTGATATTCAATCCGCTGTGGAACACTTCACAGAAGCTAGAGGATTGGTTAAACAAGTCAAAAATAAAAGTTAATCCTTCGAAATGCGCTATTATAACTTTCGCATTTAAAAGGCAAAATTGTCCACCAATAAAAATTACTGATTTCACTGTTGTAGCAGAAAAGAAATATTAAAATATGAACTAATTTCACTGGTTCCCTACTTCAATTGCATATACAAATGCTTGTAGTTCCACATCTGTATAAAATATGTGTGAAATTAATGCCCTGCTTCAAATTTTTATGTGCAACGTATGAAATAAATCCGCCTAAACATACATTAACACACACAAAAACGTTGCCAACTAATGTAACTTATTATATTTATATTCTACAGCCCCAAAGTATGCAACATTCTGAATTGAATAATTACTTACAGCCAAACCAAATGCAACAAAATAATTTTTTCTTAATTCGCTGTGAAATTAATATCCAACACACACACACACCTAAATAAATATTGGCTTTTTCATTCATTTTTATAATTTTTATTTTCATTAATATTACATACATATTTATTTTTTAAAACATCAATTAAATAAAAACATTTATAGCACTTCAACCTCAACCACAAACATTAATTTAAAATGAAAATAATATAAAAATATATACAAATGAAAATGGCAAACGAACATTTTGTAGCAACTGCCAACCAAACAATTGTTTTTAATTATTTTAATTATTTAAAAATGTAGCATAATATTATAATTAATTATTTAAAATCAGGGCACTCACCTGCTGCGCTTATTTTTTTACCCTCTCATTCACCCTACTTCATTGCCACGTAAAAGCAGTCAATTTGTGCCAGCAAACAGGATCTCCGAGTAAAAAAGAATGAAACATTTATAAGACTTGTTTAACAATAGGATATACGAGCAGCATGCAACAGCAACAATAACATCAACAGAATTATTTGTTGTTGCTATTGCTGCTTCTATTGTTATGAGTATTAAATTGAAATATTTTAATTTTACAATAAAAAGGGGTAAAAGGAAACTCTCATTTCGCTATTTTGTCTCATGCTGCTTTTCTTTACTTTGCTTGGCTTTGTTTGGATGGGGTGGCAATTAATGCAATGAGTTAATGGTATTTTGGCGCCAAATAAAACAAATTCCAACGCATTGTACACTAATACATATTTGTGTGTATATGAGTGTGTATGTTACACAGTTATGGTTTCTAATGAAAAATATTTAGTTAATTAATAATTATGAATTTTGTGGTTTAAGCTTTCAAAAGGATTTCAGAATACAGTTTTTTATTTAAACTCTTGTTTCTTAATTAGTATGACTGATTGGCAGGTACAAAAAAGTCTTGTTAGCAAACGTTGACAATTATAAAATAGCAATTTCAAACACACAGATTTTACAAATTCACAGCGTATTATTAAATTTTTTTTTAATTTTTTAAAAATGTATTATTTATTGAAAAAAGAAATTGACAATAAGTAAAGCTTAGATTACCAATGTAATAACTAATTTACTTAGCCGTCTCGGCAGGTTCAATGTGTCTTTTCTGCTTTCAGCATAAGAGTGCCCATTAAATTACAATGAATCCCGTACTAGAGAGTTTCAAGTATTAAATATTTTATTTCTTCCTGGAACCTTTTAAATCTCTATAGATATTTTAATTTCGTATATACCCAGAAGCGCAAACGATAAGCCATAAAATCCTGTGCTGTATTTTTTGTAACATTTGGATGCTTGATGCGCCAGCAGTAATCTACAGCTGCAAGTTATATGTCCACATAGGTTCCATAATTTATTTGTTTAAAATGCCTTTTTATTCCAAAATTAGTTAGGGTCGAGTTAGGACCTATTAACTAGTGTAGGTGAATGGCTCTAAGTTTTATGTCTATAAGTTTTATAAGTTTTATGTCTCTTACTGGAAGACATTACATGAGCACTGGTAGGGATTTTAAGTTACACAAATGCAGTGTCAAACAGATACTTTGAACTTATTCTAAACGATCTGTGTGACAAATAGATCTTCAAAAGCTTGTGAGAGTTTTCAGTAGAAAATGTTGTTATTTACACGGGTAGCCTATCATGGCTGACTATATCAAACGTCTAGTTAATATCTATAAATAAAGCTCAAGAGTATTACTTATTTTAAAAAGCAGACTTAATAACGGTGACACTTCTATTTACTTTTTCAATGTGATCCGGGATAATGTTTTGCTAACTGTTCAAGCAACTTTGATAAAATTTTCAGTATAGCGCAATCTGACGTGAGTCCTTTCCTGTTTTAGGGATATCCAACAATGTCAGACAGCTCATATCAACATTTTTAACTTTCGATTTGCCATTGGAATGCCGCAAGTATTTAGGTCATATGATGTGAAAACCGTTTCTGTGGCCAGCGAAGGCTTTTATTCTCTCACTTGAGTGTTTGCGCGAGTGAGGTTTTCGAGTCTTAATTGCCATTCGATGGCAATAGGGCTTTTCTTAGGCTATAATCTGTGCTTATTTTAAGGATCTAACTTTTTTAAATAGCTCTTCGTAGCGGACTCATGTTCCTGTTTCAGTTTATTAGCTAAAGTTGTTTGGAAAAAGTTCATTTGGGTATTTTTGTCTGAATGACCACCACCCTCTGAGCCTTCGCTGTAGCCAATGACTAGTATGCATTTCTCTGAATTATTATTTTCACAATTTCTAAATAAATTTCTAAATAGCAATGTGAATTGGAGATTGGTCGTGCTGATAAGTCTACGGTATAGATCCAAACACGTTTTAAAATTGTGGAAAGGCGCCTTCTAATACCCTTTTGTACGACGCTCCAGTAATTTTTACCGTTTCATATACCTAGTCAATAGTGCCATAGTAGAATATAACCATAACCTGCCATAACCTACCATAACTCCTGGCTGTCTGTTGGGTCTTCGTTGCAAACATATTTCTACTTTTCTTATGTCGTGGAAATAAAAGTTATATCTATCTGGCCCATTCATTTTTTAGAACAGAAACACCAACTTTAAACCATTTATCCGTCCATGTCATTGTATTCTTTACAAAATGGAGGCACTGAGCTTAACGATTATCGCTGAGTGGGGTTTCGTATGAAATATGAATGGCAGACTGTAAAATACGACGAACTGTGCAAACGATTGCTTAAACCCCGCTTGTTTTATGCATTGAAAAAAAGTCTGCAATTTTGTTGCATTTTTTTAAGCATAGTTGCTATTTTGATGCCTACTTTCATATTTCTACTATAACTTTCAATGTTATTTAAGTAGCTGTTTCCTGTTTATAGTTTTTCTATGATTTAGGTGGCATTTAGTCTACTGGATCCCAAAACTAAAAATTGTTCCTTTTCGGAAGTGATAAGAACTATCGCACGTCCCATTTGTTTGTAATTTAAAATAAAACTATATGATTGTTATTACATTATATCATTCGTCGATTGGAATTGCTATACATGGTCTACATACATTTTTAAAATATAAAAACTCTTTATTCAAGTGATGCATAAAAAAGTTTATAAATTCTTATTAAAGTGATTGGCAGTGTAATTTTAAACATACAAGTCCTTTTTATATATGTATGTAAGCGCATATCTTTTTAATTTCTAACTCTATTTTAACTGGAACACTGTTCTTTTTCTTTTTTTCTCCTCTAAAAACTTTTATGGCCATCAGTGAGGCCAATTAAACGCAATTTAGGTGATAGCGTTTGTGAATAAAAGGCTGTCTGATGGTTTGTTTATACTTTTTACGGATGACTGTTTATGATTTCAATAAAACTAAAATAAATCCTTATTTTCTAATACACAACTGCATAGATATGTGTTTAACAACAAGCGTTAACATCACTGATCATTTATAAAAATAAGCTGTTATCATTAGCAACTCTACTATTGCGCGTTATGTTTATTTTTAAAACAGTGTTGCAGTGCCTCTGGTGTTATACAGGCGAATGGCTGGAAGATTGTATAGGCATTTTATTAATTATTTTACTTTGCCATCGAATTCGTACTATAGTATGAATAGATGCTAGTATATATCAGAAAAATCGATGTTGTTTATCGGCAGTGGCTGAGATACTACCACAGGCGACTATAGCCATGGCTTGGTAATAGTAAACGCGCTAGCTACTTAAGCCACAGCCGCCTTATACAAAATTGAGGGTAACATATATTCTATACTTTACACTTCTGGAAAGAACTTGCTGTTTACTTTTTTCAGTAAGGAATACGCAAATTCATAAAATGAAAAAGCGATGCATTTTGGTGAAAGAAAAGAAAACGCCATTATTCTCTGACTTCTAAGCAGCCTCCAATTTACGAGTTTTTCTTTTACTCGTTTCTGGAACTATATATGAATGAACACATTTTCGTGTTTTTGAATTTTTTTAAATATCGGCTAAAAATTTAATTGCACGAAGTTACATGTAAATAAAGCATAAAGTTTTCACAGCATTATCTTAATATTTTTTATTATGATAGATGATGGATCTATGACAATTATGTGTGAAACAAAATTTCGGCCAAATGCTAGCCACGGCTTCGCGGGCATACCTTTATCTGATGGTCGATACTTTTAATGACTCTGAGACCTAACTGAAAATCAATGTCGTTAATGTGCTCTCATCTTTTAGCTCTTTAATCGATCTTGGCTTATTGACATACATTTTTTTTTTAATATCCCTAGAGAAAGAAGTCCAACGGAGCCCAAATCAAATGATCGTGACAGCCAATTAACGTCGCCACGACGTGAGATAACACGGCCATTGCATTTCTCGCGCAAAAGAGCCATTGTTTCGTTGGCTGTTTGGCAAGTAGCTCTATCCTGTTGGAACCACATATTGTCCAGGTCCAAATCCTCAATTTCTGGCCACACAAAGACCGTTATCAGCTCGTGGGTATGAATCACAAATAACATGGTGCAATAATGTTGGACCGCCCTATATTTTAAATGCTGTCAAATTTTCCTGTCAAAATATTCGGGAAAGTTTTCATTTTATTATAGTAGCGTTTACGCCCGTCGGAAAGTGTTAACATTTTTAATAAATCTTATCGAAATTTACAACTCAGTTGAATTACGAAACGTGGATTTCGTTATTTGTGAGCAGGCAATTCGTCACACCGTTTTTACTTGCTCTGCAAATGTTCTGCCCTGGCTGTCAAGAGGCAAAGATTTCATACCAGATGACCTTCGGGAAAAATGGTACAGTTTTAACAACCTACTGAGGTATCTCTCGGCCACGGAATGGATTTAGTACTCCAAGTAATAGTGCGAGTCTAGGTTCTAAGATACAGTATACCTGACGAGTGATATGGTTATGTCAAAACGCAGTCATTTAGACGCTCCTTGACAGTTTTCGCGTAGCAAACTACCATGAAAACCAACCAACCAACTATCTTAGGGACGGGACTTTAAGTCACTAACCACATAAATTGGTGCCTCGGGAAGAAAACAGTATAGAAGAAGTTGAAGAAATGTGCCATTCAGCTGAATTATGCACCGCCAGACTTATATTGCGCTTGAATTTGGGCATACATCCAATGAATTGAAGCTGGACGACCATAGACAAAGCCGTGAAGTCGCAAGTTGGGCGCTAAAAATGTTGGCCGGAAATCGGTTCTTTTGCCAGAATTAATCCTTTTGTCAAAATTTCATAGTTTTTTTATTAGAGTTAACAACACTGAAAGCACATCTCTATTATTTTCATCGTTATTGACGCTTTTTAAATGTTTATCAAGGGAGCAATTAAAAAGAACAACCATCAAAAATAAACAAAAACTGTGAAAAAGTACGCTTGTGGGTTGATTGCTGATATGAAAAATGGAACGGCGGTAAAGATATTGCAGCGATTGTGTTTATGTGTTTGTGTTTATTAAATTATAACTTTATCTTTCACTTGTTTCTCTTCATGGTCTTTATAACTTTCGAAGCAATTATTTATTTTTCTATTCTTCTTGTAGATTCTTTTAAATATTTATATGGCTCTTTTATTATTTATTTATTTGCTGCTTTCCCGGAAGGGTTGTTTGTACGCATTTCTTGCACATGTATTTCTTGGCTTTTAGATGAAGGGTGTTTTTTTTTAAACATAAAAAAAAATTTTTTTTTGATAAATAACTAGATTCTCCAGACGGAACTATGGGAAGTGGCGGAGTGTATAAAATATCGTCGAGAGACCACAGTAGCAACAGAATTTATCTCTTTCGCTGATAGCCATACGACCTTAAGATAATTGAGTCCAAAAGAGACGGAATAAGAACGTTATTGGATTGCAAAAGAGTGATAAGCAGGCTTCTACTACGAGCAAATACTATACCACTTAAAGCCAAAGGATGACAGGGAATTTTGGAACGAATTTCCGTCAGTGTCATTGAAGATGGCACATAGCCGAAACCGGTTTGTCTACAAAGGGATGACGGAAATTCGTTCCAAAATTCTACATCAAAACACCCTGTCGGAATATCGAATCAAGATGACAGGGAATTTACTTTTGCAACGCCATTTGATTCTACTACGAGGAGCAGACAAACGGGACATCCAAACAATGGAATATTTTTTGTACCATTGTCCAGTTTTCGCTGTAATAAAAACCTAGTATTTTGCGGTTGAGGCATTTATTTTCAAATTCTGAAGAATTTGGCTCAGATTACCGAGCACACAACAACCCCCACCTAAGGATAAAGCGAATATCGACGGGAATGGGGCCAACAAATGGCTTCTCTCTTCAATCTAACTTGGCCTAGTTGGCATAAATATAATTTCTGTGATATGGCCTAAGCGTATAGCCCCAAAACATACCTGGTGATGGTCCCGATTTTTAAAAGAAATTTATGACCAGCTATAAAGCTGATTCTTTGTTAAGTGGCTGCCTTCGTTAAGGCTTGAATCTGAATGGAAATTTCTTGTTCTCTCCTCTCAACCAGAAACGATTACAAATAAACGCTTGATTGAATTCGGCCTACAATCTAACAGCTTTGTTGATATACCCTTACATCCAGAAAAGTGAATTGTTAGCTTAAACATCGCAATTGATGGTGATCGCTATTTCACTCCCGAAATAAACAGCCTTGATGTGGGAGAGCTAAGGATTCAAAAAGATGGCGCAATAGGAGTATGTCACCAAAGATTGAGTGATTTAACTCTGCAGGGTTATTCCGTTGGTGTATGTAATACCGATATATCTTAAAAAATCTGTCGTTCAAACCATATGCCAAAAATAATATTTAAATGAAACCGACAACAAACTACTTCCAATAACGAACGACTTGCCATTCTCAGACAAGGGATTACTGAAATTCGTTACAAATGTCTGTTTTAAATCACCCTGTCGGAAAATCAAATCAAGAACCAAAATCGGTTTTATTACAATATCTAAATTCGACAGCGTATTTTAGCTCGTTTTCAAATCCTACTCTTCTAAAAAAAATACCCTTTATAATATATTTTGCTCGCCTGAATTCCCTTTTTGTTCGTGGCAATAAGTTTATTACTTAAATTCATACGTTTATTATGATAAATTTTTCTTTTAGGCCATTTAACGGCTCGTACATGTATTTCTTGAATTATGGCCTTTTAAAGCTTGGTTTTATATACGTTCAATTCTTGTATATTAATTTGTTTTATTTTAGTGTGTGAGTTTAGTTTTTTTTTTTGGCAATTGATTTCCAAAATCCATTACTTCATACTGCTTCCTTTGCTGCTGTAAATTTAAGTGAGTTGTTCTTCTGGTTGCTTTACCCCAGCTTTATTGGCTGTATGTTGGGTGTTATTAAGTGCTTTTCATTTTGTTAAGAGCCAAAAATATAGCAGTTTGTAGTCTAATTTATAGATGCATTGTACAAAGTAACATATTATTTGAGTGTAAAAATATAAAACGCGTTTTTATCAAGTAAATTTTTTTCAAAATTGCACTAAAATGTCGCATTTTCGGTTGGGCTATAATTACGGCGACAAGCGTTGTAAACAACAGACAGTAGGAGCTCTTTTTTAAGATTAGAATTTTGATGCTTAAATTATTCCGAAAACATTTGTATTCTTAAGTCATCCGCCCTGGGCTTTAAATAACTTTTAGAACTATTAATTTTCTAACTCTACGGCTGTAGTTAAAGGGGTAGGTCCAATTTTCTATTAATATTTTGCAGCAAGGTTATCGTTAGTACCCAACGAGAAAAATGCTTGTCATAAGATCTTTGTAAAGCGTTTTTAGACATTTTAGCCTTGATTTTTTTATACTTACGTCAGGTAATTAATTTGCGGAAATGGGGGTTACACTCATTATAGCCTAAACTTTTTCCGGTAGGTGTATTAGTGAAGCAAGGGGGAAGGGGCATCATGTACCGTGCGCCACTTGCAGAAGAGCCCAAAGTTTTAGTTTCTTACATACATCTCAAAACTCATTAACATATATGTATGTGTGTATATATGCGTTCACTTAATTTTATTTCAAACAAATGCATATATGTACACAAGTATGGGTGTGTGTAACTTATAATATATTGATGTAGTTGAAATCCCAGTATCAAGACAAAACTGACGTTTGGCAGAGTTCGGTTTTAGGGTTTTTGAACTTTCGATTTTTTGGGAAACTTAGTTCTTTTAGTAAATTGTTTTTGGTTACAATTTTCTGGTTTTCTAATGAATTTTCGGTATTTGGCAGATTTCCGATGTTTGGCGAAATTTCGGGTTTTTGCGATTATTGGTGAATATAGTTTCTAACAAGTTTAAAATTATTTGGTGAGTTCTGAATTTATTGGCAAGTTTAAAATTTTTTTGTGAATTTTCGACTTGAACTCAAGTATTTTTTGTAAGCCTGCTACTTTTTTGATAAACTTTTCTGTGAAAATTCGACTCTTTGGTAAAATACGTGCTAAAATTACAAGGTTAAGTGAAATTCGGTGTTCGTATTATTTTTTTCGCGATATTTGGTTGTTTTTCGAAAATGTATTTAGTTCTCTGGGTAACTAAATATTTGTTTGGATATTTGGTTTTTGTTGCGAATTATTGACTTTTGTTGAATTGCCGATGATTAATTATTTTTGGTTGGTAAAATTTATATTTTTTAATATATGTATATATTTTTTTAATTTTATGGGAACTTTCTGTGTTGTTGTGAAATTTTAATTAAGACGGGGCAACTAGATTATACGAGCCGGGCAACTAGATTATACGAGCTCCTATATTGTCAGAATACTAGTATTTATATTACGAATATACTTTACAAATAAATTTATAATATGCTTAAAAATAAAAACATTTTATTTCATATGAAATGTTAAATAAGATTAAATTGAAAAACTAAAAAAAACGTAGAAGAAATGGAAAAGTAAGATTCAAATATCATAAATATTGAGGTTGAAAAATGCATGGTTAACTCCTGCTAACAAATGAGATACTAACCTGATTATTATTCTTTTTAAAAGTGCTGAACTCTTAGTAATTGGACACAAGTACTCTACTTAAGGACCCCCTATGTGTCAAAAACTCCATCCTTATTATAAAAAATATTCTTGCCCTCAATGAGGCAATCCGCACAAATTATTGTTATTGTATTCTTTTGAATTGCTTACAAAGTCGCTGCACTTATTAAGGCAGCAACCTAAGCTGAAAAGTTCCAGCCAATACTGGCAACTGACTTTGTTATAGCAATAATAATTCTAATGTATTTAAAGCCTGAATCACTGAAGAATATAAAATTTTAACTCACTATCCACCATGTCTAGTTCTTTAGCTACCCCAGTACTACGTCTACTTAGCGTTAATAAAGTTATAACGCCTATCAAAAGCAATCGATTTTATATTTGATATTATAACCTGAGTAATTAGACGGCTTACATCTTATAATAATTACCAGAATAACTTTCATCCCTTATTTTATGTATGATTTGCTGAATCCGAGATGACCTTTGAAATTCTAAAACAAACTACTACTTGGAATGCAGTAGTGTGTTAAGGTGTGCTAGCGGAACTATTTCATCTTTTCAAGTACTTTTAATGGAGTTCTAGTTGCAGTATACTGGGGACGCCTGGGTTGGGTTTTTGATTTGTTTAATTGCTAGGGCAATTAGAGACTGTCCATTCTTAAAGGGCAGTCTAAGCCACTTAGATTATGTGTCACTAAGGCATGCGCGGTTGAACATTGGATATTTTCAACTTAAAATAATAAAACTTGTCGTCTTGACAAACAAAAAACGTTAATATTGAAAATTTTTTTTTGTTTTCGTTAAAATTGCCACCTGGTCTTTAAAAGTTGATGCTAGAAAGTGTGCGGCATAAAAAACCGAGTTTAAATAAAATAACAAAAATATCTGATTATTAATTAATATCCCATCAAGATTATACTCGTTTAGCAGTTCCTTGTCCCTATAGCATGATTCCAAAATATTCCATCGAATATGTTTGTTTAAGATTTTTATTAAACAGTTTGAACGCCTGAGATTGCTTCATAACGTAATCAAGTTTGAATTGGCACTTAATATTAAAGTTTTACTTTATTACTGATACCATTTGCTCTCATTAGCTTTTCCTAACCCCCTCTTTAATAAAGTAGAAATATTTATTTTATTTTACAATTCTTAACTTTATTAACGAAGAATTTCTTCGTTATGACACAACATAAATTTTACTCCATCGTAAATTATTATTATTGCACCTTCTGCAAAACTCTAAACTGATTTTGAATTAGTGAAATTCGTTACAAAAATATTATCTGAAAAAAACACTCTAGTATTATTCACTAATATACCTGATTGCAGTGGCAATATGTCATTTTAATAGAACAAACAAACGCACAAACACACAAACAATAATATAAAAACGAAAATCACTTCAAGAAAACAAAAGATGAAAATAATGCGCTGCTCTTAAAAGAAAATAAAATTGAAAATCACCATTAAAAGTTCAATGATTTTTCATGCCCGCTTGCACCAAAAAGAAGTATTTATTTGTATGTAGTGGTGCATTTTTATAACAAATAGAAAAAGCAAATCCAACCAAATGCGAATAAAGTGCGCAAATTTGGAAAAAATTGGAGGCACGAGGGATGAAAAATGTCATAAAAATATGCGACATTTCGATTTTATTACAAACAACAAAAAAAACAATGTTTTTTATATTTTATGGCATTCAAGAAGTCATTTCTTTTTATAGCTGTCGCTATAGAAAATGCAGTAAGTCATTTAATTGCTTATCACTTTGGCGACATAAGCTTCTATAATCATGTAAGGAAATTTTGGAAAACATTTTTAGTTTTTTCCTCCAAATGATTAGTTCAATTCACATTACGAAAGCATTTGTTGTATGTTAGTATGTTTAACTGCCATTTCGCGCTTGTTTTAAGCAGTTTTTTAAGAGCTTTTATACATTTTCTAGTCCACATTTCAAAGTAAATTTTTCCAAGTTCATCGCATATAATTTTTAAGTTTTCACTAATCAGCTGTCATCATCGATATTTTCTTTACACGCAAAAGCTTGTTGGCCATTGAGCATTGGCCATTGAAAAATGTTCTTAATACAACAACACGTATGAGAAGTATTAACGAAATTCTTTTCTTGAAAGACCGATGTATACTTCTCTCGGCGGCGCAGATATGCCACATCCGGGAAAGATCACTATGCCTGGAATACGTCTGTGAAGCATAAGTTCGATGGTTATTATTATATTTCGGTAACGCTTGTATTTGACGGTTGTCATAACAAACGTTGTGTTCGAATAAGTACGAAACACACGGGCTTCACTACACATCCAAACTTCTTGTGGTTGCTATTTAACCTGTTGGAATTTATACACGTTGGCGTCATCTCGTTTGAGCCCCTTTTACACTACTAGACAGGGAGAAATCTAGTGATAATCGTTCTGACTGCTAAAGAAATCTAAAGTAAAATATTCTCATTACTTTGCGTTTCGATTTAATTCGAGCAAGTAGCAGAGAATGAAACGATAATTTCGGCGGGGATGCCTAAACTATTTCTGGTAGTTATGGGCGGTGATGGTTCTTGAAAATGTTCGGCAACTCAAGATTTGATAGATCTTTTACCGAAATCAATGGGCAAAAAAGTACACAAATTTTCTGCAAGCTAAAAACAAATATCTGCGGCACCGTGCTGTCGGCGGAGTACCAGTCGGCTTGTTTATTTGTTCAATAGCTGTTTTTGGTATATTCTGCGTTAGCTTACGTAAAAATGTAATGCTGATCAAGTGAAAAGTCTTAGCGTTTAGATATTTTCCTAAAAATAATCAGAGCCATACGACTGTCATGTTTCCATCCGTATTTTTTGACAGTCTTATTATATATTGTTTTGACACTATAATATATTTTTATTTTACTTGACTTTTTTAATAAGTCATTTTATTTGGTCTAAAAGTATGAAGGGCGCCGTGTTAATGTTTTAATTTTTTCGTAAAAGCGACTTTACCTAAAGATGATTTTTACTGCAAAATTGGGACGCTGTTGATTATGGCCATTACGTTTGAGCCAGTGAATCAGTTAGGACTTGTGCGGCAGCAAGTCCCGAAGCCATATTTTCCAAGTTGAAGTCGATAAAAATCTGTTTTTGCGCACACTAACGCAGACAGTGGCGAAGTTCTTGGTATATCGGGCAGTTTGTTTTACTTACGTTTCTACTAATAATTTTGATGATCAAGTTCAATCGTAAAGATTGGCATGGCATCCGTGACTGAATAATAAACCGCCGATTGTTTTTCGAATTGTGAAAGGCATATGTATATTAGAGAAGAGTGTTTACATCTCTGCAATTGCGAGTTATGTTCAGTGGTAGGTAGTATGTATAGATGCATTACTTTCCGGTTGCATATCCATTTTATTAATTATTTTACTTCTCCGACGATTCAGTGCTATAGAGTGGTACCAGCGAAGAAAGGCACTGTGATGTATACTAGTATGAGTAGTAGCTATAAGAAAAATTTTTGTTATTGACTGCAGTGGCTAGGATATGAACCCAGGCGTCTAAAGCCATCGAATGATTGATAGTCAACGCGCTAACTACATCAGGACTTAATAGATACCGGCAAAACAACGTGCTGACCTCAAACTTCCATAACAGTTCCGTCATTATTAGAAACCTCTTTACTGAAAAAAATTCCATCACGTCACGTATACCATATTCACTTTAAAGGGATACACAAGTGTCCGCTTATGCCCAAAGTAAAATATTTCTTATTGTTGCTGTAAAACATTTATTGTCAAAGAAAAGAAATAGCAACAAAAACAATATCTTTGCATATTTTACTTACCTAAAATGTTCCTATTTTGATTTGTTCCAATATTTCAATTAATAAATGTTTCGCCTTGAAAGTTATTGAAAAAGTCATAAATAATAAAATGTTATTCCAACATTTCAAAACTTATTTTTCTATAGAAACGAATTTAACAGAGAACAAGAAGATTGTTTTTGACATTTACCAAATAATTTTCAGTTTTTATTAATTTGGAAAATTATAACAACAGCAACATGTAACTACAAGGAAAAACTCTAAGAAAATCAAATAAAACGATACGTAAAGAACTTTGAACTCAAGTCATTTGCTGTCGAAACCAATTGCAACAAATGTCTTGTTTTTGTTCTCGTTTAATATGAAGCAAAAAAAAAACAAATAAGAAACCAATTCAGAAGTGTAAATTAAAAAAGTTTTTTCGTTTTATTTTCAAGTTTTTTCTTTTTTAATTTTTGGAATTCCTGAAAGTAGAACAAAAGAAAATTGGTAATAATTGAAATTACATGAGTGCAGTATCAGTTATGTAATTTTCACTGGCGTGAGTGCAGTAGTAGTCCTAGTATTAATAGAAGCGAAAATACTTTCGAGAGTGTTGCCAATGTTGCTCTATAAAATAGGAGTTTAGAAATTTTTATTGAAATTCGTACTATATCGCGTGCTGTCAAAGTTAAAACATTTTGCTGAACTAGTTATATTTACTTAAAAATTTTATCTCATTTTTTGGTGGTCTTACATAGTGCAAAAACCAGAAAGCAAAGTATTAAACTAGTTTATTTACGACGTAAGTTATGGAAAAAATATTAAAATTTGAATTCTGTAATTTTTAGTTATTTATTGCAGCATTTTTGGCTGTCTATATTGCTCTTTAATGTTTTAAAGCCAAAAAATAATTTAAATTTCCGAATCTATAAACATAGAGAAAAACTAATTGATCGGGTTTGTGAACTCACATGAGCCAGTTGTTCATGCGGCCTGTAAACCCAAAAGTGCCCTACAAAACTTCTGCTTCCCCATCAGTTGCTTTGTAAGGAAATATCGTGTTGGCATTGCACACGAATCTACTTACGTATGGCATGTTATTTGTTCGCATGTCCCTCTTCGGAGCTTTTCTTTCTAAGGGTTTATTTCAGCGTTTCGTTGGAAATTACTATCGTTTTGTGTTCTGTTCATAACTCATCGTGAAATGTATAATTTTGTGTTCATTGCGAATGTGTAAAATATTAGTTTTATCCTGATTTGCTTAAATATATACCTACAAATAAATAGAAGAAATATAACATTCTGCCCTAAAACATTGAATTTTTAAGTCAAATAGTGCTTACTAGGGGAGGCGCGTTTGTGTGCCAGAAGAAGTATGTACCGCTTCCAAAAACTGAATTTCAATATCTTTATTTTTTTAATATTTTTTTCGGAAGTCGTTTTAGAACGAAGCTTTTTCCGACTAATCTTCGCGAGAATTTTACAGTATTTTATACATAACTGGAAGAGATATTATACCACTTATATTTTCAATATTTTAAGTGGGCTTGGCACATCCTGAACAATTGATGTATTTATAGTCGTATAGTTAGACAATCATAATAGCTTCAGTCTTCACATTCTGTATTAATAATTTCGACAAATATTGACGAAATCCGAATAGTGGGATTCGCACTTCTAAAAGCCAGTAACTATTAAATTACATTTTTTTTATTTATTATTATTATTAAATCTTTCTTAAAGAAAATTACAATAAGTTTTCAAATCCTAAATCTAGTTATTATTATATTTAATTATTACAACAAATGTAGTAACCGAATAGTTGTGCTCAAATCTTAGACTATTTAATAATGGTTTCGGAGAAACGTCTCACAAGGCTCAACTGAAGCAAATCCCGGGAAGGGCTGATGATTTGCTTACGTATTTGCATGAGTAGCTGTTAATTTCTTCTTGGGCTGTAGGAATATTTAAATCCCGGTGAATATTTGCATTTCGTATGTACCATGGAGCGTATGGTCGTAGTAATTTAGGCCTTGTGTTTTTAATATCTGATGCACAAGCATTAGCCTATAGCTGGATGTCATTTATCCATATGGGTTTTATAATGAATTTATACAGTAGATCCTTATACTCCAGGGTGAAAGTTGAATTGAAGCCTATAAGCCGAGCAGTTTTGTGCTTTATAGCCATTATTTTGACCTCAATATGGCGGCACTATATTAGGCGTCAGCCAAGATGAATTCCCAAATATTTTCATACTGGAGCAGTGACATCAATAACTTTTATTGGTGGACAATGTTGCCTTTTAAATGCGAAAGCTATATAAGCACGAGCTCGAGAGTATATATAATATTCGGGCCTTTATTTACACTTACATGTGCAGTGTCATCTGCGAAGGTTAACGTATATGCGTTTCAGTTTGTTGGCATGCCTGCTGTGTAAATTTTATACTGTAGTGGGCCTAATATACTACCTCGAGGTACACTCTTCAACACTCATCGAACTGACGAAAATGTAATCCTTGATTTTTATTTTTAATCTCTCAGATAGGTTTTAAAGAGTTTGTCAGTAATTACAGAAATCAGTCCCCAGATTTTGATTAGTAGCCCATCGTGCCAAACTTTACCAACGGCTGTGAAATATTTATGAATACAGCCTAATAACATTGTTTGTCCTCAAAGGCGGATCTAATAAGTGTAACGATTCTATTAACTTGTTTAATACTTCTATGCTTCGCACGAAATCCAAGCTGATGTTCCGTGATGTGCCGCTCGTTAAGGTAAGGAGTTACATTCAGTAGGAACATTTTCTTACATACAGTCGATAAAATTGAAAGTAATCTAATTGGTCTATATGACATAATTTGTCTAGCATCTTTTAATGATTATGGAACCATAACAATTTCAGATATCATCTAAAAGGAAGGGAAGAAACCAATTCGTAGCATGACGTTAAATGTGAACAGTATAACTCTGTGTACCATAGATCCAGTAATACGATCAGGTTCGGGGGATTTTTTTATTTGCGTAATTTAGTGCGAAAACCTTCTGCAGGTGACTAGCGAAGCATCTACCTCTTCACTCGAGTTTCTGGCACAGGTACAATTTTCAAGTCTCAATGGCGATTCGTAGGCAACAGAACATTTCATATACCTCACAGCTTTCCATAAGCTATATTTTGTATTTTTATTTGATCTAAATTGTTTAAATAATTCGCTAGTTCGGTTTCTTGCTTCTGCTGTAATTTTTTACGTAACATAATTTGGCACAAACTAAACTGTGCCTTTAAATTGGATTACGTTCAATTCTACATAGCCAAGGGCTTGTATGTCAACCGATGGTTTATATGGGCCACTGCCATGATTCGCTTAATTGGAGTTGCGAGTCTGGCTGCAGAATCTACGACTTCTCTAAAGTGTTCTACGCCGTATTGAATATCTGTGGGACTTATCAGATGAAGGTTCTGAGACATGTGGGAGCTCACATACATTTTGTATTTCAACCACTTTGTGTTTTTGTTCGAACATAAGAAGAACTTACTGATACTTGATTAGGTTTGATATTTCTTGTTACAGCAAAATCAATCAGTTCTGAAGTCGTATGGAAGTCTGAAAACCATTGTGTTGGCTTTCCACCAGATATGAGTCTAGTTTGTCTTAGCCAACCGTGTTATATAGTACCAGTCAAGTTTGGTTTGGAGACAAATCTGTTTTGGCTATGTGCCAACTTCAGTGTCATATTTCGTTTTAATACCGACAAGGGGTGACAGAAATTCGTTCCGAAAATGTACAATAAATCACAATGTCGGAATATCAAATCAAGAATAAAAAGTTGCCTTTAGTACCATAGGTAAGAAATCCATTAACTTTAAAGTAGTTTTTTAGAATAAAGTAGGTTTCAGATACTAGGAGTAAATCGATTAGCGTTCCAGTAGCATATTTTTAGTTGGGTCATTTTTATTTAATGTTTAACACGAATAGCAGGAATGTAAACATTTTTGTTTGTTTGGAACAGCACTCTAGGAGTGACCTCTACTCATACTTAGTATTGTGATGGCACTAACATGGCAGACAGGTATGGGAAGGAGGATAGTGAAAGTAGTTTTTTTGTGGATATTGGATTTAAATTTTGCATTGAAAGTTGATGGAAAGATTTCTGCTGAGAAGCAAGGAAAGAGTTTTGCCTGTAGTACATTATGCGATCTACTGGCCAATCTATCACGAACGGGAGAACTTTTAATGAGGAACGTCCATGTCAATGTCCATTGTCGAGCCAAATTTGGACGAAAATACAGCTGCATACATGGCACTTTTAACAAAAATTACATCTAATATCGAATAATGAACTGGTAGAATGAGGTTTTATTTATTAAAGATATCATCCCGTAAGTATTGTGAATTATAATAATCATTGTTTAAAGAAGAGTATTGTCCTAAAAAGGACACAGCTTAGCTTGATGTAAATGCCTATTTCATAAAATTGTTACGCAACCAGAAACGCATCAAACATTCTAAATATTTTCTAAAAGTACTCGATAGCGGATTGTTTATTTATAAGGGGACTCTTTGTAGGCACATATTTAACTGGCAATACTGTTAGCAATTGGAAGCTCTAGAAATGAGTGATAATCAAAAGTCAAGGAAAAAAAAATAAACGCTAAAAAACTAAATGGATAAAATTAAAAGAAAAACTCATAAAGAAATCAAGCTTTTCTTTTTATTGTTTTTCTTAAAGGGCGACATAAGGTGGTGGGCGATATTTTGTAATTAAATTTCGTTTGCATAATTAATTTCATTTTTTTTTATATTGGGTTTATAATTTATGATGACTGCAGTAAAACGACACTATACCTTTTCAATTTAATCAGAAAAAAACACCAAAAACTTAACGTTGTATTAATCATTCGAAATAATAAAAGAAAATAGAAATAAAAATAGAACATTTTATGCGTTTCTAAATTTACAACACGTTGTGTTTTTATTTTTTTATTTTAAATCTATATTGTTTATTGTTGAGTGAAAATACACTATAATTTGCAGTAATAAATTTATAAATCAATCTAAGCATTCAATTTAATGGTTCGATTTAATTTTCCTGTTGCTGTTGCTTGAGAACAACTCTGGTCGTAATACAAACAAAAGGTTACGTTCAAGAGCATCATCCCTCAAAGTCCAAATTTTTTTATTATTTCAGAGATTCTTGTACTCGTATGCATGACTTCAAAATTTATGACTTTATGACTCAGGAAGATCAAAAATGTTAAGAGACATCCAGATTGATCGAATTGACGTTATAAAAATAATGTGATTCATTCTCGTGTCTAAAGTCATCTATTTCTACGATTTGTTTTTTAATACAGTGCGATACAAATAATAGCTTTAATTATTTATGACTTTCAAGGAATCTTATGGTTTTGTAGCTGTTTACTTGCTAAGCAATTTAAAGGAAAGGTATTTTCTTATTCACGAGAAGCAGTCCTTTTATCCAAGTAAATATTCTTAGCTTGAATACGAGGGCAGTCCTAGAATTATACAACGTATCAAAATCAACATTTCCTCCAATTTTCTGTGCTATATCATTGATTTTGTTATTTAAAGGTTGTCAATATATTTTCCGTCCTCATTTTGAGAATGATCAAAAATAAAAAATTGTATCACACTGGCACACGAACTGGCTTTTGTTAGATTAGGCTTACAGGCCGCCTGCAGTATTGATTGTTCGGATAGCCTAACAGATGTCCTCGGTCCTGGTGGACTCAATTATCCTCTTGAAATACACTATTTTAATTTATTATCTCAAGTGTGTAGTTATCAGGCACAGAAACAGCAAGATATTTTGAGGAAAATTTAAAAACAATTCTTTTGATTCTGAAAAATTTTTCAGATATCCTATTTCACCTAAGCTCGGGTCAACTGATAGTTTTTTTTTTTTTAATTTTATTATGCTGAATCTTTTTAGCAGAAATTTACAAATATTCAAATCTCTATATTATTAAAAAATAAATAAAAGAGATTACATATTTCAATGTTTTGTCACGTTTTCCTACCTTCCTGCGAATAGATAGGTTCCACGCCAAATCAACAATGCTAATCAATCAATAACGACCTGAAACTTGTCATCTACTAACTAAAATGAATGATTAATGTAAATTTCCGTAACAATAATAACAATCAGTAACAATAATGACAATCGAATAATTTGTGTAGCATTTTTAATTTCAAGAATTTATGGTAGGATCTAGAGTCTTTGTAAATGATAATTACAATTTTAGTAATTTTTTAAAAATCATATTTTTAAAGTCATATATATGTATATACAGTCGAACTTCTTTATAGTGAACTTCTATACAATGAAGTTCTCCTTATTATGAACTAAAATCAAGAACACAGATCTTTCGTTACACTGTCAATGTATTTTGATCTCCGTATAATTAATTTCCATACAGTGAATTTTTCTTTACAATGAACAAAATTTTGGAAACAAAAATATATTTTACGTGTCTTAAGTCTATTTATTTCATCAGTTTCATCTAGCAGAGTAATTGCCAAGGGGTTTACATGATTACTAAGTCTTAATAAATATTTTTCACTAAAGGAATTAATTGTATCTTTTACCGTTTTAATCTTGAGGTCATTGTGAATTGCTTCGTTAGTAATATACCAAGGTGATTGAACTATGAGTCTTAGTACAGTTTTTTATTTGTTAAATTTAAGTGCTGACGCTTATTTTTTATATGTTGTTTCCATGTAAGTCGACGATCCATGTACAAGCCAAGATATTTAACATAGTCATTTTTAGGAATCTGAACATTATTAATAAAAAGATTAGGACAATCTCCCTTTCTAAGTGTAAAAGTGACATGTACAGATTTTTCTGCATTTACTTTTATTTTCCATTTCTTTAGCCACAATTCAATTAGATTTAACTCATTCTGTACAATATTAGATGCAATTAAAGCGGAGTTATCTGCTGCTAAAATTGCTGTGTCATCTGCATATGTGCAAACATTAACATTTTCTAAAATTGCCAAGTCGGCTGTGAAAATCGTATATAACACCGGACTTAGTACGCTGCCCTGAGGGACCCCTGCTCTAATACCAAAAATATCCGATCTCTCATCTGCGATTTTTACATAAAAGGTTCTGTTTTGTATATAAGATTTTATGATAGAAAAATATGTAGCTGTAAGAAACTTTTTTAATTTAAATAAGAGACCATTATGCCAGACTCTGTCGAATGCCTGTTGAATGTCAAAGAATACTCCAGAGCAGTATTTCTTTTCCTCAAATGATTTACGAATGACGTTGATTACTCTATGGCACTGTTCAGGAGTCCCATGATTTTGTCTAAATCCAAATTGATGATCGGGAACAATATGCAAATCTTCAAGAATTGGTGATAAACGGCTCAAGAAAATTCTTTCAAAAATTTTTGAAAAAATACTTAATAGACTAATCGGTCTGTACGAAGTTATTTCATTTTCCGGTTTGCTTGGCTTCTTAAGCATTATAATCTCAGCACATTTCCACTGAGATGGAAAGTGACTTAAGCGCAGAATAGAATTAAAAATTAATGTCAAAAATTGAATGGCCTTTTTTGGTAGATTCTTAACAACTCTGGCATCAATATTATCATATCCAGGAGACTTTTTTGAATTTAGGTTTTTAATTTGAAACTTGACTTCAGAAGGAGAAATATGCTTTATTGGTAAACACATTTGATAAGGTGCATCTAAGAATTCTAATATTTCTTCATCTTCTGTAGGATTGCCGATTTGATGAGTTTTAAAAATATCATAAAGGTATTGCGCAAATGCCTGTGTCTTTTTTGCGTCTGACTTACACCACGTACCATTATTATCTTTAAAAGGAGGATTTCTTTTTGGTGGTCGTTTTAAGTACCTTGTAAAAATATGAAAATGAAAACCAAAAAGTTAATGATTTGACTTTTAACATCAGTTGACCGAGTTCAGTGAACGAAAATGGCGCACCGGAGTAGTATTTCTCTTGAAAAAAAGTTATTAGTAATTAACAAAGTTGAAGAAGGAACATCAACGAAAAAAGAAATAACTAAAGAGTTTGGAATTCTTCCCAGTACATTATCAAACATTTTAAAAAACAATTCAGTTAATCAAAAGAATGTAGAAGACAAGTATTTAAGCATTAAGCAAGCATAAGAGACTTCGAACTTGCCTTTTTGAAGACCTTGACGAAGCAATGCTCAAATGGGTTACGACCGCTCGTTCTAAGAATCTTCCCGTATCTGGAGTATTATTGAAGCAAAAAGCCAAAGAATTCGCTGATTCTTTGGGACAGATATGCTGCAGATTAATGTGGGTACCTGCCACTACGGCCTCACCCGACAGTGCTCTCAGCACCGGATGAATACAATGCGTCCACCAACGCCCCCACGCACTACACATGAGTACCAACTCGAATCCATGCATTTTGACATGGCCTCCCCCTTGGTGAGGAGCGGAGCCTACCTAAAACTCCTACCGATCTATGGGTCACGGCACCCGGGTGCAATGCAACTCCACATCGAGCTTGCGCTCTACCCACGAAGCTCCTCGAAGGGTCGCACCATTGCCAGGATAGAACCGAAGTTTCATGGGCTCCTGACACCCGTGGTACCAGAATTAAGTCTCCGGTCAGACCTCGTAGCCGAAGCTACTTCCAGTTGGACTCCAAAATGATCCGGGACTGGTAGCCCGCCACAACAAAAAAAAAACATCAACATGGATGGACAAAGGGACAACAAGTACACACAGACAATTAACAGCCGCCCTCACGGGCGACTCATTGGTCACAATGAGTGACCCAGCAAGGACAATACGTACAACAAACTGACAAATGACGACAATAAACGCTGTTGCCCTCACGGGCAAGTCAATGTCACATAGTGACCCGGAACAACAACGACGAGAGCAGCAATCAGCATCAACATCAGTAGCAGCTAGAAAACGGCAATGATAGACATAGACGGGCGAGGTAGCACGGACACAGCAGAAGATAGCTTCTGCAACCGTCATATGCATACCTACATGCCGGGGACCGACGATATTGCATGGATGGACAGTGCGCTTGGCAGCAGCCGCATCCACAGGCAGCCAACCCAGGGATCACCTCCGCTAGCGTCCAGTTCTTCTCCTATTGAATACCCTGATTCTTTGGGACACGAAGATTTCGAAGCAAGTACTGGATGGTTAGATAAATTTAAAAAACGACATAATATTGTTGGAAAAACCTTGTGTGGGGAAAGCGCTGACGCCAATTTAGGAGAACGTGATGAATGGATAAGGAACGTTTTGACAAGATTAATTGAAAAATATGATGCAAATGACATCTTCAATGCCGATGAGACCGGTTTGTTTTTCAAGTGCTTACCAAACAAAACACTAGCATTCCAAAATGAAAAATGCTTTGGTGGAAAACAGCAAAGAAAGAATAACTGTCCTAGTAGGAAGCAATATGACTGGTATGGAGAAACTAAAACTGCACGTTATAGGAAAGGCTAAAACCCCTAGATGTTTTAAAGGAATAAAATCTTTAGATGTGGATTATGATTTCAACAAAAAAGCGTGGATGACAGGAGAAATTTTTTCCAAATGGATTTTAGGGCTGGACAAAAAATTTGCTTCGCATAAAAAAGGTTGTACTTTTTCCTGACAACTGCACTGCGCATCCAAAGGACGTAAAATATACACTACAAAAATATTGAACTTGTCTACTTTCCTCCCAATATGACTTCTCTTCTTCAACCAATGGATCAAGGCATAATCTATACGAATTTTGATGAACATATTGTCACAAATAAAAGAAAACAAACCTGTAATAGCCGTAGATTTGCTTCAAGCTATTCGAAATTTAAGCACAGTGTGGAATATCTAAAGCAGGATTTTCGAAAGATGACATGCAGATTCAAACTAGTAATTGGGATGAAGAAGATTTTCTTCCACTATCATATTTAGCTGGTCTACAGGTTTCATTTAGAAAGGTAGCTAATATCGATTCATCATTTGAAGACTATGTCTGTGTAGATATTGATGTGCATACCATGGGCATTCCGTCCGATGAAAATATTCTAAGCAGTGTTTTATAAAGTCGTGCATTACGGCAGATTATATCAGATAACGTTGAAGAGGAACTGGGCGGTGAAGTAATGGCAAATATTGATAAAACTTCACCTACATTAGAACACGTGTCTTCTTCACTTGTTGTACTACGAACATTTTTGGAGATGGAGAGCAACGTTCCGACAAATGTATTTAAATGTCTTAATGAGATTGAAGCTTTTATTGATAAAGAAAAATGGAAAAATGTAGTTCAAACAAAAATACCTGATTATTTTAAATAAATAAAAACATACAAAAAAATATTTATATATGTATATAGATTTCAAAATCACGGTCTGTACGACGCTTTTTGTGCAACCCCTGTGGGCAAACCCATATATCCTGCGTATGGTTCTTCCATGCGTATTTCAGGGTCCTCTTTCACTATTTATGGCCAACGAAGAGTGAGATTCTTAAAACGTTTTGGAAGTGCAACCTAGTAATGTGCTCCATTTTACATAAAGTGGGTTAAAACCACTTCTTTCACAACTTTAGGGCCAGTTTCTCTTCAGGAGTATTTATTAAATAAATATTTTTTCCAGAAATTTTAAAATTGTAAAGCTTTAAAAACAAACGGTTTGGCAACTTTTTGTTGTCGTCGTCATTCATCATTGTTAGTGCAATATGCTGCCACTTTCCAACTAGCACTGGCGTCTAACAATTTTAAACTGCTGATGTTTATACTGTTTCTTTTATACGTATTTATTTTTAAATCTTATTTATGAAATTGATATTTCACTAAAAACTATTTCCGATGGGTGTCAAAATCATTTAAACAATTTTTATTGATTCCTGTAAAAAAAAATTGTTATATAAAAAAATTCGAAAATATATTTTGCGGCTTTCAAATGGCTAAAACAACATGCAGTTACTTGCACAAGCATATCCATTCAACATAAATTAGTAGATAAAAAAGGGTTATTGAATACCTTAAATCAGCAACATGAAACAAAGCGTCCACCCAATAAGAGCATAAAGTATAATTTAACACGCACGTTTTAACAATTTCATGGATTAGGGCATAAAAATGTCAATGTGGGTTGTAAAAAAACATTAGAGACCGCATACAAATAAAATAAACAAATACCAATCTCTAGCGCTCACCACCTCCCTCAAGCAATTGACCACATAATGATTGAAAAAAAGGCAAAGAAATTGATTTAAATTTTCAACCCTTTTTTAAGGTTGTTCAAAACGATTTTGCAGCACTTGTTACACTGTGGCTACGGGTAGTTATTTGATTAAGGTATGTTGTACACTGGGCTACAGAAAGATAATTTTTAGATCGAATTTTTGTTTGTTAACTAATTGTGAATAAAACTTTCAAATTTACTAGCACTTCTGTTTGTAAGTCACCAAATCTGAACCAGTTTTTATACATAAATGGAAAATTATAAAATCTTGCCACTACCTTCCCTTGCAGAGAACTTCAAATCGAAATGAAATACAATGTATAAAATTGGCTTTATTTTAAGGCATAAAGTTTAAATTAGACTTCTAGCATATTGGCGCTGTAGTCTGGGGAACCCATTTTGACACACTTTTGGCAGTAAATCAGTCTGTATTTCGACAATAAAGCAGCGAATATTCGCTTCCACACGCTGAATTGTTGAGCGTTTATTCAGGTGGCCATTCGTCTTTATGTTTCTCTTGATCAATAATGTAATGATGCCAAAGCGCTCAGTTAACAAGTCCATTTCGTCATATTAGCTGATCGTGACTTTTGTAGCACGTGGGTTTCAGGGTTTCTTAAGTTATTTGCTTTGAGGAGCTATAGAATGTGCGTAAAGATCGCAAACAGTGTTGCCAATTTAAAGTTGATCGCCTCCAAAACATAAACGGCTGAACCACATCAACTCTATTAAAGGTAAGTTTGCTCCTGCTGAACTACAAATTTTATTCAATTTTTTTTAAATCTTTGGTATCCCGTGCTATTGACAACCAATTATAACCCTTAGAACACGAGTATATATTCATTTAAGGGTTACTTACAATGATTTCAACTTCATTCTTAAAATGATTAAACACATAGATCTACCAAATAATGGCCAACAAATACTTGAGTCCTAAAACCTCTGACCATTAAAATGAGTTACGAGGAGTAAACAACAATCTGTGCTTGATAAGGAACATTTGTACATATTAAATTAGGATTTAATAAAAAACAATACAAAGAGTATGGAAAAAGATGTCCGAAAAAATAAAAGTTTTGTTACGAACATAAAAAATTGATTGGTTATTTTATAGTTATAAAAAATTCTAGATTAGTATGTGTTTTGTTGTACTGATTCAACACATGGTTAAATAAAAAATCAAACTATAGAAAAGGGTTATATGCCATATTATACACTCAAGAAAAAATTTAAAATGGAAATAAAAAACCAAATTGTTGGTGGTCAACGGTAATATTTAGTTTTGAAAATTTGAGATTCGTAATGAAAAAAAACTTCTTACATGGGGTTTTTGTCTATTCGAATTTCAAAAAACTTACATAATTGCTATATAATATATATTGCAAATTAAACATAATTACTTACTTTATCATAGCTTTTGACATTTTATTTTAATATTAAGTGTTTATGAAACAGCTATTTTTTACCACTCAAAATAAAGTTCAATCACAGCCTTTTCGAAGCATTAATAATTAAAAGAATTAAAAGAATTTTGTATCCTAAATTGCTAAACTCTACGCCAGAGTCTGAACGACGGTACAGTATACACTCCTTACAACTGGACGCATCAAATCACAACTATTCAAAAAATCTTTAATAGAGAACTAAGGCCACGTGACTTGCCGAGCGTCTGCTACGGGAAAACTCTCAAGAACCTAAGCCAGATGTAAAAATCGCATAGAATTCGATGAGTATCTATTGTAGTTCTTTAGATAAATGAGAATTATAAATTATTTGGTAATTGCAGCACCCCTCTGCTGCCCAGTGTTTTGTCTGGATACACGACTTGTTTTGAAAGTAATGCACATCAAATTTGAATCCATCTGTATGGCAGGTACCGGCTTGTATCTCTTCAGGATTGTTTCTGATTATATGCTTGGTGTTCCAAATACCCCCACACTAAATTTACAGACTTTCTTCGTAGTAGTTTTTGAGATGACGGGAAAGTATTAACTACTTTACATTGAGGATATCCCTCTGCCCGCTCCCATTCCTTTGCAATTATCCTTTAGAGCGCCTTTAGTCTTAAAAGTAGTCCATACCAATTTCGAAGTCCCTCGATGCTGTAGTTCGTTAGATATAGTATTATTAATATTTACTCTCTATGGATGTTTCGTTTCGCCCCGGATTTGAAAAGAAAAAATTAACTTGTTTTAATTACCAGGTCAATAGTAAAACAGTTCCAAGTGCCAGTCGTTAGGCTTTCCATAACAAACACACAAACTTACAAGCAAACATACAAACGCAGATTCATTTTTACATATAGATAGTTAAATTTGTTATACTGATTTATACTTTGATAAACAAATTTCTTAGACTTAATGACTTTTTAATAGACAGTAAACACAATAATTTTTGAACAAAAATTATGTGAGCCTTTATTTAGACTCTTTTTTGAATCTGTTTATAAATTACGTACCTACGTACTGGTGGTTAAAACTCTCAGTTACTTCCTATTTAAGTCTTTATAAATACTAAAAGTATTGCGTCATTCCAGACGGCTCATTTCCGACAAGAATTCTAAACAAAATCGTCGCAAATCACATTAGTATGATTGGAGAGCCAACGGATTTTGCGAATCTAGAAGACTGGAGATAATTCACCTTCAACTCAGGTTATCTACACATTATTTTAGAAACTGCGGCTTCTAATAACTACTTGCAGCGAAGTGACTTTCGTTGACTGTTTTCATCACAGCAGATTCCGTTGAATGTTTTGGCGACACTGGCTTCCGCAAGTTTGAGTATGTTGCATGAATAAAATTATAATAAAAAAATTATTATTTATTAAAGACGTGTAAAGCTTGAGATTAATTGAATGTTGTTTTTTCTTCTTTGACGTAGATTTGTCGAAGTAAAAAATTATATGGCGTGAACTAATTAATCATTGTTGTTACTATTAGTCATAAGAAAACACACCAAGGCATACGCCGATAGTTCTCAAGCATTTTGAAAACAAGAATCCTGCATTTCTCCTACGTTCCCAAGGAAGGAAGTCAATACCTATCGGGAACTCCCGTTTCACGTAGCTGCCGATAATTTATCTCAAGGAATATTGTGTTATCGTTTGATTTATATTATAAATAAATATATACATATATTTTGGCTAAGGTTTGTAGATTCGGAAGTCGATCCTAGGCACAACGGAGCTCTAACTTCCTGCATTCCTTTCTTCATCGTTGTCAGGCTATAGTACAATATCGTCTGCTAAATGGTCAAAAAAATTTTATATTCGCTTTATATAATGCGCCTACGTAGCACCAGAGTATCTGGAACTCTCTTTTACAAACATAACGTGCTATTGCAGAGTTGTTAATCGTTTCTATCCCTCTACTTCCTGTCTTCACTAGTCTACCCCTTTCTAAACAAACTAACATAATTAATTCAATTAAGTAGGCACTAATTGCCTATTTTTGTTACTTTCCTTTAAAAAAAAACACGATAAAACCACATCACAATCCAATTTAGTTCCTTTATATCAAGGTCCTGGTGAAAACATATTAATAAGAATTTTAGCACTCCAACATAGAAAATTGTTCCTGTCACACGTCTGCAATTATAATCGTTGCCTGTTGCCAAGTTTATTTCATTAACATTTTGCTCTGAGTGTTCAGGTATAAAACCAACTGCGTGCATGATTTGAAAACCAAAAGTTGACATGTTATTTTGAATGGATATTGGTTTTTTTGATGACTGCAAACATTGCTCCTTTATGCTCCTTTAAAATCAATTCATTTCTAAACAAGGTGTGAATATTGTCCAACTTTAATTCTACTTCTCTCTTTGCCTTCGCCATTTTCTTTTATGTCTTTACTGCCAGTCTCTGTTAACACTACTTGGCATTTGTATTCCTTTAGAGCATAATTTGGCACATATGTTTAGGTTTAGAATTAGATTATTTCTTTTTTGTTTTTTTTATTTTAGAATTACCATTTTATATTTTTTATTGGCGTATCAAAAAATGAAAAGGATTTAATTTTTATTTGCAAACTGTTCTCTTCAAAAAATCCCGACCGACCACCAAGTCACGTAAGTTTTCAATTTTTGATGTGTCGATTTTGTTGTCATTTATAAAATATTATTTGTTTTTGTTCTTTTAGCAGCAGTTGTTGTTGTTTATACACGTTTCTATTTAAAACATAGCATTTTGCATATTTTGATTTGTTTTGATGTGATTGTTTCCCCGAAAAACAATCAAACTTTTATTTATATGCATCTGATGCCATAAAACACTTTTGACTTCAGTCAGTTGCGCTATTTCAAGAAAGGTGTTTGTCATTTTGTTTAAACATGCAATAAATCCTTTATGGCCTGTCATGTCAAACATGACAATTACCTTAATTTGATTTGTAATTCAATTACAATTGATATTTAAGTTCTGCCATTCATAACATCAATAAATACAAGAAAACAGGTTCCTTTCTTTTAATAATATTTGATCTTTTTAATAATAATAATAGCAAAACATAGCTCCAAACTTGATATTAAATCGTGGGTAGATTAAAAGCTCTGAAATTTACAAAGGGCTTGAAATTGTCATTAAACTCGAAAACATTTCACTAAACTATAAAAAAACAAATCGTGGAAAAATTCCTTTAAGCAAAAATAGGATAATTGCGAAAAGGAACGAACATAATGTGTACAACAAGCCTATAAAACTAAATAAAAATGCGAAATTTCGGAAAATTCACTTTTGCGATAAAATTTCAAATGACACAAGTTTTATAAACTCAGTTCAACTTTCATTGTTGTTTCTTATGTCATTGGAGGTACTAATCAATAGATCCTATTCTCTTGTATCCATTTCGTTTACCAGTTCTCTCACTTATATTCCTTCTCTTGATTTAGTGTTATCGAATGTACCTCAAGGTATTGCTATCTCTGCTACTGTTGAGGACTTAAGTTCTGATCACCTGCCAGTTTCATTTAATGAGATGTTAATAAACTTCCTAAGTAGTGTGGGAAAAGTTTTTTAAAAAATATTATAAGTGAAAAGGTGCAGGGTGTTCTGGATAATAACCAAATTTTACCTAATGAACAGTTTGTGTTTAAAAGGTCACACTCCACTATTCATCAGGTTAGAAGAATTTGTAATGATGTTGGAAATGGTTTGGCAGTAGTCCAATCAACAGCACTTGTGCTACTCGATGTTAAAAACGCCTTTGTCTCAGTATCAAAAAGCCTTGTTTTTAAGCTTAATCAATTTAATTTTCCAATATTTCTATTTAAGCTTCTTAGAAACTTTTTACATGATAGGTATTAGATTCTGTACAACATTTATTGTGCTGCAGACGACCTGGCAGTTTATTTCACTCTTGAATTAGGTCAGACCATTCTGGCTGCAATTCAATGTTCACTAGAGCGGTTAGCAGAGTACTATGCTAAGAGGAAAGTAAAAGCTAATCCGATAAGACATGAGCAATCTCTTCGACGAGAAAAAGATAATCTTGTTATTTATTAATCAATGAACGCTGGACTTTTAGGAATCTGTTTAGATACAAAACTGATAATGTTAATGAATAGAAGAAAATATTGTAACCAGTTACTAATAGAAACTCTCTTCTCAGCAAGTCAAATTAAATGTTAATCGTTAAATCAGTTTTTTTAAAGAAGTTTTTAGTCTATATTACTCTATGGTTGCCCAGTTTGGTGCAATTGAAATGCAACTCACATCAAACGCCTACAATAGCCCACAACAATATCTTAATCAAGCTGCCTTGGCATTTCTCTACCTCTAGGTTACATATAATCAGTAATACCAAAACTATATCTGGGCGTGTAGAAACTTTAAACACACGGTTTAAAGCAAAATGTGACTACTCTGAAAATCCTCTTAACATGCACTTACTAAATATTGGAATTAATATTGTCTTGCTAATTGTGTTATTGTTATAAATTGTTTGTGCTCCATTGGTGGTCTTTGTTAACAGTTTTCCTTCAAATTGTATTCTTGATGTCACTTGTTTGTGAAATTTTTGTTAATATTTAAGATATAAAGCAAATCAAAGTCATTTTCTAGTAACTAAGAAACTTTGTAATTTGTCTATTAAATAAATAAATAAACGCGTCTTGTTTTACGTGGTAGATATGCATAAACATTTTTATGAAAAACAAAAAAAAGTTTTTAAAATTTTTGAAATTTGTTTTAAATTTTCGCATAAATTTGGCATTGCTTAAGGATTTATAAAATACGGGTTTTAATGTTAACGCTAATATAATTCTGATATAGTTAATTTATTTAAAATTTTGAAAAAAGATTAATTAAAAATTTACTTTACAAAATGTTACTTGAAATTAGGGTTACATAACAGATTAAAATCTACAAATTAAAATCAAGTTGTTATTTAAAAGCACATTTCTTTCTCTCTGTGCCTAAATTTGCTTCTTAGGTCAATTAAAATAAATATTACATACGAATCAGCACGTAAAAATGTAGCTGATATATTCTAAACTCAACACACTCTCTACGTGGTGAATAAATTGATATTCTCCGGAGTTCAACAATGGTCGACTATTGTGTATACGAATTGAGCGATTCCATAAATAAAAATGGCGGGTGGTTTTGATATTAACTGCTTTGAGTGTGATTATGGTTGAGTATAGGAGAAATTGTATCGGCGACAGAGAACGAAATATTTTGATCTGTCTCTAAGAGGTGTGTTCTATTAGCAACTAAACTCAACGTTTCGTTTCCATTACATTAACAATGGCGCATCCAATAAGAATTTTCTGAAGGAGAAATTAACTTGTTTATTTTATTACTACTTCAAGTTTTGTTGCAGCCAAATGAAAATGTTCTAGTGTGTTTGGATATACATCATGAATGTATATTGTATCCATTTTTTTAGGTAGCCGTATAAGAGGAGTAAATTAAATTTTATGCTAGAAGTTTATTATTAAATAGAGCTACATGTACAGCACATGAACAACACAACCAGAAGCTACAGCAACAATAGTAGCTTTAAAGACAGTTGATGTTGATAATACCAACGAAGAGAGTATATCTTTAGATGTGGGTAATAGGAGGAGGTGTATATAGATGTGCGCAATTTGTTTTTGTACAGCAATTTCAGACATTAAAACTGCAGTAGTGCCATGTATTTGAACATGTACATGTGACATCTTAAGTTTTTGAAACACTTGGCTTTCAGGCAGGCCAAAGTAACATCAAATAATGTAACATTTATTATAGTTTTTAATGAATTCAAAAAACATGAAGAATGGTTATGCGAAAATATATCCTCTATGGCTCTGGCAATTAAAAAAATCTTTTTATAGTTGAGATTACGAATCACAGATCATTATAAAATGTATATTTGATAAAAACTCTTTTATATATGGACTTGATTGTACCAAACTTTTACACCGGAATAAATTAATATCCATTTATAATTATTAATTATAGGTTATAATAACACATCGGCCTGATGGATCTATTGTGCAGCCTCGTACCCATCTAGAATAATATACCTAAAACCTGTAAACATTATGGTTTTTATTTCAACTCATATCTGCTGGGATTTAGAGTAGCTTTTATAATGATATTTTCAATACCAATAGTCTTCTCGACTGGCGCAAGCACATTTTAGTAGGATAATAGTTTTTTCCAATATAAATCGGTAATGCTGCGTACCTTGGCTTTTTTCTCCTAAAAATTATGTAGATACTTTTTCCGGTAAAAGGTATTCTATATATTAACATAGGTGCTAGAAGGTATCCACATGCAATTTTATCAAAAGTATAATTTTATCAAAAATATAATGACTGGCTACAAAATCACTAAAATTTACAAATGCTATTTCATATACACAACATGGTCTCTATATACACATGTATATACATATACCCATATTTTAACGAAGCGAAATGTCCGAAAATAAATCGATACGATTCATTCTATAAATTATAACATAGAAACTTAATTCAACAATTTTGATTATCGGGTTTCCTTAAATACATATTGATATCTAGTATTTCTTAATTTTTATTTTCTCAGATATCCCAAAACTATATCTCTCTTTTTCCTTAAGTTTATAATATTTACCTTAACCCTAGTTGAGAAAACATGTCTGCTTTAGGGAATTTAATTTTATGATCAAAATTAATTTTCGTAAAATATATTCTTAACCCCTTTTTGCTAATTACCGCTACCCCTCCACAGACTATACATTTTGTATCATCTTAGATATGGACTTTTAAAATCTATGGCGTTATAAAACTTTTACTTAGGTCGCACTTACTGCTTAGAAGTTTTCTGAAAAATCAAGAGGCCGACGGCTTTGATTAATTTCATTAAAATACTTCTTTGCATACAGAAACAACCATAAAAAAATATAAATAGATAACAAATTCAATTGTTATAATGCATATTAATAAACCAAAGATAATTATAATAAAATAAATCAATTATAAAATTGTTTAGTTGGTTTTTTTTTTTTTGCTTAATTTAGTATGATTGCTCTCGTAAAAAAGTGTATATACATAAATATAATAACGTACTTCATTAAAAAGCTACTTTATGTACCTACAATACGTGTGTATTGGCAGCACATATGCATACATAAATAAATAAAACATATAAACTACACAAACAAAACATGTTTTCTACATACGAGGCAGAAGAGAAAAAACATTGACTGCCACTCAATATTTATTACATTTTAAACAAATAAACACAAAACGTACATAGTTGATGAGAAGAGTAGAAATGTTTCAATTTGAAGAAAAAAAACAAATGTAACCAAAAAAACCAGACAAAATCTTGAAACACCTCCTTTTTTATTCGATTCCATTTTTTACCCCAACGCAAACCCATTACCAAAGCCAAATTTACCTCTTTTTTGCGTATATCCTATAGAGCAAGAGAGGTTTACTTATGCTGGCTGCTGTATTAAGAGATGAGTGGGAATTATAACCGTATATTAGTGCATTTTAATGACGTACATAATAAAAATCACATTCTTTTTCAAGTATATTTGTTAATGTTTATGTTTCTGTTGTTGTTTTTGAATTTTTCGTACCAATTCCATAAAATTCCTACACCGGGTATATTATATAGAATACATTTGACTTTAACTAGTTGTTCGAGTTGTTACCAACAATGTTGCCAATAGAGTGATTTTATGATCATGTTAGTAAATTGTATTACAATAAAGCTTTTACTTTAATTTCTATTCATACATATGTATGTAGGTGCATACTTACTTGAACTGGGATTCGAAAAAAATGAAAGATCTATCAAGTGAAAAATTTTCGAATTTTGGATAAAGTGTCGATAATACCTAATATAACAAATTTTTATTCGTTAATATACATAATTATCCACATTTTCTCGACAATAAACATTCGAATACGAGTATATACATATGTACCTTTTTAGTTTAAACAATAGCATAGAAATCAAGAATTGTCTTCGCGCACTTTTTACTAAAGAATTGCAATTATATTACGATCGTCGTGGTTTTAGCTTATTTATTTGTTGCTAAAACACTGGAAAAATACAAAAATTTCGCGGGTATTCCTATTCGTAAAAGAAAAGGAAATAAAAACATCATGCCATTTGTGAGTTAGAATTCATGGTGTGCATGGAGTTCAGCAAATGCAGTGTTGAACTTTATAAAAAAAGCAGAGTAATTTTAAGAGATGAGTTTTAAGAGTTTAAAATAAGTAATAATATTAATTGAAATGCCCACATTTTACATTAATTTATGCATATACATACATATCGCACACTAAATCAAAAATAGTCAAGGCTCAATAAATCGAAATTTTTCAGGAGAAACAAAACACTGTGTTTACAAATTGTTGATTTTCAAAATGCACAACTTTAATGATGCACCAGCGTCAGAACTAGAAATATGAGTGTTTTGGTGTAACAACACTACTCAATTGCTCATATACGCACTTTTATAATGAATAGTACGCTTTAGTTGAAGCGACCAATTATCATGCAAATAGGAATAATGGTATTTTTTTCAGTTAAAAAAACTGAAGAAATACTGTAATTATGAATCCGATTTTAATAAATTTTGAGTTGTAACTGTTTTGATTTAGGGTGCGATGTGTATGTTGTATTTGTAAATTTTTTAATACTAAAGAACTGTTTTTGTCAGCGAAAAAAATCTGTTTTCCAACATACTATTTTCATTTTATACATATTTGCGCTTTAGCATAACAACTTTGGTAGAATATCCCAAACTCTTTCTCAATACAGCTTAAAAAGCAAAAGAGCCGTCAGCTGGTGGTAGGTGCACTGCCAGAAGCTCTAGCTTATACCTCCACGCGTTGGCGGCCGGTAACAGGTTCCTGTCTCTGCAAGGAGTCTGCCGAAATACTAAGTAAGTCGAGCGGAGAGAATTTAACAGTTTCTTAAAAAAAAAAAAATTCCTAAAAATCCCACGGTGACACAGCATACGCCAGGGATGCGTAGCCAAGAGAGTGCTTGGTTTGTGTGGACGGACGGACATTTTTTTTTGTGAAGCCTCGCAAGAAGACGAGCGGATAAACCCCTCTTATTGAAACCCCGTTTATATTTACTCAAGCTGATTTTTGGCGTAGAAAATGAACATAGAAAATTATTAAAAATTAGAGCAAAAAAGGAAAAAGTCAAAAGAAACTAGAAACTTTTCAAACTAAAATTTTAATGAAACAAATTATATTACAAATTTAAAAAAATAAATCCTTATTTTTAATGGAAGAGGAGTATCATATTTTTCAGTTCTAAGAACAAATTAGACTAAATTTGAACAATAATCAAGGAATAACTAAGCAATTTTTTTAGATATTAAACTTTCTTGATATCAACTTATCATAAAAATAAATGTATATTTCTCAGAATCATAAGTTTCAACCTCTCCAACTATCTTTTGTAATAAATCAGCCAAACATTTTGATTGATATAAAATTATTGTCTTTTCTTCTACATAAGTGTATAAACAGGTCTCTTGATATCTAATTGGCTATTAATACGTATTTAAGCGTTTTTCCTTATAAATTAGTAGGTTTACTTTTTTCTACATTGACATCTCTGATATTGTCGTCTGCGATAAATAAAAGACTTGTACCTACAAATTACAGGGATTTTCTAAAAAGACAATGGAATTGAATTAATTCTTTCTTTGTTAGTTTTCTAATTGTTGCTGTTGTTGTATGTAGTAGTTGTTCTTCTTCTACGTTGATTTAGTAAGTGCAATAATAGAGTTAAAATGAGAGAATATTTTTGTCTCGTTTTTACAAAACCGAAAAACAAGTAAATCAAGCCGATGAGCGCAAGCAACAGAACGAGATGGTAATAATACTACTTGTGCACAGTTAAAACTCATTTTTGGATAAATTGAAATCAATTGAGCGTGATTTCACAACCGGATTTCCTACGTATGGATGTGTGAGAGAAATTTTGCATTTAATGGCAAATTGAAACGCCTGTCATGTTTTCTACTCACATCATCTCGTATTGCTTTCTTCTTGTTAGTAAGTGGCTGATTGTGGTGGTTGGTTTTTGAAAAACTTGAATGGAAATAATGTTGTTTTGGGTTCATTTGTCACATTGTTGATGATGGTCCGGCAACAACACTCACTCAGTAATAAACGCAGTAGAAACGCGTTCGCATACAAAATTCAATTACATTTCGAAATCATTCTGTAGTTATAGGCCTAAACAAACGGACGGTTAAACAGATTTATATAGGAAACATGTTAACAAAAAATTTATATAAAGGAAAAAATAATAGCAAAGTGAATTTAAGAGAGATTAAAGAAGAAAATAAAATTAATTAGAAAATAATTAAGTGCAAATAAAAACAAGTGTTTTAATTAAAAAAAAAAAAAAAATACAATGTTTTAGAAAAGAAAAAATAACATACCAATTAATAAAAGCGATTAAATACAGTGCAACATTATTGGAAAATAATAAAATATAAAGTGAATAAATAAAGAAAGAGAAAAGATTGAATAATTTATACTTTTTTACAATAAAATATCAACCTGGGTAGTCCATATATAAATCAAACGCCCACGGGCTCGGAAAGCCCGCTCGCCTTGCACAACGATTTCACTTCTACGCCTCAAATATTAACACCTTTATCTTCCGCTTCTTCAGCAGCAACTCCAGCTTCGCATGCCACAAAATCTTTTCATTTGTCGCACAATCCCGCTTTTAATTTAGCCCTATGTTCTACGACATCATTTAACGCTTTTCAAGCTGCCGTAGCTGCCGGTATTAACGGTTTCTCTTCGCCCTTAGAAACGCCTCCGGTACAATCAACTCTTAGCTTATATTCTCGCCTTAACGATCGTTGCGAGGAAAGTTCGGATTACAGTTCCATAGCTAACACTCATACTACTGCTAACGATAACGACAACATGGATTTGATAAATCCCTACATGAGACATCATTCATTTGCGGCCGCAGCTGCCCAACAAAACAATACTCCTTCACACCTTTTAAATCGGACTCCGCCATTGCATCATCATCATCATCACCAAAATCATATAGGTAATGGGTTTCCAGATCCCTCACAAATGGATTATCAAAATCAATTAATGGATTATCATAGCGCTGCAGCGGCTGCTGCGTATGCTGCCAATAATAACAATCATTTAACGGGTCCCCTAATGCTTTTAAAAAATAACAACAACAATAATGACTCTGATAAAATACCCTCAATTTGCAAATCGCCCAGATCTGTTGACGACTCCTCTACACCGCCACCTTTACTCTCAAGTACCGATAATAATAATACCAATAACTCACAAACATCTTCCCGCCTACAGTCTGAATCTCCCGACAATTGTCATAATTCTTTGACTCAAAGATCACGTTATGACAACAACTCTAGTCCCGGTGTAGATAGTTCAAAGTCATTTTCCGTTAGCCAACGTTCCAGTGAAGAGGCAGGCAATAATAGCGAATCAAGTCCTCCACCCTCGGACTATAGTCCCGAAAACCTTTCAAGTCGTAAATTTACTTCTTCTAACACGGGCCAACCCTTAGGGATACATAACAATAATAATATTGGGTTGGATCATAAATTGCCTTTAAGTTTCTTGGGTCCTCCTTTGGCCGCCTTACATTCCATGACCGAAATGAAAACTGGTAATGTGGCGGGTAATTCAACGCGCAATGGTTTCTATAGTGGGGCGCAAAATTCTCAAATGATTAGTGAAAATCGCTCGAATTCGTCGGGCACGCATGTGGGTACAACCAATACTCTGACACAGGGCACCGCAAATCCACATGGTATTGATACAATTTTATCAAAACCACCACCAGTTACGTCGGCGGGAATAAGTGCTTTAACGGGAGGTAAGTTCTTTCAAAATTTGTTTTTTATTAATTGGCGAAAAGCGGAAAAATCGCAGAATTTTGTTGTTCTATTAATTGGCGAAAAGCGGAAAAATCGCAGAATGGTTACATTTATTATAGTGAAAATATAGGGACAAATTTGTATTATTTTCCTAAATTCGCTTGAGAATTTTGTGTAATAAAAATAATTTTAGAGAAATACACATTACAAATGGCAAGGAAAAGCTTCTATTTAAAAAAGCTTCTATTTGAATATTAGGACTCTTTTTTTAATGACACGTTTTATGCTTTTTATAATTATTTTTAATAAAAAATTCTATATAAACTTCAGATTCATTAACGAACTGTGGACCGGCGTTAGGGGATATGCTTCAAGTGTCCGACATAAGGAAATAGTCAATGAAAAAAAGCATAGGAAAAATATGTTCTTTGCGATTTCAATCGATAACGAGATAAAAGTAGGATACTTTAAATGAAATGAAAAAAATATTTGGTGTCACTCTTAATCTTGGCATTTGCAGAAACATCGCTATCAGAACGGTTAGAATAATGCCCGTCCGCCTGCTTATAGGTTGGGGCGCGAAATAATCTTCGCAAGATAGAGCGCATATTAATAAATTTGTACAGATTATTATAATTCCAGAGTAAAGCGAATTAAAATTAATGAAAAACGGATTAGTATTAAACCGCTACTGTCTTAGGGGTCGACGAATAAGTACCAACTAACGGGCGGTTAAATTTTTGACTCCACATTAAATTTTTATAAGAAATATTATTAAAAAAACAGTTGACTACAATCATTTATGGCAGATTATAACGCATGACGTAATTTGATCGTCATAATTAAAAAGCACAGGTTCGACAAAGGTTATTTTTCGATGTAAACAGTCTTTGTGGTAAACGGGATTTCAAAATCCTTAAATGCAGCAATTTTACCGAAAACGTGCCTTGTGATCTTCTTCTCTCATCGATTCGGCAAACACTAGACACTCTTAATATTCTATGGGTTTAAACTCTTGAGTGGATGCACAATGGATTACGAAAGCCCCAATGACAATGAATCGTTTTGCCAGGTGCAACGGGCACTCTCACAAACTCTGTCAATATTCACGTCCGCAAGACCTGGCCGAATATGCTGTGGTGTTTGCGCATTACATACTGGGTCACAGTTTGTTAGAACTTCTGGTCAAAAAGCCATATTGTGCGATCAAAACATCGATTATGTACAACAAAATATTCACGTAAAGCACAATGTATATTCGTTCTCGAGAATGGAGTACTGGATTATTCGAACGCGTATATTAATCCATCATTTATTTTGTAAAGGTACCCAAAATAAATATTGCATTTTGTTAGTGATACATACCTTAATGTTTGGAAAATATTTTCCATTGTCATATATGGACTTCTATCCCCCTTTATTATGAGTTGAATGCAATCTATCGCTAAACTTCTGGTTTGTTATAATTTGAATAAATTAAGTAACAAGATTTCAGGTTTTTTTAACCTTCTCAACTACACATCTAAACAATTAATCGAATGCTATTGAAATGATATGTTAACGGCTCCATATAATTCTTAAATTTATCACAGCCAGTAGTTTATCTCATTTCACCTTTTAAACAAATACGATAATTAAACACAAAATGCCTAAATGTCAATCATTTGTCATAAAATGTTATTTTTATTTCTCTTTAACTGCAAATAAATTAAAGACCTGAACGAATTTCCTATAAATGTCAAATGGAAAAAGAAGCAAGAACAGTGAAAATACACTAGAATAAATGAAACGTCAGCGCATTGTCTCATTGTTTAAGGTGAGACATGTTATTAAAGCGTGATATTCATGCAGGCTTTAAATGTCAATATTAAGGTTTGAGCCATTTTAATTGTATCGACAATTAAATGCCAGATTTATTGTTAATATGTAGTTTATAAATGTAATTGTTTTTTTATTGTTTGTTATGAAAAAAATCTTGTTTTAAAATTTAAATATTGCGCACATTTTGAGTTTCGATGTCTTTCATATTCACATAATTTTAGAATCCATATAACTACATCGTTTTACAGGGTCAATGATAAGAAATTTACCCAATTCTGCAGTGAGAATTTTACTATTTATATATAATGCCATGTGCGCGTTGGCTTCTTCCCATGCTCTAGGAAGATGTGTGAAATTGTTATGATCAGTAAACCAGGAAAGGACTCATGCCAGAGTACGTCATAGCGGCCCATTAGCCTACTTAGTGATTTGTCAAATTTATTTGAAAAATTATTCGTCTCGGGTTTAACTCCTTATGTTACTTATGTTAATGAACAAAACATTATCCCGGACCATCAGTGGGACTTTTTTGCGAGGTATAGTACTATTAAGCAAGTTTATAGAATTGTCACCGTTATTAGATCTGCATTTGAAAATAAGCAATACTGTAAGATCAAAAGATTAGTGATCTAAAAATGGCAGAATTTCTGCAGGAGTCCCTCAAGGCGGCATGTAAGGGAAGCTATTATATGTATATCATCTATACTGCGGATATGCCAACAAGCCTATAACATATATCAACGTTTGCAGCCGACACTGCAGTTATAAGTGTATATAATGATCCAAAGGTTATATCTGAAAAACTTCAGTCCCAGATTCATGAGCTAGATGACTACTTAAAAAATTGGAGGTTTGGGGTAAATCCTTTGAAATGTGCTCACGTAGCGTTTTCCCTCTGGAGGCAAAATTGTCCTTCAATAACAATAACAAATACCAAAGTTGCAGCGGAAAAACACATTGAATATTTGGGTATTCACTTATCCACAGTCATAAAACTGAGAACAATTCAACTACACGGGTTAATAGGTCCTAACTCAACATTGGCTTTAGAATACAAGGCGCTTTTATACAAATCCCTTCTAAAGCCGATATGGACATAAGCTGTGGGGCACTGCTTGCACATGAAATAACTACAAAGATGACAGTCCAGGATTTTAAGATTTATCGTCTGCGCCAAAAATCTGAACTCTTAAAAAAATGTTACCGCCACCGATCGAAAATTTTCTGGAAAACCTCGAAATTTTACCAAGAAATCATAAAATAATTGATATTTTAAAACATATCTGAGCTTCACAAAAAATTCTAATAAGCTAAAATTCACCAACATTTTGTAAACTAAAAAAATTTAAAATAATAAAAATTATAAATGTTAACAACTAAGATTTCAAAAATTTTACTTTAAATCAGTAATTCGACAAAAACCAATAAGTCACCATAAAAACATAAAAAAGAAGAAAGAGCGCTATATTCGGCTGTACCGAATCTTATGTACCCTCATAAAAGTATGAACTAAAGCAAAGGATTGTTTGCGAAATTTGTTTTTGGCTTCCGACTCTCCTTAAATTTTAATATAACCGTCCTTGATCGGCTAACAAATGATATGTTCCTTCTTAATTACGGTTGTTTTAATTTGTCTTCCTTTTCCCTGAATGCTCATAAATTTTTGATAAATTCTCGATTTTTTGGTGAATTGTAGATAGTAGCGAAAATGGATTTTTAGTAAAATTACTAATATTTGATATTATATAGCCTTTGGGTAGTTTTGACGTTGAATTTTAAGTTGAAGTTTGTTTGTGAAAATTAACTTTTTGTAAGACAATTATGCATCTTGTGTAACATCGATTTTGTTAAAATTATAACGTTTTTCAACCTATTTTTTTCCAAATATTAGGCGATACAGAAACATTTTTTTAATTACAAGTTTAGTGTTAAAAATTTAAAATTTGTGGAATTTTTGTAGTTAATTTGTTTAATTATAGTTTTTAATTTCGCCAAATTTTGACTTTTTTGTAATATTTTGGTCAAATTTCTTTCGCTTTTCTTGAAACTTCGCTTTTTTGATATTTTGGTAATTTAAAATTTTTAGGGTATAGTTTGGTTTTGTGAAGAATTTTAAAATTTTTGTTATAAATTTGGTTTTTCAGTTTAATTTAGATTTTTGGTAAAAAATTCAGAAAGAAAATTTTTTTTTATATGAATATACTAAAAGTTAAAATTTGATTAGATAACTACCTGAATGGAATGCATTTTCTATGCCGCTACACGCTATCAACATCAAACTAAAAACAAAAAGAATACGAGAATGAATATTTAAAAATTTTTTATGTTCTTGCTTTTTTCCTTGGGTGAGAACGAAGTTTTACAACACTCTAGCTTTTTTTCATATTTTTTTATTCATGGTGAATTTTACAATTTGGAAAAACTTCGGTTATTTCGTAATTTTTTGGTGCAGTTTAATTTTCCACTTTTTTGAATTTTTTTTTATTATTTTAATTAAAAATGTGGGTACTATATTTTGGTTTTGTGCTGAATTTTCGAATTTTAGTAAATCCCCAAATTATGGTGATTTTTCGTTTTTTTTTTATTTTAAAATTGAATTGAATTGAATTTCTGGTAAAATTAGCATTGTATGTGATTATACATTTTTTTTTTGTGAATTTAGAAATATTTGCCGAATTTTTTTTTTTTGGGAATTCCCCATTTGCTGTAAAATTTTGTACTTGGGTACATTTGCTTATTTTTAGTGAAATAAAAAAATTAGAGAAATTTAAAAATTTTTTAGTGAAATTAAAAAAAATAGTAAAATTCAAGTGTTAGTGGTAAAATTTCAAAATCTGGTGCCTTTTGATTTTTTTCATATTTTTTTTTTTTTGTAAAATTTGGGATTTTTATTGAATTTGGATTTTTTGCCGAACAAATTGTATTCCAGTTTTTCGATTTTATGGTGAATTTTCCAATTTGTGGTGAATTTTAAATTGTGGCGAAATTTCGAATTTTTGAAAGTTTTTTTGTGCAGTTTCGGTTTTCTTAAAATCTCGATTTTTTGGAAAATGATGATATTTTTGTAATATATAATTTTTGGACTATAGTTTGGATTTGTGGTGAATTTTCGAACATTTAGTGAATTTGCAAGTTATGCTAAAATTTCTTTTTTTCGGATTGATTTCTTATTTTCTAATTTTTATGAAATTTAAATATTTTGGCAAATTTTTATGTTAATTTACCATTTGTGGTGAAATTTTATTTTTTCAAAAAAAAATTTACTTTTTTTAATTTTTCGGCTTTTTAGTGATATTAAAAAGTTTTTGTGATTATTTTTTTTTTGAGGAATTTTGTTTTCTTTGTTAGTTTTTGAAATTTGTAGGTTTTTAACACATTTTTTAATTCGGTCCAACATTTACATAGCTCTGTAAGTTATTTGGGTCCTCGGGATGACAATTTTTATAGTGGGATTTTATAGCAAATTTGATACAGATTCAGAAATGTGAATTTATGGACATATGTATACGCGTTTCCCCGCAAGAGTGAAAATACCATATCGCTGGAACTTTGGTCCGATATAGTTGATTTCATGTAACGAAAATTCACCGTACGAGCTGCTCAAATGTTCCAAGTTTCATGATTCTAGGTTATCTAGTGCCGTTAGAAAGTTTCCCACCTATAAGGATGCAGAATATATATACTTTATTATGTTGGAAATAAATATTGTAGAAATTACTAACGGAATGACACACCTTATATAAATAACCATTTCATTTTTGTGAAGGGTATACAAATTAAATTGCCAAAAGAATTTTAGTTTCCAAAAAAATACTAAAAATAACCCTTAACCAGAATTTCACTATATACTATATACTCTTTAACAGGGGAATATTTTATTAAGGAAGCGAGAACTTCATCAGTTTTCCAAAAGTCGCAAATCAAAAAACTCAAAAACCGAATTTTACTAAACGTCACTCATACCCTAATCTGGGTACTGTATCATCTATTTTAAGAGTCAAATGAAGATACGTGCTTATTATTATAGTAAATATATACTTATGTGTACATATATGCATTTGTTTGAAACAATATTGAGTCAATCGTACGTGCGCAACAATAGTGTACTAACTAAACATTTTTCTATTTTCACTTTTTAGAACAAATTGATTTTAGAGTAGATACATTCTGTTAATATTTACTGTAGTGTTGCCCAATCTTTTACGATAAAAGTAGACAACTTCTCATCAAATGTCCACTACAATTTTATTCTTCCTCTCGCATCCTTTTTTTCTAGTTACAACATGAGTAGTGGTCCAAATGAAGCAATATATACATATATACACATTGCTACGTACTTCATTCGATCACATACACTTTAAAAATTCCATATATTTAAATTTTATTAAATTAACGATTAACACTTTATGTAAAAATTAAAATACCTATAGTATTCCCGCCGCTCAAGGCCCCGTATTGCAACAATAATTTAAATCGCGGTCTTAGAAAACTATCTACTACAATACTAAAATTAATATTTTGAATTTTTTGTTTCAATATTTCCAGGAGGCTTACCACGTTTTTCCATAGCAGCGGCTGCAGCGGGCATGGCCCAATATTTATCACAAAACCAAGGTACGCCATTGAAGACACATGCTGGTCATATGGTTGATAGAACACATTTGTATTGGCCAGGTTTACAAGGTCTCGTGGCAAATCCAATGGCGTGGCGAGAACGATTATCAAATACAAGTAAGTGAAATATAAATTGGAAAACATAAAAAAATGACATTACTTTTTTGGACTTTAAAATTAATTCAACTGCAGTAATTAATTAACAATCAAATTTATATGAGAATATTTTTAAAAAGGCATGAACTGAAGGAAATCAAATTAATCAATTTAGCCAAGTATTTACTTTAACTTGACGACATAAAGATGATTTGCCAGATTGTCAGAAAAAGAAATTAAATTCAAAAAATAATTATATTTATTTTATAAGCGGGCACACCTTATGGAGGCAGGCGAGGAATGTAGCGAATGAAGGGAAAAGGCTTACTGATTTCTGATATTTCTTTTGCGAGTAGACAATGGTGTTTTTTTTATTTCCTAATGATCATGAATAAGCAGTATTAAAGGCAGAGTTTCTTAAATTGCTAAAATAGAAGAAATATACTTTAAAACTTGAAATTGGGCCATAAAAATGTGTTTCGTTTTTAATTGTTTTACATGGAAATTTAATTCAATTGTAGTGTGGTTTGGCCTGTTTCTGTTCCAGTTACATCAGAATTTAAGTGTGTCTGCAAGTAGATTTGTTTTTTTTTTTTCATTTAAGAAACTCTGTGTTGCGGTAAAAGTGATCTGCTTATTTATTTATGATTAAAATTTTGCTGCCTTTTTGCTGATGATCCGTTGCTAATGTGATTATTGTAACATTTCGCTTTTGCTCGTTATTTTCAATATTTTTCTTTAGTTAGCCTTCTCTCTACCGACGAGTTTCGATCAATGTAAAACTCATTAAACTTGATGAAATGTATTCATCATCTAGTGACTTTTAACAAGTGTTTAAAAATAATAAATAAAAAACACATAGAAGACACATTAAAATTGCATTGAGTGAATTCAGGCAGCTTCATAATGAAACAGAAATATGAAAAATTAATTTACTTCATTATTGTTTCGTTGTAGGACTGATCGCTTTGTTGTTGATCCCAATATGAAGTAGTTTATTGTCACTAGCTGGCAATATCATGTTTAGTTCATTAAATTTTTGTTACAATATGTGAACAAGCTCCACTGTACTTTATGTTTCTTCTTGTGTAAGATTTTATGCCGAGTCATTTTATTGTTTGTTCGTTTCTTTTAAAATTCAACGCTTGGGATTCAGGGATTATTCATTTGTGTGTTTATTTTCAACTCATTAAATGATCACTTGTGATCATGTTTTTTTCTTTTTGAGTTCGTTTACATTTATACATTTATGCCCCTGATTAATAGTAAGAAAAATAAATCTAGAGTGGAAGTATTTTTATATTTTTGAATACGAATTTAAGTTTTGTGATTATTTACATTATATATGTATCATATCATGCCATTGCGACTGTATCTCCTAAATATTTCGGACAGTTGCTAAAAAGGTTTCATAAAGAACAACCAGTTGAGAACGGAAGGAAAAAAAAGAAATTTAAATAAAACAACAACGGCGTGGTACATAAAATTGATTCTGGCTTTATTTTGAAGCCACATTTAGGCCATTATGTAGGAAATAGAACAATAAAAAAACAGACAGAAAATTCTTACATTCGTATCGAATCAGCCGATTTTGTGGTTGAAATTGGGGCTACATCCGTATAAGATTGTGCTAACGCAAAAATTTGAGTTGAACGACTATAGACAAGGCAGCCGTTTAAATGGTCTGCCTCGGCTTCGCTTTCATTCCGAGATGATGATTTGTTGCTCAAATTTGCGAACTCTCGGCGCTGTCTATAGTCGTTCAGCTTAAATTTTTGCGTAAGCACCATTTTATACCCACATTTCTCAGTGGTATCGCTTTTTGGGCTGGTTTTGTTAACGTGCTATCTTATCACTGAGTCAGTCTGCACATTCATTTACTTTCATTTACATAAGCTTCATTCGAGCTTGCCCAGGAGTTGATTACTTATTTAAGGTTTATAACAACATAGCAGGTTGAGGTTTGTAGTACTAACTTTAAGTTCTGATTCTTGGTTTTGGGATTACGTTAAAAATTAAGTCGTTGCGCAAGTGTCAACATGCAAATGCATTCTCATAACAGCCGTATTATGGCCCTTACAACAATATATCGTTGATGCAAATAGTTTTTTAAAATTTTTTTAAAGATTACTTTAGTTGCGATAAACAAGTTATTATTTTGATTTATTCATTAAGTGATTTCCATTAATAAAAATTGCAACATGGTTGAGTTCAAGAAGACAATTTGCACTAAATTTCTAAACACAAAGAAATCATTTTAACTATACAAAAATAACATAATAGCTCTAGCCATAAAATGTTCTTAATAGTCATAAAATGTAAAATTCTTTTGGTGTCTAACCATAGTATGAGCGTGCTATGGCTATTTAGTCGCTTGTGTTCGTACCTCAGCTGCTGCTAAGCAGTGACATAAATTCTTTTATTTTCTATGGCAACATATTATTATCTACAATAATAAAATGATTCGTTTACAACCATATAATTCATTCATATTGGGTTGATGTTACCACTACCGTGTTTTTTCTTTGCGTGGGCTCTAAGCAGTTCTGCACTGTTTGTACCCGTAGAGATAATGCAAGATTGCATGCGAAAATTGGCTACAATTTAATTATTTAATTTACCATGATCTTTTCTTGTGCCACTTTCACTCTCTTCCTCTCTCTCTCTGTCGATCTTAGAAACTCAGCTTTGAGACAGATAAACTTACTGTGTGTAAAGGGCACTTTTTGGAGAGTTGATTGTTGTTGTAGTTATACTTTTTTGTTTTTATTCTCTCCTGCTTTTTCCTTTTACAAGACAAAATGTAGAAAATTCCTGTACATTTTAGTATGCGATAAACGCGAGTCTTTTATTTCTACATTTGCCACGACTAAAGTATCCTTTTTCAATAAATTTAGTGAATTGGCAGTACTTTAAGTTGCCGGGCTTAATCGTGGTATAATAGTAGTAATATCTGCCTGAAGGAAACCCTAAAATTAAACTTAGTTTCGAAACATCTTTGCTCAATTTGCTCGCTTTTCATTTTCGTTCTGCAATACATGTTACCAATATTCTGTGTTCCTTGTTAAGTTAAAAATGAAAACTTTTTTATGATCTTGTTTACAATTGTAAAACAATCAAAAAGTTTCCTGCTTAAAAATGTTTAAATAATTAAATTTGCAAATAATGTCTTGACGGCAATAAAACAAACACCGCAAATAGGACGCTTTACCAAGAAAGAGAGAAAATTAATTCTGTACACAAATTTAACCACCGCTTAATCATGCTGATGATAATGATGCTTTGGCTGCCAAACGACAATTTCTTTGACATTTATTAATCGTTTATGAATTAATGCCTTTGGCAGACAATAAATTCGTCTAACAGCTGTGAAACTTTGAAACAAAAAAAATTGTAAACAGATTTTTAAACCTGTCATTTGGGCAATTGGGGTTATGGAAATTAAAAGAAATTAAACATTTAATTTCAAACAATAGCTACGAGTTTGCAGAGAGATCTGCTTTAAAGGCAACAAATGTTATTTTAAAAATGCAAAATTTATGAACATTTTAAGAAGGAAAGACAGAAACTCTTCTATTCATGGGTTCCGTATGAATTTTTTGTTTTATTTATTATATATTACAAATAAAAAAATTATATTCTAACCTAAATTACCGAGCACAGTTGCATAGACCTTTTCCTCGTTGTAGTACAACAGACCTGAGTCCTTGGTGGGAATCGAACCAACGATCCCCAGATTGATAGACTAGCATAACACTTAATAGACTACCGGTACACCCGATGAATTTTTGTAAACTTCTTCTTGAACAAAAGTCGTACTTACTATAAGGGCTAATTCATAAAAGCCAGAGTTAGAGCAGTGTTTGGAAATCGAAAAACTTAAATGAAAGTTGTAGTAATGGCGTTTTGTATAATTTTCATCATACTATTTTTTTCGCAAACAAATCCTAACGGTGATAATTATGCACTGGGTCCATCTTGAAGCTCAGACTTCGAACTAGCTGAATGTGCAAGATGCCGTTTTATACAGAAGAACTCTCCAAAAACCCCGTGTTAACAAATACATACTCCCATTGTTCATTGAAATTAATTTACTTATCTTATATATTTCTACAGGGAGTCACCAGAGGCGTTTTTATTACATAATAACACATTTTACAAAAATTTTAAATTAATGTCATTTAATATTTTTTGTTCGGTTAACAAATTTGATTTTGTGGTCATGAAGACCACAAGGTTGTCTCAATGTCATTGTTTTGTCTTCTTGCGATAAATTACCCGTTGGAGTCAGGAGTTTTGCGTGACAGCTTTGAACACAAGTCATTGTTTCTTCTGTTTTGCAAATTTTCAATTCTAGTTTCCCCCAGGGGAATTCTTCTTAGTTATCCCGCCACGTTGAAGCACAGCTATTCTGGGAATTTGGTGTTTAGTTACCAGTAACTAAACGACCGATACCACGGGAACTGGTAGCCAGATACAAGCCAAACAAAGTAATCGCTGAGGCCCCTACAGGCCTCCTATTATTTATAACCTAATGTTTGAATAGTGAATGTAATTTTTAAGCGTGTTGTAGGGGAAAATATACCATTTTCCTACCCCTGGATCCGGGTCTGTCCTAATATCAAAGTACATATATATTACTAAACAAGTTAGTAAATTTCTTCATTTATCATGGAACACACTGGTGAAGTTAAGTTATTAGACATTAGCAGTATGGAATACATTTTCTGTACTGCTGTGCGTAGCGCTTGTGTGTTTCTGCCGAGTTAGTGTCTATTGTAAACGTAATATTTAACCAAACTAATAATTAAAATTGAATCCGGTTAACTTCACAATATTTCATATTTTCGATCCATTTTCTTTTGGGTTAGAACGAAGTCTTCCACACTGTAACTTGCTTGTATTCTTTATCGTGCACCGTTTTCATTGTCATATGTCATATTATCAATAATAATAACACGGTCTTTTTAGAACGATAGAACGACAAAAAATTTATGCTGCTGACTAACTATAATTGTTGGAGTAATAATAATATTTTTGTATAGTTAAAATAACGGGTTATCTGTTTAGTGGTTTAGCCGGTCTGACAAGGCTGTTAGATGTTAAATATCTGTCATAAGTATCACTTATTTATTGAAAGGTTTGCCATTTACGGTTTAACAACCAAAAACTTACTACAAAATTGGTCGTTCAAACGTAGCCACTTTTCGAGCATTTACGGTGTGAATATCGTCGTCACAATCGAGGTACTGTACAAGGAATTGGCAATATTAAAAAAAAAATGTCTGGAAGCATTACAGATGTGGTCATCATCGCAATGTGCGAACAAAAATATCGCTTGATCGGCGTTCTCAGCAATTAGGCCTTTCCATCCATATAACATCCAAATCAACGATTAAAGCCGGATGACTGATTGGGTGCTAGAGCAACAAGCTTTCAATGCAAATTTTTCTTCAGCGATGAACCTTATTTCTTACTCGGTGGTTAAGCCAACAAGCAAAATCGAAGAATCCAGAAGGGATTATGGAAAAGCCATGGCATCTGGAAAAATTGATTGTGACTATTTTTAAAAAATAATGCTGTAAGATGCATAACGGTCAGTTCAGCGCGATATGGTCGTATGATAACCAACTTTTTTTCCCTGCAATTGAAGATTAGGATATGTGGTTAGAACAAGACGGTGACACGAGGCACACTACACGACAGTTTTTGGCTATATTGTATGGTAAGTTTCCAAAACACGTAATTTCACGTTTTGGCGACGTCAATTGGCCACTAAGATCATTGAATTTGACGCCGTTCGACTTTTTTGTATGGCTACGTCAAAGTCCGTGTCTACGCGGATAACCTCCTTACGTTGAAGCATTCGAAAACCTACATTCGTTAAGTTGTCGCCGAAATGTGCGAAAATGTTATCCAAAACAACAAAATGATCGACTCCTGCAACCAATCTAGAGGCGGTAATTTAAATGACATTGTATTTCGTACGTAATGGTAACGTCTAAGCATTACAATGAAATACAAGTTTCATAATAATTTTGTTTGTTGTTAGAATTTTAGTAAAAATTATATTGCTCAATCATATTGCTATTTCTATATAGGGAATTAAATTAATATTTAAAAACTTAAAAAAAACATTGTATATTTGTAACAACAGTATATTCTTGTACAAAACATAATATGATTATCGTCACCGTGACACAATTAGCTTTTTTCTTTGGGGGCAAAGACCCAAATCTTTACAACAAAAGTTTCTTCACTTTGGGCTTAAGTTCGCAAGCTGTGAGTCCTGGAAAGTTAATTCCGATCAGAGAAGTCCTTAAAAAAATGTATATTTTACAAAGTATCCCTCTGGTAAGTAGTTGCTCATTGTAAGCGAGTTCTCCTTTCGGAAATAAATAAGAAGAACAAAAATAGTTTATTAATAAGTGTTGACAAAAGAAAATTTGCGTAAAGAAAATTTTGGTTCCTTTCAAATGTTAAAATCTACAGATGAAAAACTTTGGTGGACGGTGTAAAGTTTCATATTTTGTGCAGCACAATGTTGTATATTTTTTACCTAATTATGCGTAATTAATGTTAAAAGGTATTTTCACAATAGGAGACAAAATTAAATCAAACAACTAGTAGTACAAACATTTTCTAAAAGTGCGTGATAATTATAAATATGAACTAAACCAAACAAAAAAAAAAACTAACTTCAATTTTTTATGAACAAGAATAAATGAAAAATTTTTTTAACAGGACATTATTAATAACATTTTTGAAGCTTTATTATCTTATCATTAATACAATTATTAATTGCAGTTTTTATGTTGTAAAATAATTCAGACACCCACCGTCAATAGTTTTTCACAAACTTATGCCGAATATTTTTTCATGTAGCCGGGCAATAAACATCATTAAATTTACAACATTAACAAAAAAGAGAAAAAAAAAAATTGGCAAAATTAAATGAAGAGTATTATTTGCAAACAATACACCTGTGTATATCGTGTGTCAATAAGAACTGATTTACAATAATACAAATGCCAATACACGCCGCCACCCACCCTCCTTTCGACTGCAATTCAAATATAGTTTAACGATAATGAATGGAATTTAAATAAGAAAATATATTTGCAGTTGTGTTTGGTTATTAAATGTTGCTTTACTATGTTTCCCAGACACTCACTGGGCAAAAAAGAAAAATGCTTTAAAAATAAACATTTACGATAAACAAATGCCCGAATAAATGCAAATAATGGCCATTTATTGCAAATAATGAACCAATATTTAATCAGACACAAACATAATTAAATTTAATTAAATTTTATTATCGCACTGTTTAATCGTATCGGCAGCAATGCGAATTAAATATTCGTGTTTGCAGTTGGTTTTATTTTTTATTGCAGTCACATTTGAGTTTTTATATTTTTACAAATATTTATGTTTTTATAATTTATTTAAATGGGCTTATTTATATAATGATAAATAAATAAATATTAATATCATGAAATCAGTGAGCCGGGATTTAGAGAAAATTTGCTAAAAAGCGTCTTCAACGTGGGCACTTCTTCCATTTTTGTGGAGACCAAATGTTTGGAAATAAAACAGTCTTAGTCACGAATAGCCATGATCTCGATTTTATTTGCAAAATAAGTTTCTCCAGTTTGTATTTGAATATAATTTATGCCTGGCTCGGATGTAGTCTCATTAATCTGTAGGTCCATTTTTCATTCACATTTTGTAGCATTCGAAATCGTATATTGACGTTAACTAGACGAATTAAAATATATAGGAAGACGTTTTTTTACTGCTCCGTAGCAATTGGAAAGAAATAACCACCAGTGATTTCATCAGCCTTTTACCAAGTAGTTAGTTCTTCAGGATGAAAAAATCAAAAGCGATATAATGTCTAATTATAAGTCTTTATAATTGGAATAACTGTTCGTTAGTGCAAACGTCTTTTGTAATGCAGATGGTAAAATCTTCAAGGTCGACCCTTCAACGTTTTTTTGGCGGCTAAATTCGAGACAACCCGAACTCGGCCTGTTTACGTGCAATATAACCGATCCTAAGGCTAGGATCGTCAATGATCCCTCAAGGAAAGTGTTAATTCTCAGGATCTAGGAGTTCAATTATTGTCACCGTGTCATGAAATGATACGACCTGGTTCACAGTAGAGTGCTGATTTCTGTTCATGTGTGCCTGAGGTCCCCGCGGTGCATGTCTTTCAATTGAAATTTCATGCTCTAACAGAGCACACCTTTAACTGTAAGAACATTTTCTGCATTACTTTCAAAAAGTATCCGCCAAGGATTTAGACCACAAAACACACTAAACCGTTACTTTTTGGAGATGCATTTCCTTTTGGTAAAGCTCTTTTGGATATTGCGCTCCCAAAATGCAGCGGCAATTTCGCTTGTTTCCAAATCGGTAGAAGTAAAAATCATCACTGAACAACCAAAAAATCAAAAATGTACTTTGTTGTGGAATATGAGAGCTCGAGTCGCTGCGATCAGTGACGAATTGATATGTCTGGATTATCGCACATACTTTCATGAGCTCTGTCAATATTCCCGTGCGAATAATACTGTTTGCGTACCAAAGAAAAATATTTTATGATCGTAAAAAACGAATCCAAAACAGGCAAAAAAGAAAAAAATGCTTGTAGGTAAGAGGTATCAATTACACACACATACACACACACACACTTACTGATCTCTTTATTATGCATCATGAAAATATATCATGAAGTCAGAATATACATATATCATTCAACATTTGTTAAACTATAACAAACAAGAAGCTAAACTCATGCTAACTTTTCGAAAATACCGGTTTATATCAAGGAGTCATTATAAACAAAAAAAGCAAAGACTAATATTAAAGTGCCACCATCAAGAGATGAACAGGTGAATTGTAAATTCCGAATATAAACTTCAGAGCTGATTTGTAACAATTTAGCAGACGGATTAATAGCCATTATACCCCGAAACATGTTTTGAACTTTATTTTTTTCTTGAATTTTCTTTTCTCCCTAAAGTTTGTTTTATAATTTGTGAAAGAAATTTATTTTTCATTTCATAGTTATTTTTTTTTTCTTTCGGAATTATTATTATAAAAATTCAAAAACAAAAAAGAGAAAATTTCTTTCGTTCGAGGAAGAAAAATTCTACAAATTTAATTTTTCTGAAATTTTGGGGTAATTCCTTTAACTCTTTTGTTTTAAAATCCCAAATAAATGTTTAAAAAAAAATTATAATTAAATTTACAAAAATATAAACACACGAAAACTCATATGTTACTAAACAGATTGAAGTAAGAGAATACAAAAAATAAAATAAAAAACCCAGGCAGGAAAAAAAACTTTTTTTTTACGAAATACTGACAGAAAAGCTTTTAATGTGAAACGAAGAATATAAGAAAAAAGCAGTTTCTTTCGTATTTAAAAATAAAAATACACACACACACATACATACAAATGTATGTAAGCAAACACTAATACTCGTGCAAATGCTTATAAACAACCCCCAAATTATAAAAACTCCATTTTAAACACAGCAACATTTAAACCCATTTACTTGTCCTGACAAGAAGACACACACCAGTTTGTATGTTCTGCTATTTCAGACTCATTTTAAGCAAACATTTCAGATTTCCTGTTTATAGTGGTGTTAGTATTATTGTTAACATGACAAGACTACAACAAAACAGCAACAACAACAAAAACATAATTTTAATAATCATGAAAATTTATAAACAAAGTAAACCATAAAAAAACACATCATCATGCTCCATTTCAGAATTTATTTGTATCTCTAGCTCTCCACACACGAACCTCCCATATTCAGCCAACCCCATGGAAATGAAAAATCAACCCCCCATTTTTTGGTACATGATTTCCTTCCGGTTTTACTTTTGAGACGACTTTTGGACCAGCTTGTGTGTTTGTGTTTATGTGTAGCTGGGTTTGTATTCTTTTTTTTTTAAGAGAAAGAGAAGCTAAAGAAAATGTGTGAGCAAAATGTTGTTGCTGCTGCACACATAATAATGTGGCAACATATTTTTATTTTTCTATATCTTCTCTTTGCTTTTTAACAAACTTTGTTGTTGTCTATCATTTTAACAAAGTTTATTTAGTTTTGGTTTTTTAGCCAGACATATTCACTTAAATAAAAGTATTTTGGAAACAACATGTTGTAACTTTACGAGGGATGTGCAGCTTAAACACAACAGTTTGTGGATGATTTTGGTACGTCATACTTCTTCCAACGATATACAATGACTTCAGTACTTTGTTTATTGTAAGAACGAAATAAATTACATATTTGAATTATGGATCAGTTGCAGTCACTTCCTTGTGTTTGAAAGACAAATGATGTAGCCGTTAAATAATTAATTTTGCACAGTCCGGTATTTTAAATGATTCTTTGTGGCGATAGGTCCAAGTTTTCTATAAGACCACCCATATTATCGTGAAGAGTTCTTTTTAAAACACCCACCATGGCTGCTAATTTGCAAAGTTTTGCTGCGAAACTCAAAGGAATTCAAAAATATCAGTAGACCTCGCTTAACACGTACTGCTTATAATAATTCTTTGCTTTAATGCATTTCACTTTGCCAACAACATGCAAACAAATTGTTGCTGTAACACAGTACCCGATCATATTTCTTCGTTTAATTGATTTCTCTAGACTATTCACGGACTTGTGACTGCGAAAGGGGCTTAATGCCTGTTGCGGAGCGTTGAAGAAGACAGTGAAATTTTGTGACGGGAATAAGCCCTTGCGGACTACTGTGTGACATATTGCATCCCATCTGTTGAACAGGGAATACAAATAAAAATTAAAACAAAGAAAGTTACAGAAAACGTTTAAATGCGTAAGCCGAAATAACAAATTATTTCAACGATATTGAGTCACCTCGAAACCGAACAAGTGTAAAAATATAATCTCACGCCCATTTTCCACTTTTTTTTCTTATTCGCTTAGCCCTCAACTTAACGAGAAAGAACCACCGTGTTAAGTTTGGTCTACCTGTACAGTAAAAATAAATGTTTTGTTTTAAACATATTATAAAAATTTCAGTATCGACCATTTAAACTCTTCACACATTTACTTAACAATGTTCTGGAATTGCCCTCGTACATTTTTTGCACACTGCTTTAAGAAATATTTCCTTGAAATCAAAAGAAAATTTAATCAACAAATCTAAGGTGGTGGAAATGTATGTATGTACGTGTTGTACAACACAAAAGGTTTATTCTATAATTTATGTAGGAAGAAAGCAACAACAATGCTGTTCTATTTTAATACAAATATGTTTCCTTCAAGAAGACAGCAGTTGTTTGTAATTTTGTGCGTTTCGAAATTATGTGAAAAAGATGATAATCATCACATAAAAGAAATATGTAAAAATGTTTTACTAGACTAAATTTTAAATTTTATAACTTTATGATATTATAAACATTTCGCAAAAAAAAAAAAAAAAATATTGTGAATATAACGAAACAATAGTTGCTACATGCAGAAAATAAACCAAAGTTTTATTTTCGTAGTCGTACTTAAATATCATTTGATTTTGTCGCCTCTTAAATCACGCACGTATGTATTTGGACATACATATGTTAGTATTTTAAGGCAGTTTGTAGTGGAAAATGAAATTTTTATTATTTTTGACGTAAAAAAAACAGGCTTACGGGATGATAATTAAAAATATTATATCATCTGTGTGAGTAACTTTTTAAGATTTGACGTGCTGATACTTTATTCTTCGCATTTTGGTTTTTAAAACATCTCTTCTCCTACAAGCAGCTGGCTCACAGTAAGGGTGGTGACAAAATAAGGCAGTGCCCCTACTGACGGGGTGATGTAAACACGACTAAAAGCTACTCTTATCCACAGTGAAACATAATGCGCCAAAATAAACATACTCGTATTAAAGGCATACTTGATTGTTAAAATGCAGATTCTGACTAACAGCTGACCTTCAGTCAGACTTCAGTCAGACTTACCTGGCAAAGGCTCTGATTGGTTAATCTCCGAGCTAACACTAGTGTGTACGATGCTGATTGTTAATTGTCGTAATGAAAAAATCGAAGTGCATTAAAAGCTCCTGCCATGTGTATTTCTTTAGTTAGTAGGACTTTGGGCCTGTTTTAGTTTCCGACTGCCTGGTATAGGATACTTCAATTAGAGATGCGTCCTTTATTGATACCCATATTTCGGCGGTCTTTCCAGTTTTCCGGTGACATTTTTGTTACCGATGTTATGATATATCGTATCGCACACTAAAGCAAAATCAAATATAAAACCTAATTCCTGATTTCAAAACCACAACAATGAAAAATACCCGTTAGGCCCAGTTTCGAAAATTGTTTGTTTTATACACAATTTTTTTCCCTTAAAGGCTAAACATAGATCCGCCATTTGAATATATGAATTTAGAAGAGCTACTTCTGGTAAAGCTCAACATAGCGCAAATATGTACTTAGTTGAAATCGGTGTGCGTTGGTGGCAAGAAATAATAACTTTAAGTATCGTCTGACAGACATAATAAACAAGAAAGAATATATTGGCGCTGGCAGGCATTGAACTGAACACGCCTAGTGCGGGTCCATAAAAAAAGTGAACAAGAAGCCTTGCCTTAAATTCAGTACTTAAATACTAGCCGATAATCGGGAATCATATAGTGGTGTGCAATTGTGTTCTTTTTTTTCTAGTTTTCTCATGAATTTTCCATCTTTGTTTTTTTTAGTTTCTAATTTTTTGTAAAATTTCGGGTTTTTACTATTTTTTAGTTTATTTTTCGGTTTTGGGTAAAATTTGTAATTTTCTAAAAAAATTTTAAATTATATGGTGATGTTGAAATTTGTTAGTGAATTTTAAATATGGTTGAGAACTTTAGACTTGTAATGAAATTTAATTTTTTTTGTTGCAATTCCTGGTGAATTTTTAAAGTTTAGTGAAACGCTGTTTTTGGAATTTTTTTGCCATATTTTGACTTTTGAAAAAATAGTTCTTTTGGCAAGTTAAAAGTTTTTTTTTGAATTTCTGTTTTTATGGTAAATTAACGGTTTTTGCAGAATTACCGATTTGAATTAAAATCTCAATTTAAATGTTTGACTTAATTGCATTGGTAAAATTTATATTTTTGAATAATTTTTAAATTTTTGTTATTTTAAATATTTTTAATGATATCTAGACTTTTTCGACTTTTTTTTAAACTAGTTTTGAATTTCTGATTTGTTGTGATAGTGAGTTTTTAATTCAGATTTTTGGTAGTTAAAAATCGTGTTTTTTTTCAAATTATTCTAATCTTTAATTGAAATGTAGGTTTTCGCAAAGATTTGGATTTATAATAAAGTTCGTTTTATTGTTAATGTTGTCTGTCTCTTAGCAAATATTAAGTACGACTTAACGTTTAGGTGCATAACTAATCTGGAGCCCCCGGGTAAAAAACTTCAACAATTGAAAATGATCGGGTTTACTAATTTCAAATAGAAAATATATAAAAATAATGAACTATAGCATTCTAAATCAAAATCTGGCAATAAAAATTGTCTTATGTGAAATTTCTGATATATTTTTATTTTTGTTATAATTTGTTAGTTTTAAAGAAGAAGTACTTCATTTACTACGAGTGAATCTATATACTATATAAAATTATTGAAAATGTATTTGAAACGGACGCCAACAAGATATTGTCACGCGGCGGGCACTAGTTATGTTTGCTATGCCACTGTTCAGGTCCAACTCTCTTTGGCGCAAGCTGGCTGTAAGCAGTAAAATTAATAAAACCAATAACTTGCGTTTTATTTATTTAATAAAAATAAATATTCAAAATCCATATTGATTTCATGTTTTATTTTTCATAGCTTATATAAAAATCAGATTCCATTAAGCTCCTACAAGTGGCATAGTATGATGGACTATCGTTAAAATAGTAAAGTATTACTTGTTTCGTAAAATCAGTTTAAGGCCTTAATTGGATATGGTTTATTTTTGCATCGAAACTTTGATTTTAAATTTATTTATATAAAGACTATACGACAGGATCTAGACTCCTTACGGCGAGTACACATTACGTTTCCAGACCTACATATATGCAACACAAACGCAAATTTTCGTAATATTGGTTTCATTTCGTAGTCAAAATAACATCTATTAATTTTAGAACACTTAGTGTAACGACAAGCTTCCGCTGTTTGCTGGGGTAGACTCAGCGGCCGTTATATGTTTAAAGGACAATGTTTGTCGCAATAAAAGTCTACTCTTCTACAATTATTGGAGTACTAATAGTATGAGTTTAATTCCGATAAGGTACTTCCAGTCTTCCACCTGTTTCCTTCTAATTGAACCTTTGCATCAAGTGTACATGTCACTACTTCGGTACATGTCAGAAGGCATATCTTCCAATTTTGTAGTAGTATTCGTTCTATACTGCCATTTTTATATCATATCCACAAACAGGTGTCCCTAGATGTGTGTGTCCCTAGGATTGTTGCAAAATATCAAAATTTTCTTGCCTAAAAAGGTTTTACGCTACAGTAACGAATTTCATAAATATGTAACAACTTCTTCGATTTTTGCCCCCAGGTTATTAAATATTTGTTTCAAAAAATAAAATCAAACGTGTTGAATTTGCCGAAATATTTAGCGCATTGGAATTGATTTATTATTGATACCCTGATTAAATTTCTAAAAATACTATTAAACGTGCATTTATTTTGACAGCGGTATTAAATTAATGGCACGACAAATTGTCATCATTATCTCTTCTCACAAAATATCATGACTATGCACTGCAAACAGGAAACAAATTTTATGTAGATAAAAAATTATAAATAATCAATCCCTTAAATAAAAATAACACGTATTCAATTGTCAGGATATTTTATGCAGTAATGACAGCATAAAGATAACAACGACAACAACAGCAACAAAAAGAAAATAGGAACACGGATAAGGCAGCAAAAGAGAAAAAAACTTATGGCTAGAATTTTATTTTATGGCAATTATATGAAGGCAATATTTATGCACTAATAAACAGGGTGACTTAAGCGATTAGAGACAACTGCTACTTCCACAGTGTTACGAATACAAGTACAAATACAACTCCAAACAAATTTCTATGGCTTGCTGGAGGAACAAAAACCCTAAAAAACAAAAGAATTAGGCAAATAAGTGCACATTATTTATACATATTATTATATGGGCTTTATTATTTATACAACAACTACAAGTACAACGAAAAAGAAATTGTTTATTAAAATAAACACACACACACAGGCAGACCAAGTTGTTTGCTCGGTATTAGGAGTTGTCAGTGTCATTATTGCCTTTTATTTCAGTATCTAGGTTGTTGTGCAAAATTGTTTAAAAAAAATACAAAAAATATTTGACGTGGACCTCAGCTGCATAATAAAAAGCAATTTGTCTTTTTTCGTTTTTGCTGCACGGCCTAAAAAATAAGGGTCCAATTCCTAACAGTTTTTTTATTATTATCTTAGCTTAGGCAGAATTGCCTGCTGCTGCAGTAAAAGAGTATTGATGAAACTTTGTGTTAATAAATGACTTAACACAGATCATTGTCATAAACAATTTTTACAAGTTATGAAATATTTTTTTATATTATTTTTTTTGGAAAAAGAGGGTGCAAAAAGGTGTTTTAGAGGCGGATTTGTAGTGGTTTTATTAATACAAACATTGTTTATTTTTTATTTTATTGATTTGATAAGCATCTCAGCGCTTTTGTAGGTGAAATGGTGTAAATGACATTGTGGAGATTTAAAATGCCTGTCATTAATAATTTAAAATAAGAGACAGATTTGTTAATAACAAATAAATAAAGAAAATTTTATACTTTTTAAAATAGGTTAAAAATTGTCTTAAGCGATTTGGGCGCATAACATAATTTTTGGGCCTGTCATAAAGCTGCAGTTTTTAACTTTTGTACGAACCATCCACTTCTTGTATTGCAACCACACACAAAGAAATATTGTAGTTATATGGCTGTAGTCAAATCATATTGTTATCGTACATAAAATATTGTCACTTTTTAAATAATATTGTTATCTGCTATAATTATATGATGCGATATAATCATAATCTTGTTTGAAGTATTTACATTATGCATGATTGTGATGTAATTAATCATAATTACTTTATTGCGTGTAAATGTTGATCAAAGTGTAGTTTTTGCGATATTTTAATACTTATCACCAGGGCAACTAGAACTATCCTCTAGGAAATGTGTTTTATGTGCATTAAATTTGCAATCATAGTTAAGTTTAAAAAATATGCACATAAAAACTTACCTTTAAAAAATGAGGCAAAAAGCTCAATTGAAATTCGTTTCAGCAACCAAATAAGACAAGAAAGAAAAACAAAGAAATTCTATAAAAATCAAACCAAAATATGGGCCTAAAATTCGGATCAGTATGCAAAAATATGCACTAATCAATCGATGCCAAACTACTCAAAAAGTTTTGAAACATAAATATTTTATCTCTCGGATCATACATCGCACAGAAAAACATGCAATTGCATATTTCAGCTTTCGCCGATTATAGCTTTTATTGATTATAGACAAACAAATTTTATAATATTTTTGATTCATTTTAAACAAGTTTTTCGCTGCTTTTTTGTCGATAATATTATTTTTTTTGAAGTCACTCGAATTATTGACCATCGCTGAACGCGGCCAAAAGAAAACTGATTATTTATTGTGATCAGAAAATAAACCGGCTATTAATACATGTGACTGAAGTCTAGCCTATTCTAGCCAGGCTATTCTGCATCGATCGATGCCTTCAATATCAATATCGTCATCTTCGAAGCTTCGCAACCAATATCTACAAGTGGTTTCAGAGAGAGCATGCTGGATATAACCTTTCACAAGAATATGATCATTTTCTGCGACACTTTTCTTCATAAAACAATAATGAAGCAACGTTCCGCTTAGAAACATAATATTACTTCACAGTATTTCATTTTCAATGCAATAAAAATTATGTTGATGTGTAAAAGATAATTCCCTGCGTGAACCTTTCTGTACAGTCAACCGAGTTTTAGTAAAAAAATAAATATGTATGTATTCACCACACAGTCATGTTGCAACTGAAAACAAAAGTAGTGAAAATATAGAGGCGTTCTTTATTGGTCGACCCCCCAAATTACGTAATTGGTAACAAATATTTTCCGCACACCAAATTCGCGAGGCTAGATTTATTTGGCAAAATGTTGAATTTCAGTCCACTAATTGTCTTAAGTCGGCTTTCCTTCATACCACTACATATTTGTGTTGCTGCATTTTAAAGGTGATTCAAGTTAAATGTGCTTTGCTAACAAAATGGAACTGACATTCCGTACCTTGACAAAATTACAGAGCGGAACAATGTTTTTGAATCATCCAAACGTGTTATGAAAATGGAGGATTGAGAAAAAATGCATGACGTGTTTTGCGTGAATATTTTGAATATTTTAGTCTAGAACTTTGAACAAAATTAACATTTTTTAATTATATTTTTAACTATTTTTTCTCGCAACGTCATGAAATATATATATGTAAAAGGAGAGGGAAATATTTGTAAATGGCGGTATTTATTCTGTGTTTTATTCCTCAACTGAACATTATCTAAACATCATTGTTCCTCTCGTTTTTCGAATTATTGATTTTCGACTGCTTTAAAAGTTTTAAAACTTCATCCAAACTATTATTTGTTTTTTATTAATCAATTACTTATAGCCTGGTAATTTAATTTCTTATATAAAAAGGTATCTTAAAACTATGTTTGCGATAACTCCTTTCTTTTTCGGGCCACTCAATAGCGAAAAAATTTAATCTATATTAACATCTCACAATTTCAAGCCAATTAAACAATTTCATTTTAATTTCTCATGCTTTTTTCGATTGACATCATAAAACAAGGGCTTGATTTAATTAATGTTGCGTTTTGTATCCTGAAAATTAAACGCCCAGAACAAATCTATTTAGTAAAAGCTTCAGGCAAAAACAAACATCCAACTGTCCTGTATACAGAAGTAGAAATAAAACACTTGACACCATCATTAAACTTAATGAAGACAAGCATTATAAACAACAGCAAAAAAAATTGTAACAGCAAAATTATTCCTTGAAAGGACAGGACGCACAGACAAACATTTCTTTGGATTTTATGAGCATCTACAAGTAGTACTAAAACGAAATAACTACTACTTACTCGTACTAATCACATGATGAGCCTGAAAGCTTTTCATACCACAGAGAACCCAACCACAAACACAACCAATTTCAAACAAAAAACCAGAAACAACTACGTTAAAATTATTGTCCTCGCTAACGTAGGGTTTGGTTAAGGAAAATGCACGTCCTCTTTGTTTACATGTGTGTGCGTTTGCGTGAGCTTGTACTCACAGACTCAAAAGTTGGCCATTAATTAAAATTCAAGCAGCATTTAGTGTTTTGTTGCCTCCCTATTTAAAAAACTCAAATGCCTGTCTGCTGGCTGTTCTTATGTCTTGTTTTCATTTTGTGTTGGATGTTAATGTTTACAGTCAGTCTACTGCTGCTTATTTTTTTCCTAACTAGCCATAAGGTTTTTTCGTATAATTTTTATGGACTCTCAAGCATATAATCAAGGGAGTATGTGAAAAAAATGTTCTGGCCTTTCAAACATATTTAGGGGACTCTTTTAGAGAATAATTTGCAAAATGAAAGCTGAACTGATTTTGAAGTCACTCACGCAAAGAAAAAGCATTGTTATGCTATGTCCGCGGCGATTACAACAATAGATGACTGTGGCCGACATATAATTTTAAAAACATTTTAGGATTATTTAGGATTAGTTGCGCTAAATAAGTTGTTATTTAATTCTTGATTTGATATTCCGACAGGATGTTTTGATGTCGAATTTTGGAACGAATTTCCGTCATCCCTTGTCAAGTTTGGTTTGGAGACAAACCGGTTTCGGCTTTGTGCCATCTTCAGTGTCATTTTTCGTTCTGTTGTTGTTTACATTTAATCATTAAATAATTAACATCCATAAAAAGGGCATCATGGTTGGAAATTAACAAAATTATTTTTACCAAAATTCTAATCATACGCGAATACTGATTCTAACTTTAAAATATTATTAATGATCATAATTTCTAAAGGTGTTGCTGCTCTTTAATCAAAGTATGACCGTGAATCAATTATACAATGTTTATTTTTTGATCTACAACTGAAAAGTATTCGAATAATTCTAAGAATGTAATAAAAGTGCTTATGAATATCAATAGAATACTTGGAAATTTACGAAATTGTGTTTTATTTTGAAATATATTTTAACAATTTAATAAATGTCGTTGTTAACTGAATTCACATTTACAGAAATTATAAGGTCATTTTTAATATTAATATTTCTTATATATCAGGTCCAATGATATATTTTTATACACGCAAAGAAAAAACATGGTTGATGTAAACATATTAGAGAGCGAGGAAAAAGCAAAAGCATAATGTTACTGATCGGCAGCTGGGACGGTAACGGGATCTCCCAACATAAATATGATGTGGAACATTTCAGGAAGTTATGCACAACCAAAACATACTTCTGCAAGTTTTGCTTACCAACAAATTTAGTAATTGAAAATATGCTTCTGGAACGCTAACACAGGAAATATACAAACTTTTAGTCTTTGACACACACTTCACTACGAAAACCTGCTTTAGAATTAATAGGTTTTTTATACACCAAACACTCAAGCGAAAGGGCATATGCATTTTCTAAGGCTTCAATTTGATTATGACTTTTTCGTCAGAGTATTACCTGCCTAGCCACAAAATCGAACACCAGCTATTTGCCAGGTTATTTGCTACACTAGGACAAAAGTTTATTAAAACTGGCGTTCCAGACTTCTTAGTCCTGGAAGGAGGCTAGTTGTATGATACAGTCCAAGAAAACCAGATAGACGTCGTATCTGGCGGTAAACCCACCTATCGGTCATATAATTTTATAAGTTACCAGACCTTATTGAATTTGCTATTGTGAAAAACGTTAGTTAGTGCATCCTATGACTTATCTTCTGATTATTCACCTACAACTGTTATTTTGCGCGACATTTTATTACTGCACCTGAAACCCTAGTTTTCTACCCAAACAGAAAAAGTGAATTAGTTAAAATACAAAAGGCATATGAGCTCTCATCTATCTTGGAAACACTCACTGAGAAATTCACCTGATATTCAAGCAGCTGTAGATCATTTTGCAGACGTAGTGACTGCCGCTGCCAGAACTACAACGCCGACAAAACTGTCATTTGAAATAATAGCACGTCACAAGCTGAAATACAGATGCTAGTCATCGAGAAGAGAAGGCGATGGCAAAATATTCCATATCCACACATAAAAATGCAATTGAACTTGAGCCATAAAACCTTACGTAACAAATGGAGACAGAGACATGAATTCGCTATCGAAAGCGCTTTAAAAAACTTGGATTCACCGAAAGACATTTGCCACAACAACATATTGTAGTAGAAAACATAATATGATTGTCGTGACCATTCCACCACCAAGTGTTCTTTGCGAGTAAGGTATGATATTTAAACGGCAACTTATAAAAATGTTGTGGGCTTTGAATCTTGTTTTATTGCAAAAATACTTTTTTTTTGTTACGAGAGGGGATTAGGAGGATTATCGAATTAGCTTGTTAATATAAATACCTTTTCTTAAAGTAATGCTGCGCAATAAGTTACGTTTTCTGAGATGAATACGGGATAAATATCTGTAAAATACAAAATAATAGACCGGCGAGGTGAAATGAATGCAAATCCGTGCAACAATGTTCACACCAAATTTAAAAGAAAAACACACATGCTGAATATCGGACGAAAGTGGGATTGTTCACTTATTTTACCAAGTGATTTTTTACACTGTATTTTCAAAAACCAACTTTCATTTTCATACGGTTGCTTTTATAAAATAACAACCTGGATCATCATTATTTATAAACCAGCATAATGTCTTTTCGGATTTGCATCATTCCACAAAAATTTTCTTACGCTTTAAAAGAAATATAGAAGCCAAATGCTATTGTTTTGAAATTCATAATGGATGGATTTTCTAAGAATATCCATAAATGTATTTGGATTATGAAGTTTTAGTATCTTTTGAAATTATTTTACAAACGTATTACTAGAAGAACACTTTTTTATTTATTGAGTTTAAACGATAAATCTTCAAATCTTCTGTTTTAAAATATACATTTAAAACAAATACTTTTATGCGCCACTAACCCAATTAATAAAATGCAAAAAATAAACCTGTTTTTTACCTTCAACAAATACAACAATTTTAAATTAATATTTTTCAATTTATATTTTGTTTAACAAAAATAACCTTAAAAAAAACAACCTTCAATTCCTATCAACCAAAGAGTCATTAAGGGACTTCAACAAAATGTTTCAACCAAAAATTTCAATCCACCACAAAAAAAAACAAGTGAACGAAACAGTAGCCGAGAAATTAAAACAACCCTTAATAATTCATACGTACCACACCACCACCACTACACCACACCACCCACAAAAAGCCTAGTGTAATAAATAGAGACCTTAAAACCCATGATGTTTAAATGGCCGTAAACACATTTTTGTGACTTTATAATGCCTGGAAAACTGTTGACGACCTAGTTGAGGACAAAAGTTTAAAATTACCTTTTTTCCTTAAACGTTTGATAGCGCAAGTAGAAAACTTGAATTTGTAAAATTGTCTCCCATACATATAATTAAGGGTCCTTCATTTAATAATGGGGTGACATTAATTGCTCACTCATCGTTAAAATTGTGGTAAAACCACTCGCGCTAGCAACCTTGATTCAACATAAAAACGCTGAATATACTCGCTCGTACACACATGCATACATACAAACATGTACTTGTTCAGCCCTGGCAAATGTTTTTGTTGGTTTGAATATAACCGTTACTAATAAAACATGAGAATGTTTGGTGTATGGGTGTGAGAGAGGGAGAAGAGTGGTTTGTGTTTCCGACGTGTGCGTTTGGGTTTGCTTGTGTTAAGCCTCATTTCCTATGGGGGCGTTTTGTTTGTTCAAATAGTGTTTTATTGGCTTAATGCTGGCTGCACAAGTGAGTTGGTTAAAAATTCCAAAAATTGCTGTGTGTTCGTTTGCCTGGGTTTGTTCGCAAGGTCTTGCTCTTTATTTCACTAACACTTGCTGTATTTTAATTGATTTGTATGGTTCTACTTTCTGCTTTCCTTCTGGTCAATGTTAGGTAACTTTTTTTCTCTTGCTTTTGGTTCTCTCTTTACTAAATGAGCCAAGGAATTTAATTAGTTGTTTTCAAGATTTTTGCACATAAATTAATTTGTGGTCAATTAGTTTTGGTTTAATATTATTTTGTTATTTTAATTTGTCCCCAAATAATAATATGGAAAATAATAAATTTTTATAACCGTTTCGGGGTTTATTTGGCTAGAATGTGTTTGTGTATTTTATTATTTGCTGTTACAGTTGTAGCAATTAAGGCTCAATTTCATATGGTGTTTAATTATGCCATTTTAATTATTTGTTTTTTTTTTTGTGTTTTTATAGGCGAAACATGGCAGTTGTGTCCACTGGCTTGGAATTTATTTGTCAACTATTTTGGCTTAACCACCCGACAATGTGTCAACATGTGCCAATTTCACATTATTTTCATAATTGTTTATGCAAATGATTTTGTTTTAAATGTTTATTTTTAAGTAGAAAACTCATAAATTTTAATTGGACAAATAATAACAATTTCTGGACAGCAGTATGAAATGCTACATAGACCAACCACACATAATTACTAGGATAGGATAGATCGAGGGGAGGGAACTTTCGCCCCTTACCCTTAAGCATACACTTAGGCCAGCGCTTGGTCAGCGGTGCGCTATGCATTCTGAAAAGAAAAAGGCTCAAAGCCTCAGGGGACATCTGTTCCAAGAAGGGTTCCATCTTCTCGAAATTCTCCCTGTATGCCCAGCACTCATCACTACTCGCACTTCCTATACGGCATAGAAGTGTCCGCAAGCTTTAGTGACCCGTCAGTACATTCCCATCCATCTGATATCAGATTTACTTAATCTCAGCAACCTCCTCGTTCCATCCCCTTCTAAGTGTCCCCATAGGGTTATTCGTTATTATTCACCCCACCGTGGTTTCATTCCACAGCGTTATATGGGTCCTTTTAGTCCAATCTTTACTAACAAACTTTAAATTTTTTTATAATTGATCAATGATACCTCGTGTCCTTAATATAATGAGACTATAATGTTTTCATTTAATATTCCCGCTTATTTAATTTATTTTAATTTTCTTATTTCTTTCTAGTGACCGCCAGCTTATCTCAGTCGCACCAGCACCACTCAGCCAATGATAAAGATGGCAAAAAGAAACATACCCGCCCAACATTTAGTGGTCAACAAATATTTGCCTTGGAAAAAACCTTCGAACAAACCAAATACCTGGCTGGACCAGAAAGAGCTAAACTAGCGTATGCCTTAGGAATGACTGAATCGCAAGTTAAGGTAAAACTGCTCCACTTATTTATCTCTTCTTATCTAATTTAAAAATCTAAAAATTTACATTTTTATGAGTTTTGAAAATAAAAACCCAAAAACCTTTAAGACGAAAGTGTGCCCAGGATAACTAGATATGAAATATTTTATATTAAAAAAGAATCGTGCAAAAAAAGACGCTGAATATATTAAATGGTTATCGTTACAATTACAAATAAAGCCTTACACAAATCCTTTTGTCATCGAAGTTGTAGCAATTTGTTTTTTTCTCCTTACTGTTGTCATTATTTACATTTGTTCTACTGATCCTTCTCGTTTTGGTTACAAACACCCTCGTTGTATAAAAGTCGATGAAAATGAAAACAAATTCAGCGGCATCATTGTAATCATCACGCACGCACGTGCTTCTGTTGTGGTGCTAAATGAAATCCACGCTGTATTAAACCCAAAAAATAAAACGTCTCATGTGGGAGATTAAGTTACTATTGATTTTACTATAGTGTGTGTTTTTGTTGTGTTGAAAGGGTATAGGGCTTGTGTCCCAAAAACCTTAATTTAAATTAGCTGTAATCCTTTATTAGCCGGTTGAAACAACTTTAAAAAGTTAAGTTTAATAAATTGGTTTTGGAAATAAGTTACAGCAAATCGCAGTGGACTTAAAATAAATAGATAAATATGCTTTTTGTATAATACCGTGAAAGCATGACCCGCAGAAAGCTCCTATAAGCGAGCATTTCACTTGTGCCGAAAAATATCTACTCCTCAAGCGCTTGTTTACTTTCAGTTTGAAGTTTAGTTAAGTGTTTAATTGATTCAATTAATTAATTAATTACAGTTTATTTAATATATTCACATGATCAAGCAATTAATAATTGAATCAATTAGAATCAAAGTTATATTAAATCCAAAAAATGGTTATAAAATAAATAATTTAATCAATTAGAATTGTGGCAAAAGCCTTTAGTAAGCGAACAGTTCTTCTTATTAAAAATTACAACTATTTAATTTGTTTCACTTTACGAATATTATTTCGAATATATTTAATTCACGAACTTACATTCTACGACTAATTATGCTTAGGGTAGTTTGATGAAAAAATGAGATTTAACAGAGGACAATTTTTGTTGGTTCTGGATTGTGCTGCTTCTCATCCATAAAATATAAAATCTAACTGCCAATTACAATTCACACTACAGCGATTGCCGACGATGAGTCTACATAAGTTTAGCAAGGAACGCATAATAAGTATCGCCAGATTACAGACCACAACGCCTTCGCCGGCAGAATACAAACTATTTTATTTTTCTTGTTTTCTCTAGGGATCCTATCATTTTGCACATATTTTCCAGAAGAAGCAGTGACATACATTTACATGCACATAAATATAATGGTTCTAAAATACCTTTGGCAATCTGTAAATTATAGTTCGCCGTTCTCCTTTTTTATGCATTGCGTGACAGTGGTTCGTTCCAATTGTAATTGAATGCGATATTACTTTCAGGGAATATGTAAATAAAGGCGAAAGTATTCTGACGGAATTTATTATCCAAACGATTTTTTTTCACGCTCAAACTAATCTGAAGATGATGGGAGGGAGCGTGGTCCTTAAATATGTAAAAGAAGACCATAATAAAACAAATTGGTAAATAAAGACGCTCTGTAACAAATTGAGCAGTTAAAATTTTTTTTGAAGATATCCAATATTTGGAAAGATACTACGCAAAAGAATAAAAACTAAATTAAAACAAAAAGCTATTCATGACCATTTTTAGCTTTTATAATTAAGAGTGCCAATTTTTACTAATATTCAACGGAAAAAATGTTGTTGCTTAATAATTGTTAATATTGATGAGTGTAACTTAACGCACAAGAACTTCATTATGGGAGTTTATAATTCGCTACAATACAAACGAGTGCAAAATATAAATTAGGTGCATTTTGTGCGGCCTTAAATTCCGCGATGTTTGCTAACAGTCTTAACGTAATGGGATTTGACAATGTTGACGCTTTTTTCTTCTGTGTAGGGCTCCATTTTTAATTATCCGAATAATAATAGGTGACAGCTGTTATATATAAAAGTTTCCACTTGTAACAACAAAAATTTCACAAAATTTAAATAGTGCATTTTTAGAATATGTATGTAGTTTCCCCTCCAATTATATATATATATACATATAAATTAGTGAGCGATCTTTAACGATACTCACTTATATATTTTGTCCTGCTTACAGGTAACAAGTGGTAGAGAAATGAATAAAAAAATATAATACTCGTATTTAGCTGATTATTCAAAATAATAAAAACGGCAACGCTGATCACACATCGTGCTTGTTCTTTATATCTAATTTAGCTCAATATTTTATTTTTTTTTACTTTGTCGACTACTGCTTGAGTTTTAATTTTCGACTACCTATACATATATTATTCTATAATTTTTTAATTTAAAAATGAGGATAATAACCTTCAAAATAAAATTATAATTTTCAAAATGAGAATATGTGGTTGAATTCATGTTTAAAGAAATTTATTACTCAATGAAACGTTTTTAATAAATTTTATTGATTACACTGCACAACAAACTTGCAAGTTTTGTCTGATGATTGACCTTTATCACTTGATGTTTACTAATTTGGTGTCGCTGATCCTATATATGCCCTCAGTTGTTTTGTAACAGCTGTAGTTTACTTATTATAGCTACCACGTGAAAATCAACGTTTTACCGTGTTACTTTGGTCATAATTTCTAACTTTTAAAGTTTTCTTAGTATAATTTGATATGGCATCGTCAAGACGAGTTTGTGTGTACGATCCGAATCATTTTTGTTTCATTTGCGGGGAATATATGTTCAAAGATTGCCGCTTGAATGTGACAACGTTCGTAATTGAAGCTTACAAAAATTATTTTGGTCAGTCCCTGGAAATGATCGACAAGCCTTGGATTCCTCAAAAGGTATGCAAAACGTGTGTTGAGTTTCTACGTTTGTGGACAAATAAGAAAAGGGATAGATTTAGGTACGAAACTGCCATGATGTGGAAAGAACCCGTGAACCATCACGATGACTGTTATTTTTGCTTGGTAAACATAACTGGTATTACTCGTAAAAATCGAGCCAAATGGGAATATTTGTCCAAACGGTCCGCAGGTAGACGTGTTTTGAGCCCTATTATATCACTTGAACCTTAGCCTGGTACTTCTCAGGAGAACGCTATGGATTTGGAGACAATAACTGACACTAGTGATAGTAACTTTGAATGTGAGTTAAAGGCGCCAAAACTATTCAACCAAGATGATTTAAACGACCTTATCAGAGACCATCAGGACCTTCGTACGATGGAGCAACGCTATCATGGCTACTGGAATGCACATATGATGACTGACTATTGTTGGAACATTCAAAATAACTCTCTGCATTCTGTTTCATCAAGAAACTCCAATAAAAAAAGGTTTTTGTTGAACTGAAACTTAAATAAATTGGAATCATATCCACATTTATAGTGTTTTATTATGAAAACAACCCATATGTCATATTTTTTTAACTAGAGCTGATACAAAAATTTCATTCACAGATTTGAAATCGGTATTGAAAATTGGACTAACCCAAACATCAGAAATGCTGTTGTGCAGTGTTATTTTAAATTAACATAACAGTTGAAAATTAAATATTTCTTTAGGATTTTGACAAACAAGCCAAAATTTTACGCTTCTATAAACGGTTTGCAGTGTTTGTTTCTTTGTTTTTATGTTTAAACGAAAATGAAAAATAATTGAATTCTGGTAGACATGTTCAATATTTGTCAAACTGTTTTTGCTGTCTAGTGCTAAATTTAATAATTTTAGTGAAAATCTTGCAGAGTGAGGAAGTAGGAGAAAGTAAAACTAAAAAACGAGCTCAATATGTGTGCAAAGTTTGAGAGAAATCGGTCCAGTGCAAGTACCTCAAAATTATAGCTTTTTTATGGCTGTGGCCCTGCCCACTTTTCTAATCACGAAATTATGTAGTCATGACAGCTCAATATGTGTGCAAAGTTTCAGTAAAATTGGTCAAGTGCAAGTAGCTGAAAAATTAATATTTATTTTGTATGGGCGTATTTAATTTTTATGTATATGTAGATGGGCGCAGCCCCACCCACTCCTTTTTAACAACAACTTGCCAAAGTTTGAGTCCAATCGGTTTTTCGGTTTCGGAGTCTATAGCTAACACACACACAGGCAGACAAAGTTCCACTTTTATATATATGGGCATATTCTGATACTCGCAAGAGTGTCAAATCGCATGCGAGTAGCAAATCGCCAAACTTATTTTTGCATGTTCTGCAATTCACGCATTTTACTTGCAATTTGCTTTTCAAAAGTTTTAAAAGAAAACTCTGTATTTTTAATATTTCTATTACCTGAACCTAGAATATTACAAAAAATATCCGGGCATTTCATTTGAATTAATTACAGCACTAGCTGCGTATATTTTTCGAAGAGGACTCGTATTAGCTGTTTATTGAAATCGCCAGTGCAAAAGAAGAAATACAGAGGCAATAGTTTCAGAAGCAAACAACGTTTTTAAATTTCATGTTTTTAGAAAAAATTTATTACAAAATGTCATTAGTTTTGGCTGAAATAAAAAGAAAACACTATTAATTTAATTTATTCATAACTTTGCAGTTTCTTTAAAAACTAGTTTAGTTTAAATACAGCAGTTCACTTCAGTATACTCTTGCGACTTGAACTCGCCAAAACTCTTGCGAATGCGAGTTACAGAACACCTCACATGCGAGTTGAAATCACAACCGCAAATTTTGTGCGAGATGTAAGTGTCGGAGCATAACCGTATATAAAAAAATTGTGTTCAGTGAGCAAGCTCATTTTTTGCTCAATGTGTACGTCAACAAAGAGAATTGCAGAATTTGGTGTAAAGAGCAGTCAGAGGCTGTTCAAGAGCTGCCAATGCGGTTTGTGGTCATCATTCAAGAACGATTAAAATCGCAACATTACAGTCAATTGAGCAAGGCACCGTGCGATAATTACCGACTTTTTCTACCCAAAATTGATCAATTTTAATTGGTTGACATAGTGAGCAATTAATTGGCCCAAATAAATATTTCATTCACTTATGCAAATTTTCTATATTTTTTTCAATTTTAAAAACCCAGGCAGGTTGCCTAGAAGGAAATAGTATTGCACATATCAAGAACTTGGTTCTCATTTTAATATCAGTAATTTTAACGGCCGAAACTTTTGGATAGCAATTTGGCCTTATTTTCACATTTATGATTTTGTGCAGATTTGGTTTTCTTGAAAGTTGAGAAGATTCAAGTAGATATTTCTTTAGATATAAACATTTTTGTTCTGTTGTTTGTTTAATTATTGTCGTAACTACTATTCTGATTTGGTGGTAATTTCTTTCCGAGGTTGTTGTCTCCACTATATTTAATTTCTGGTAATTCGTCTACGCTGGAACTTTCTATTTCTATTCAATTCCTGCACGTATGAATACTTGTCTACACTTATCTATGTAACAATATTATCCTATTTAATTACAGCTTTAAAGGAATAAAGTTTTTGTAAGTACCATATCCAGTATGGTATTTTTCTAGTACTCTGGACCATAGTGCCGTATGTCAATTATTGTGTAACAATTTATGATGTAGTGGATGGCTCAACAAAATTAATCTGCAGACGTGCCATACGATTGGTCTACCCACAATTATTTTACAGCACACGTAGAATAACGATTACAAGATATATTTCTTATAAAGTGCAGACAGTCCATTAGCCAGTTGATCGTGAAAGCCGTTGGACACATGCTCGCGTTTTGGCAGGAAAGATGACCATAACTAACGGATCTATACTTCTTTGTCTTGGTGTGAATAAGCCCTATTTTCTTGCAGCGCTTAGAGTGAATATTCGCCAATAATTTCCGAGCTATTGATCAGTGTTATATAAAACCATAAAATGAGCCCAAATGGCTGGCGACCACTTAACTACTATTTTCCAAACATAATTTTATAACTTCTAAACGTCCATATGAATACTTAGAAGAGAATACACCATTTTTATTGTGTCTCATTTTGGGCTAACTAAAAATTTGTTATATAAAAATTATTATTGTATTTATCATTCCAAACACAACTAAAATTTACATACTCTTACACATTTGTTTAACATAAAACCTTTATCTACGCCGAAAGATAATAGTCATATACACTTGATGTATTTGTTCAGAAAATTTTACACTGCATCCTCTGCAGGGCACCAGCAACATTTGCTAATTTGCCTATTTACTACCTACAACCAAACATTATGGTGTAAAATTAAATTATTCTATTACTAATTGAATATGTATGAAGACTAGGAAAAGCATTAGGAGAAAAAATCCACAGCAAACAAATAATACACAAAAAAAGGAAAAACTAAAAATGCATAAAATTTAAAAACAAGAAATTTATACAAAATCAGAACAGCTTTGGCCACAGCATGTTACATCATAATTTTCCCTTACAAACTCCAAACAAATCTTGAACACCCTATTATTTGCCAAAAAAAACTTTTCTTACTGCGTTTTAATTTGGTTTTCCAGAGAAAAATACACATGTAGAAATAATTTACATACTTTATAAACATTCACACACACACATGCAAAGAAAGCACACAATATGGCACAGTGGGGATTTTATAAACGACAATAAATTTCTGTTGCTCATTCTTTGGTAATTAATCATTTTCTAAATGAAAGTGTGTGTGTTATTCACGTATGTGTGAGAGATTGTGTCTAGCTCAGCATAAACGTAAATAATATTGGGTAAAAACAACACTGACAACATTAACTTTATAAACAACAATGAACATTAATATTTTACATGCTGTAGTTTGAAAATGAATTATAAAGACGAACCTAGAGAAGCGACACCAGACATGAAAACGGACGCATAAATGCTCAGATTTGTAAATAGGCAGACAGACACTTGTCGCTCAACAACAATCACTGTTGTTGTTTTTGTGTTTACTCATCCATTCATTCGCCATTTAGTCAGTCATTTACTTACTATGCAGCAAATGTGAACTTATGAAAATGAGTGTAAGACGAGTGAGAGTTGATGTGAATTATTTCCATGATGTGTGCGTGAATGTGTGTGCAATTAGTAATAGAGTGTAGCATACTGTTTAGGCGTCAAATTGTATTGTTTTTCTGTCTTGTTTTATGAAATTCATCAGAAAGAAATGACTTAATGTTTTTTGCTTAGTAGCCAATTTTAAAAAGGGGGAATACAGAATTTTGATTTTTTACGGAAAGTGTCATTAGCCGTTTTTTTCTGTTTGTGGAAAGCAACATTTGAGAAAAAGTCTTTTTGAAAAATATCTGAAATAAATAATACAGACAGGGTATAAACAAACATCAATATTTGTATGTGCGTCCTCTATGAGCTCTTAGGCCATTTAACCGATTGTGTTGACGCGTTGCTAAGACGTTCTGCGAATTTTCGTGCGCAAAAAACACAACAATAGATTCTTTAGTTGACGTCTGAAGGCCGTTAGACCTACTCGTGTTCGCTCCAGGCGAAAAAAACCAGAACCATTATGAGTATAAAATTATTCATTAAAAAAAATTTTTTCTTTACGTGGCATCGTAGCGCATGTCGGTCGGGTCAACTAGTAAAAAGTGAAATACATATTTAAAAAAAAATCATTTGCTCTAAAAGTTTCCAAGTTGAACTCATTTCCTGTACACATTTAAATCAGGCCCAATAAATCCTAACCTAATAATTCCAAGCTGTTTTAGCTTAGGTGCGTATCCAGGCTGAACATATTCAGGGTCGGTGTAAATTTTAGACGCTGTTTCAATAAATCATAATATGTTTTTAATTTTCGTTGAGTAAAAAGCTTATTTTTTATTGATTGGGGAATATCCTAGTTCATATGATTCAAAACCTACGATTCTACCTCACAAGAGTTAGTAAATTAAAAAAAAGAATACTAGTTAACCAAATTTATGACCCCAATATGTCAAAGTCAATCAAACCAACAAGACGATGGGAAACCTCCCATCAATTTTAACCATTAAAAATACGTTTTAAAATTTATGATTCTACAAACAGGGCCAAAACCACACACACGCAAACACATCATACATTGGCGACTGACACTTCTCTTTTACGAAACTCCCCTCAAAAGACAACGCAAATGAGGAGTAGAATATATGTATATGACCTTTATAAAGAAAATAATGAAAAACTATATAATTCACTGCAAGAGACCATCTTCCTTTACGAAATAAAATCAAATGAAAATAGCAAAAAGAAGCTGAGACAAATAAAAAAGGAATAAAAACTGTTTAAATTAAAATCTGCAATCAAGTGTGATATTTACATACTGCCTGTTACAAACACACATTTATTGCTCACCACATGTCCTTACTCCAACACACACTCAAGTAAATAATACGACTACAGTCATGTCGTTACAATATGGCCGTAACGAATTCCATGTTTTATTCTGATGTTGTTATCGTTATTGTTGCTGTTTGCGACGCCAACAAAAACATCAGGTGGTATGGCAGAGACCCAAGCAAAAACATTTTTATATTTCTTTTTATTTATAACGTTTTACAAGACAGATAACAGCAACAAAAGCAATCAAACGATTGTTTAAATGTGGCCCAAAAACATTCAGTCTCCTCTATGGAATATTTTAAAGGAAAATTCCCTTTTCATGACAAAAAAAAAGAATCGACAAAACCCTTTAAACAAAAAGATGGAGGAGTATCTCGTATTTGACGTCAAAAGCGCATGTAAATTTTATTGAGAAGTTAATGCTGATTCGTATTCGTTCCTACTCAAACGCAATTTTATTTCAACTTCCAGGTGTTGTTGCTGTTCTTGTTCTGATTGCCACACTATCGAACATTTATTTATGTGTTTGTTTTCTTGAACATTTATTTATGTGTTTGTTTTCTTAACAAGAGGAATGGACGAACACCCTGGGTACTAAAAAATAAGGATTATAAAACTGATTTTTTATTACTTTTAAATCATTTTATTTGGTTTTCTTATTTTCTCCTAAAAGCTTCATTATTTTCCGCAGAATACATAATAAAAATTATGGGAGAATGTTTGGTCTTATGGTTACCAACTGGGCAAAAATAGTAGTTTATAGCTTAGAGCGCTATTATTGGCTAATTTTAATATACGTATTGAAATTTGAAGCTCGTATGGCTTTCATTATTTTTAGAAAAGTGTCTAAACGTTGATACCATTCATTTTATCAGGGTTGCATTTTTACGGAAGCAAACGAAAATACCAAAAGTTGCTGTTTAGCAAATAAACAAGTCGATTGGTTCGCCTCCAAAAGTGCACAACAACAGCCGCTGCGCTTATCGGTTATTAATATATTTTGTTCATTTTAGTGCTAAAATTTTTTTAGCACTTCATTTTGGTACTTTTGTACAAAAAAAATCTATCAAAAACTTAAGCCGCCGAAAGTTTCCAAAGTCACCGCCGCCACTACCCACTCGAAATTCCTCAGCAATCGCCGCAGTAAGTATCGTTTCCGCTCATTTCTCTGCTACCTGCTTGACATGAAAAACACGTCTGCTTCATTTTAATTTAAGAGTGATAGTGTAGCCACACAATGTAATGAGAATATTTCAATATCGTTTTTTTTGTCAGATATAATGATTAAAAAGTGTGAAAGGGGCTTTATCGCCATTTATATTTAACTACGACCAATGAACCATGGCTTAGTTTAGCAAAAACTGCTACAATCACAAAAACTTCTGAAAATATATTGGTCCGAAAAAAAGAAATAAGATCCGAAAGATGAATATTTATTAATTAATTACAACAATAGATGAAATTAAAGAGGTAGCTACATAATTTGAAATAATGACTAAAATCTTAACAGAGAAAAGCATTTTCTAAAATTATAAAAGGGGCAAATTTATATGAATCCATAGGTAAGGTTGAGAGGTCCAATTATTGACCACATTTCCGTAGACATGCATTTAATATAGTGGTTCGGTTTGTTATGCGCTCTACATTATAACAGAAGTAACCACACCTTTGCATGTTATAAGAAACTCGGTGGTCTAAACCAAATTCCTCAGAATTATTTGGTCACTGCATCTTACCTGTGTCATATCTGATAAAAAACCAACCGCAAAATACTAAATTCTTATCAGTGCGAAAGCTGGGCAGTGGTTAAGAAATTGTTGCATTGTTCAATCAATTGATTTATTTGTCAGCTTGAATGCCCGGTTAGAATACTACAATACTCCCACCGTTTCGTTATACCAATGTGCGATATGGGAAATTTTTGCTCAATTTTTCAACTCTGTCCTGGTAGCCTCAAAACGTCTTGCATTATCGCAAAAATCCCCAAAGAGATTTCGGTCGAATTTGAAAATTTTCTAAAAATATAAGATTCTAAAAATCTTTGGATTTGAAAAAAGAGCCAAATTGGAAAAAGCTCGCTACTTTTAGAAAAGAAATCAAAAAAATTAAATTAACTCTTTATATATTGGGAAAAACGGTATAGTAAGAAAAATGCTTCAAAATCTCAACAAAGGGCCAAACATCAAATAAGAGCGAACTTGGAAAAACTAATATAATCAAACAATTTAAAGTTTAATATAGCGATCACTTTAGATAAAATAGGGAAATTGAAGTTTTCGCATAAAAGTACCAAAAAGTACCAATATGTAATTGACCCCGCTCGAGTTTGTCGTGTGGGGTTTTTTAAAGTGTGTCAATTCTTGGCCATCGGTCAAAGTTAGCCGGATCTATGCGATAAGGTGATGGAAAATTGGGCGTTTTGGATATCATATTCCAGACATAAGCCCTTTTCATAAAAAAGTAATATAGTTAATAGCACACACGCACATAGCATGTTTTTTAACATTTGAACATCGACCGGCTCTTATTAGGATTCCCTTTATATAGGATTTCCCATTTGTCATTAGAGATATAAAGAAAAAATTCAGACAAAGTTCTTAATAAAAACTCGAGGAATACTACAAGTGAAGCTGATTGCTGGCATTTGGACTAATTGCCCCCTGTTTGATAAATTCATATAAAATTGAAATTATATAGTATTGTTTACGATGTCTGAAGTTTTGATACTTGAGTTTCTTCGGGTTCTTACTATTTCACCCGTGGAACACCTCACACATACGTCTAAAATAATAAAAGATTCAGTACAACATAAAGCCAGGAAACACACCGTGGACAGTTAATGAATTAGAAGATATTTCGTTAGTGTAGGTGACTGACTGGTAGCTTGGCCATATGTGCAAAGTTATTTATGTGGCAAGTGCTGAAAAATTGTGCAGTTTTTTCTTTTAATTTGTTTGCTTTGAAAACTTTTAGACCCATAAATTGTCACTTATTAATTCATTTAAATAAAATTGTTGTATTTATATCAAAGTATATTTTTGTATCACTATTGTGGAATATGGGCAAACATTTCGAACCGCAAATGGTGCAAATTTTATATGTGTTTTATGTGACAAAGTAATGAACATATTGTTACGTTTTAACCTTTTTAAAACGCGTTTAGTTATTCGCAGGTTCTCTTAGATAAAGTTTATGCACATTGAAACTTTATTCACTTTAACACTTAGGGTCAACTCTTTTTTATAATCGCTGTTCACACTTTATCGTTTTACTCGATACTAACTGTTAGCTCGTCCATCCAAGTATTTTTATAGTAGTCGTATAGTTTCTAAAAGCTTGTAGAATACACAAGAATCCACTAGATACTTCTTTTCTGCTGTTTTTTTCATTATGATGTTTGTTTTTGTAACTACTTTCTGCTTTGTTTTTTTAGGTGTTGTTTTTGAATATTCATACTAATCAATTCCCGAAATTCGTCTTGATGTTTTATCGCTGATTTTGTTCTCTGTATATTTACTTTCCTGGAAACTTGTACCGTGGATTCCAAATCTTGTAGCACTTTTTATTCCTGCAACTTTTTGTATATTGAGTGAAAAAAGTTTTCATACCACTCAATTCTTACGGCAAGAACACTTGTTCGCGTTTATCATCGTAACAATATAATTTTTTTTGCAAGGAGCAGAATAGAGACATTTTTTTCAGAAAATAGTAATCGGCTTCGTTTAACTGTAAAACTTCATAAAAATTAACGCACTAACGCACATACCTTTTGTGTCCTGTGCCAAGTTCCATTAATGAAAAACTTATTAAAATTTTGTTTATATATTTCAAAATATTTTAATGCAATAAAAATCATTAAATTGCTTAAATCATATTTTATGCTCACTTTTTTTATAAGTTATTTTTTCAAAATTATACTTAAAATTTTTTAAAGAGTATGGCAACACTGGTGACAGTAGATGGCAAAAGAAGAACAACTGTTACGGCATGGAATCATTCTGAATGTAATAATAATTTTATTGTTTAAAATCCTATCGCCGTGTTTTTAAACACTTGATGATCGATAGTTTGCGAGAAGTTGATGAAGGATCGTCATCTTCACCAGATCAAATGGTGCGGACTCGTTGCGACAGCGTCTATAGTAGTACACGCCAATATCCGTCCACCTAGTGTTCATAAATAGTAAGAATTTACTATGAGAGAGAGGAGAAGTTGTTTAAGGTTAATTGAAATACACTTTCTGCAACAATAGGAAACAACTATAATTTTACTTTACAGTTCTTATTTAACACAATAACAAAAGAAAAATTGACACTCATTTAGAAAAGATGAGTATATTTAGGTGACCCTTGAGTCTTCCCTAAATCGTCTCTTTTAGACAAGACGCAGTCAATGAACTAGCGGGCACTGATCAGTTTACACGAGTACGAGTATGAGAATTGTGGTATTTTTTAATGCGCTTATACCAGTGTGTAAAATTATTTGTTTTAAATTTCGAACCATAAATTAATTTTATTGCATTATTTGATGGCTTCTTGTTGGTTTGCTTTGGAGTTTTTTTTTTAATAGTTGAAAGTTTCTTTTCCCTTTTATTTTTCAACTCTACATTTCAACATGATTTATGATGTTTTTATGGTGAAATGTGTCTAACAAATTTTTTATTCCTAAAGAATTGAATCCACAATTCCATTCACACATAAATCCATAATTATTTGCTTGTTTGTTGGACATTCCATCTAAAACTCTGACTATAAATTTAAATAATTTTTCATGAGGAATTTAAAAATGTATCTTTTTTAAATAATTGTTCTTAGAATTTTGAAATATATGGAGCTTTACCAAGGAATTGAAACCTTTTTTTTATATCTCTTGGTTTTTTACTTTAATAATTGCCATATAAAAATGCAGCATAATTTACAACTTGATTTGCACATTTGTGCAACAATTCCATGTCTAGGAAATATGTTAAATAAAAGGGTGTTCCCTTAAAACAAACCTGCAGAGTTATGATTATATAAATAGTATAATAATGGTTAATTTTATCAAAAACTGTAGCATTATTAATTGATATATGACTATTATTTAGCTTTACATTTCGAAGAGAGAAAAAATATTAACGGTCACCCTTTAATTAAATTATTCTCTTAACAACCAAACCCATGCACTATCATGTCAATTTTTATTTGAGAGAGTGAGTTTTTAAGTGTTTGTTTATAATTTACAAACACAGTTACCGAACATAATGTCCAATAAAAACACAATTAAGTCGTGTTTTTATGGTTCCTTTGCTAGTTGTATGTTTGCTTTGGACAAAAAACATTAAGTTTTTCCGAATTATAATTGCTGTCAATTACGAGTAATTCTTGACCAATTCAAGTAAAACGGCATATGAGTTAAGTAAAAATCTTCACAATAAACTGCTGTATTTAATCGGTAACAGCTTTCTCAGACCACCTTCCTTAACATAAACTCATTTACAGCATTTCGAGACTGTTTAAATATTTGCTGTAGACTTTTGGTATGCAAAATAAAACAAACAAAAATACGAACAGCATCAACATACAATAGTCTCGTACAACATCGTTATCTTTGTACAAATATAAAGTGGCAAAAAGAGATTCATTATAAAGACCATTACTTGGCATCATTAAGGATGCTTTTCATGGTCATTATTTTAAGGCAACAGCTGTGTCTAACTTTTGTCTAGGGGTTGGGTATATAAAACAGCCAACAAAAGAAAAAAATCCACAACATTAGACAGCATTTGCAAAACGAGGCCAATGATGAAACATAATATCGTTGCAGGCAGCACACAGCTCGTACTCGTATAATTTGTTCATCAGTAAGAGCAATCCGTACATAGTAGTTTCAGCAAAAGAAGCTTAACACCCACTTAGTTCATTTGCATACAAACATACATGTATGTTAAGGGGTCTTTATTAAGATTTTTAAATGCAATTATTTTTACATTTTACATATAAGTATTTTAATATATTAATTTTTTTTTTTAAATACGATCCGGGCCACCAAGTTAGACTGCAACCCATCATCGGGTCAAGAATTTGTATCACTAAAAATATTGATTTGAGTGAACTTCAAATAAAATAGTATGAGAGTAAGCCATGATGCAAATTTTATTACAAATAAGGTCTATCTTGCAAACAAAAGAACCTTGCAGTATGTGATGCAGGTATAATACTATGTTCAGACATGCACTTTAATTGAGTCAGTAAAATTTCAAATTAAGTTTGATGTTCACACACATACCTAATTAGCATATGAGAGCTAAAAATGTTTTCATATTGTTCATGAAAACTTGCGTGTGTAAATTTGGGAAACTAGAGAGGAATTTCGCTTTAAAAGCAATTTTTCTATGCGTATTTTTAAAAGAAATACATTTTTTTAAAGTATTTTCGGTAAAAATTTTATTGAATCAAATTAACTTGTCAATTTTATTTCGTTTTATTTTTAGGAGATTTAATATTGTTATTGAATTAAGAGCTTAATTGCGTAAAATTCCTAACTGCACAGTTATAAGTTACGTCATTCCTTCAAATACAAATACAAAAAAGGGCCTAGAAGTAAGGAAAAGAATAGAAATGTGACAAAGTGATAGAAGAAATAGTTACAGAATATACGCCGTTATTCAATCAGTGTTGGAAGAAGTTCATGTTCGGAGAAGGTAACGAGCGATCGTAATGCTAGATACTTTCTTCATTCTTAAAGGCACAAGTACAGGAGATGAAGACCCAAGTACAGGAGATGAAGACCCAAGTACAGGAGATGAAATATTGTCTTTGAAAAAGTTGTAATACCCAATCATCCTTACCAATATATCCTTGAATTGCGCTTTCTGGAATTATAAATTATTCTTAGTGCATATCGGCCTTAATCAGTCGTGTATGCCTACATGTGGTTACACGCTTCCATCTGACATGAGCAAGTTCGTTATAAGTATTGTAATTGAGCTGTTTACAAAGTGATGCTACAAATGTAATCCACATCTGAATACTGCATTAGTACCAACACACATATCATATCAGCTTGTAGAACGCTACAGTCATTTGAGATTTTGATCGCTATACAGATCCCCAACTCCCCAGTGTGGACAACGCCACCTTACATTTTTATTTTGAAATCGTTTATGTAGATGTTCAAATACATCAAAAGGACGTCATTGCTCTCCGTCGATATCGAATTTTCTGACAAAAATATGAGAAGTTTATATCCAAGTCAAAATCAGATGCGGATCCAGGGGTGTGATAATAGAATATTTTTCTCCCTCTAAAATGATTTAAAATAAACGTTATTCCATCTGAAAATTTAAACAATTTTTTGGTCCGCGATTGGCCCCGATTCCAGAATGGCCAGAGCGGTTCTATTCGATTCTCTCATATATAATGGCACCGCTATTAAAGTTGCGGATTCCTGACACGATTTTTTTTTACTTTATTAAAAATGTCCTAGAAGTAACAAATGTTGTACAAATATAAAAAATAAATTATTATAATTTCTCTAAACATCTCCAATACGAGTAAGCGCGCCTTAATTATGGCGTTTTCGTTTCATAAAAAGGGTACATGATTACCACACACTAATTATTAGAAATTTATATAGATCATATAGGGCAATGCCATTCGCCATTATTAATGGTAAAATCTATTTAAAAAAACTCCAATTTTTGTGGGCATAAACATTTTACGAGTGTAAGAAAAGAACGAAAAGTGTTGCACTTTGTCTAGAAAACTAATTACCGTTAGTTTCGCGGTACCAAGAATATTTAAGAAACTTTTATTATTCCGCTTAAAAGGTTATACATCATTGGGTATTTAATTGCTGCACATATACAATTAAAAAGTAATATTTTAATAAATTCCTTTGTGATTTTCTTTTCAAAATACAATTTGCTTTTCTAAAGAGAAACTTTAATCTTAAATAAAGAAGTCTTAAATCTTAATATAATCATTATTATTATTTGTAAGGAAGAGTGTGTTAATGACCAAGCTACAACAACAACACGTATTAAATCCCCAACAAATTGATGACGTTGAATGGTTACGCGAAATCAAGGTATCTACATTTCACAATGAATCTGTACGTGGCTTGTAAAGCCCATAAGCTTTCGTTTGTCGTTTGTGATTTAATACAAGAAAAGAGACAACAACAACAACGAGAAAAATAAATCAGAGTCTGACTGCAGCAACAAAACAGTGTTGTCAGATTGGCAAATTTCGCACGGTTTTTTTTTTTTTGAAATGGTGACTAAACATTTTTTTATGGGGGATAAGGGAATTTTTCGGAAATATATTATATGGTCTAAGCACATAACACTGGTTTTTGGGGATTTAAATTAAACATTTGATTACTCGTATACAGTTTTTAATTAGTCACATATTTACTTTTTTGAGATTATTGTAATTTTATTAGCATTTCAATTGTACCTGTTTTATTATTTATCTATTTGAATATGAAGTAAAAATGGCTTTAGGCCAATTTTAACAACATACTTGTCTCAAACATTTTTTTGGCAAGTCTTTCGACATATCTAATGATTGTCTGATGCGTTTTTCTTTAAAAATAGAAAGCTTGCTTGACAATACATTCGGAATACCTCGCAGCTGCACTAGTGGCTAGCTAGATGTTCATGGTATGTGGCATGCAAGATTTCCTTTAAGTCACAGAAAAGTCAGCAAGACTCAAACAAAAATGTTGGTTCACTTGCTGTACAATACTTTAGGAAGTTATTGTAAACTGTCAGAGTTACCAATGCCATTCAGCTGTCGAAATATTCAGTAAGGTTCGCTAACTCACCATACACAATTTCACGTTTGTCGAATGTATAGAAACTATTAAAGAAATATTATCGCAATTCCGGATCAGTTGTAAATTGCAACGCGAATTTTGTTGGGAGGTCGGTCGTCATCATGGCTTCAGCGCAACTCGTCACACCCTGAAAAAGTTTGAGATATTTTGGGCCTAAGTATCCAATCAGGCAGAGATTGGTGTATGATTGGTACATAGTAGCCGGAGCGGCCAGTAGAAAAGAAGATCCAGAGAGTCAATCCGGCTTTTTTTTGGATTAGATAGACAACGCCGTGGGTTTGCTAATTGAACGCTCGAAGTGTTGGCATTGTATTCAAATTGAAGCGAAGCCGATATTATGTGATATTCCGTACATAATGGGCTATATGCGGCTTAAAACAAAAAGTGAAAAACAATTTATTATCGCAAATCCTTGTTGTTTTATTGAAATTTCTTTTCTTATAGCGCCATTTTATGAATATTAAATTTGATTTTCTATAAATATTTGATATAACAAAGTAACGTTTCTTACGCCAAAGATTTTATATGTGTCGATTTTTGGAATGAATTTCCGTCATTCCCTGTCAAGTTTGGTTAGAAGACAAACCGGTGTCGGCAATGTACCATCTTTAGTATTCTTTTTCGTGTTGTCCGTTGATCATTTAACGAAATTCCTGGAGTCTTTATTGAAAATTAATATGCATTTTAAAAGTAATATCACTTGTTACCACACGTTCGAAGCACATTAAGTAATTGTAAAATTGTTCACTCTGAAAATATACAAAACGAGGAAAAGTTTAGCAAATACGTTAACAATTTATAGAAATATTAACAAATTAAACAGTATATACATAAGCACAAAAACCCCCTAAAAGTACTGACAACAAAAAAATATTGGTTTTATGGGGATTTTTGGTGATTCATTTGGGAACACGACTCGAAAAATATCTGGGAACCTTGGAAACAGTGCTGAATTTTTTTTGCTGTTTTCTACACAGCATATGTTACAACAAAAAGCCTTCTTTTGTACAACATTAAACTCAAGGCAAAAATAAGGATAAGAAATTACAGAAGCACAACAAACCAAATTAGTCATGGGCACAAGGCGAATAGACCATAAGAAATTTGTGCGGCAAAATGTTAGAAGAGAATAAAGTGGCTGAAAATATTAAATATTCTCTTAATTAAAGGTTAACCGGCGTTGATGAGGTTTAAACTGATTTTAAGGAGGGTGTTTATCACACTGGGCTGTCCATACGTCGCTCTTAGCTAAACAAGCGTGTGTGATTTTAAATTTCCTACAGTAATGACCTTTCGCTGGCAAAGTCTCCTTTAAATAATTCCTAATTACTTTATAACACAATTAACTTTATTTTATTTTAATAATAATTGCTTTCCTTTTTGGGTTTAATTGCAGGTTTGGTTTCAAAATCGCCGAACCAAATGGCGCAAACGTCATGCCGCTGAAATGGCCACCGCCAAACGTAAGCAGGATGACATGGGTGGTGGCGACAATGGTGATGATTGCAGTGAACCCATGGACAGTGATAATGAAAGTTTAGATATTGGTGAAAATCCTGTGCAAAGAAAACGCAATCGTATGGAGGATAATTACAGACATTAATTTAAGTGAAAACAAAAACATAAATTTTATAAAACAGTCACACGAATTTAATTTAATTTCAATGTAGAAAAACATAAAAGAAAATTTTATTATTATTAAAAAACTTTTGTAAAAAAATTATGTTTAAGGGTCAGTTTTTTGGCATGAGTTTAAGGAAACGGATCTATTTCTCAAGTTTAATATTTTAGTATTTATGAGGGTGGTCTCCGATTTGACCACGGTTCTACTTTTTCAGCCCATTGTTTTGTTTAATTCTACGTTTCAGGTATGATGTGGCGAAAAACTTAAGCATTGGTGGTAATGGATAGGCGCAAAACTTTAACTATTTAGTTGTACAGCACCGAACTTTCGCACAGCTTTTTCATGTCCACAATTGTCAAGAATTATTCCCCTCGGGGGCACATCGTTTCGTTGATACCGCTACCGCGATATATGGCTGTTCAGGCGATATGGCACAACCAGTCCGCAGGGCATTATTGCGCCCTGAAACTGGAAGATAAGCACATTTGAGGTTCGAGCAGTAATTACACGAATATTACAACGGAAACTAGAAGATCTCTGCACAACAAGTCGGGGTTTGAACTACTCAACAAGGGAGAAGTACATGATACAGGCAGTCGCGTTGCTTTCACTCGAGTCTTGAGACCACCGTCGGATATAATCGAAAGTTAGGTACCGATATTCATTCTGCCCTTGTTGTGATTTAAGGAGCATACGCTACCCAGGTAAAAGGCCTCTTAAATGGATTAAGGCCTTTTTAAATTAAAGGGTGACCAGTAATTAAATAACGTGTTATTATTAAATCTTAAATCTAAATCTTTACTATCTGAAATCTATCAGGTTGCCGTAATTTTGCCACCACCCTGGGTTGTATTTTAAATTTTCACGCTGTCAATTTATGTTGCAAGGTTGATGCAAGAAACTAAGAATTACTTAGATGAATGCGGAAAAACTCACCCGGACCATTAATAAAGACCTACCTAAGTTCTTATAGAGAAGCTTTTCAAATCAAATAAAACAAGCATTTCAAATGTTTCAAACTTAAGAACAAGCTTTTTTATTTCTTTTACTTTAAAAAGTCTTCTAAAGGCAACATTGTGTTTCTATAAACATTTTAATATTTTACATCATATTCTCTTTAAGCATTTAATAAACTAATGTAAATATTTAATTCTTAAATAAGAATTTAACAATTAGAAAATACTTTACTTTGCACATGTATAAAATTGTCTTAAAATTAAAATAAAATTTATCATAAAACATACTCTAATTAATTAATTAATTAAATTTAAAATTAATAAAAAATATAAATATAAGATAACAGTTTTCCTAGCTTATTTAAATTATAAATTATTGTATTATACTTAAAATGAATGACATTAAAACAAAAAAAAAAAAAAACGATACAACTTGAAAAAAAATTTATTATTTACTTGGCTTTCGTGGTTGTTGTTTTTTTTCCAGAATGAAATTTGTTCAAAAAGGAACAATGGCTTTTATTTCCATACAGGACCGAACGATCAGGCAGCATATATGTAGCTATCGTCTGGAAGAAGGAATATCATTTGAATGTGCTCATAAATCTAATCAATAAAATGTTGTCTTCCTTCTAAACATCACAAGATATGATCATCTAGTTAAGTGCCAGTTAGCCGAAGCAAGCCATAAGAGTCATTGGCTTAAAAATACGAACGATGTTTTAATAATACCCATTTCAAGGTTTCCAGGTATTTTTTTCATCACATTCGTAGCATGCGGTCAAGCTTTACTATACTGCAAAATTATTTTATAGCACTTCTAGTTGTTACCCTTCCGATACGGTTTATTAAGGATCACCAATCAGTTTTTGAACTCATATGAGCACCTTATAATGCACTACAATGTTCTGCCGAATACGAGTATAGGGGTTGACCCAGCGGCGGAATCTCGCCTGGATACGCGCCAGTACCTGTTATGATATACCTATAGCCAAAGTTGTAAGATTTAAAAAAACAATTGTTTTCTTGGCTTTTTTTATCATTTAAGTTTCTCAGTTAGAGTGAATTTACTTCTTTTCTTATTATTCAAGTAAATTAATTCAATAATTAAAATAAAGCGAAAATCAATGTACTAAATTTATATGCATTTGAAGGATAATGAAATAATAAAAGTGACTATGTAATTTAAAGTTATAAATAACAAAAAAAGAAATTTAAAAGAAAATAAAATTAATTAAGAATTAAACTCAATTGCTTTTTATTTTAAAAGTAGAGAGCAAACAGCGGGAAAAATAGCATCATGCGGTGTTTTAAAAATGTTCTCCCTAAGAGCAATCGAACTTTAAACTATCCAACAATAGAGCAAAACCAGTAACTCTGTTTCGCTAATAAGGCGTGATAGGAGATCATTTTGCATTTAATCTTAAAATTTTGAGTTTAAATTTGCAAGTAATCGTTAAGTTTGTAATGAGTCTAGCAAGCACAACTACTGCAGCGATCGCCTATACATATTTTCTTATGACCTGAGGTCCAACTATTCTTACCCAATCCGCTATTGGCCGCAACTCAACGAAATTTGGCCTACGTACGAGTAACAAGGATTACAAGGCCATAATAACGACTATTCGATTATATTTGATACTTATGGCCACAGTTAAGACGATATTGCTTCTTAACGAACCCAGAAAAAACTTAACGCTACTGAGATTTGCCTAATAATCGCTTACGTAATGTAGAAGCCATTTTGTTTTGAAAAGATAAGTTGCAAACAGCAAAGTCGCTGCGCTAAATATACTTATATCGCTTTTGCGTAATCCCGATGCTCATTGCTACTTTAGGGTGACGCGGTAGTAAGGATAGTAAGTTAACAATGCCACCCAGCTGTCAAAATATTTAGTAAGATTTGCCTATCATTATGCATCGTTGCACCCCTGCCTAAAGTTTGGAACTTATTAAAATATATTACCTAAATTCCGGTTGCGCGCAGGCAATTCGTCGCATCCTGGAAAAGTTTGAATGTGAGTACCGACTTTTGGACCTTAAGTCACCAACCAGCAAGTATGGAAGGAAACCCAGAAATATCGATTTGGCGCCGATCAGTTGAATTGGGCGATACCAGAGAATCCTGTCGGCTTATTTTGAGTATTGGATTTGAGCCTATATTCTTATAAGAATTTACTGAGACATGAATTGAAGCTGAACAACTATAAGCAACGCCGGGAGTTCGCTAAGTGAGCGCTGCCAGTGAAGCCTAATTATTACATAAATAATACCATAAATGTAAATTCAAAATAAAGCCAGTATTCCTTTGATTAACAAGAAGTTTCAAAGTCCAAAAAACGGCATAACACTGACCTGTAAAAAGGAAATTGACGATCAATATTACATTCATTGCTTCCACTAAACAAGTCATGGCTATTATGTTGATAGTGAAACTTAATATTGACGTCTTCAAGGATCAGCTCAGCATAATTTGGTATGAGTTCTTAAGATTAATTTTTATAATAACAGCTCGATCTCAAACAGGATTTTTAGAATATTTCATGTTGCTGAAGTTTAGAAAAAAATTAAATATTCCAATGCACATAAAATTTAGGAAATACTATTCGATCTTAGACCAAGGTTCCTCGAATTTGGTGCTTACGTTAGAATTCTTTAAAAATATGTTTGCTCGTATGTTATCCTCTATCTATTTGCTTTTAAATTATATGAAACAGTCGCTAATCAACGTGGTTTATATTTTAGTTTTTGATCTTTTAGGCGCGGATGCCGCTAGAGAAATTTTGTTAAATTTCAAAAATTATTTGTGTATGAAAGAATAGATTTTTAGTAAATTTGGATGACATTTATTTACGTCAATATGCGCCTGCATTTTCGCCATAAAAACGAAAATAGTGAGCGTTCCTTGCCGTATTCTAATTTGCTAATCGGATTACACTTGCTTAGGAATTTTCCGAAGCAACACCTCAATACAATACTGCAATTTTGCTAATTAATCTTCAAATCCTAAAATTGAAAAGAACAACAGGATTTTACTAAATCCTGGTTTAACTCAAACCAGACACAGAAATTTCTTGAGCATCAGGTAAAATGTGCAAAAATTAAATGTGAAAAACAGCAACAAAATACGACTTATTGACTTTCGAGGTGATAAAACCTTAAACCAAGAAAATTAATTGCCTGAATGCAATTAATCATTGATACAAAAGATCCCCAGAGACTCACGTTCACGAGCAGTGGCTAACAACTGCTCAAACAAACACACATTAAAGCCCATTCACACGCATTTGGTCTAGCAGTACACAGTCGCACACACACAAACACGTCCCAGCTGGTAGCCGATTTTCTAGTAATTCACACAACATTGTGAATTGTTTGCGTAGATTCATATGTGCATTTTCGTTGCATTAATGCAAAAGAATTGTAAAGAATCGAGTTCTGGGTAAAAATTTAACAATTGCTGAACGTGATGTAGAGCCAAGAAGAAAAATACGTCAAGAGAATATGTAATATTTACACTGACTGCTAGCAGGAGGCAACCGGAAGATGGAGTTTTATTGAAAACAATCATAAAGGGAATAACAAAAAGGAATTCTAACTCAATTCCCATTCAAATAAGGAACTTCATTAAAGTCCAGGTAGAGTATGGACTTCACTTACATATGTTATGTAAAATACACTTGTGCCTGATGCACATTACAAATTTCCTTTTAGCACTCAGACGTGTTGTTTAGACAGTGTTTCAAGCAATCAATAAATCTCCTAGAAATTAATTGAAGTCAAATAAACCTTTAGATGTAAGAGTATTAATTTTTCTTTATTTTAACCATTGACTTTGAGTAATACAGTGGTGTCTGCTACAGCGACATGATCATCAAAGAAAAGTTACAATTATCGAAGTACCGCTAATGTGTTCATTTGTTGTGTATAACGTGAAAAGGTTCGCTTTAAGCTGCGTTTCTAAAATCTGGACGAACAAAGCACAAAGGTAAACAATGCTTTGATTACTTTTCTTAAACATTTTTACATCTATACCTTTCTTTACTTGGCAGCTAAATATCAATTTCCCTGTGTCTTCCATTAGTGATGTAATACAGGAGTTGGAAATGGAATATCAGTATTACAGTCCAATTATAGTTGGAATCACTTGTGGCAAAAACATCAAAAGAAAACGACCGATGAATTATAATTAAGTGACTGCCGTCGGCCTTTTACAACTATTAAAATATTTTAAGCAATTGTCAACGCTATTGCTTGGAAATATCTCCAAAATGACAGCAACCACAGAGCAAGAAAGAAAAATAAAACAGATTCCTTTGTAACGGCGTTTTAGTCAGCAATCGGAAATGCTTTGCGTAGCGTACAAAATGTTTGTAAACTCATTGCCCACAGTGGTTATGGCGATAAAAGCGTTCATGTATTTTGTTATAAAAGGTAACCCAAAAGTGCCTAAAGTACGATGCAAATAAATCACATAAAAACGATGTGTAAAATAATCAAAACAAAAGCCAAAAACCAAGAATATTTAATAATTTGTGACAAAGAAACATTGGTTATTAAGGCACACGGTGGTGCGCCAGGCCAAGTTCAGGCCTAATGCACACAGTGTGTATATTACACGAGACCATTCGTGCTGTTGTTACCCGCCTCATAACTTTGCTTCCTTTAATAATAAAACAATGAAATTTGAAACATAGGGATTCTATGGATAGTTAAACTCATAGGCCGAGATATGAAGGTGTAAAAAGTTCATATTTTTCAACATATTCACTGACTTACTGATTCACTGACTCACGTAAACAAACAAATCTGGGGGTCTATGTTTCCCCCTAATTTGTAAGGGATACTTCTACTATAGCTGGAGAGCTGATATTTGGTATACTGGTTGGTTTTGGAGAAGAAGTAAAGAGAAATATTGCTACCTTTCATCTAGGGGACTAGGGTTCCCTCTTGTTTGAATCGAGCATTTCCACTATAGGTAGAGAGCTGAAATTTTTTATAACTCAACCGTCTGTAAACTTTAAAAAACAAAAATAACTTGGAAAAAGGAATTCAGATCCGCAAAACAACATAAATGTGAAAATAACGCCAAGTTCCTATCGAAAATTGTCGGCCGTAAAGAGTATCGAGATCAAAATGAGGACCAAGTTTTTCATATGTACATTTCTAGGCAACTTGGTAACCTGGCAAAATTTGTGTAACTTTCTAATATGAGAAAGGATTATGTGAAAAATTTTACCAAGCTAGCAAGTTGCCTAGAAATGGGATGGTATTAGATTCTCCTGGATTTAGATTTAATAAGTTTCTATATATATATATATATATATATATATATATATATTCTCTATTAAATTTAAAAAAAAATTAAATAAATAAAAATTTCTCATCCCTATGTTTATCAGATAATAATGGCCATGCTCAATTAACTTCAAAACTTAATGCAATAAAATCTAAAGCCGAAACTATAAGCACAAAAAATAAATTCTTATGGTTCGCTTTTCACAAGAATATATTTTTTATGACCCGACACAAATAGTGAATTCCGCAGTTATAATTCATGTGAAAGAAAATTTTGATCACCACTGCTACCATACATAGGTGCTTTTCAAAGGAAAAAAGATTTGAAATATATCAAACAACTCGGAATTCATTTCTAAGTAAATTTAATAAGTCTGTCCATTGACGTCGGAATATTCATTTTGCTTCGTGGAAACTGAGCCCGATATTAAGGATGTAATGTTAGCAGAAAATAAAGTGCCACTTCAACACACTCAATATAACTAAATATGGGTTCTGGCCATTTTAAAGCCACTCTTAGTAGCACATTGTTAATTAACACTTTCTTTCATTGAATTTAATCTTAAATTTAATTTCGCAAAAGTAAAGTCCAGTGGAGTTGCGTCGATCCCTCAAATGAACAAAAATTACGATTAAAAAATTAAATTTTTTTGAAACGTCCCAAAATTTCCCAACTACTCTTAGGCTACATTCCCGCTTGCACGAGGGTAAGGTGTATTATTACCATAATTCGAGTTTTTTAAACATTTCTTTTCAAGGATAAAAAAGTTATTTAAGCCTTCAATTATTTTTAGTTTAAGTTTTTTTAACATTTTATGTGTCAGCACCCGCGCTTTGAAACTAATGAGTTCAGCTTAATTGTATTTTTTAAGTCTTCTTTAATATTTGTTTGCTTCGTATGTGTGTGTGTCATTACATTTAAAGAATGATTAATGTCTATCAATCTGAACGTTAACAATGGTTGAGAAAACGCAGTCGTAAGATCGTATTATTATGATGGATCATTAACTAGAGGCGAAGGTGACCTCGTGCAAATAATTGGTTTGAAGTTTTTGTGTTTTCTTTTTAATAATGATTGTTTGACACAAACTAAAACCTGTTAGATATTTAAAATAGATATTGCTCGCATATCAAGATGAATTAATTACGGCGCACGGCAGTGCGCCAGGCCAAGTTCAGGCCTGAAGCACAGTGTGTATATTACACGAAACCATTTTACCCCTGTCGAAACTTTGTTTCCTTTAATCCTAAAATAATGAATCTTGAAAATGTTACCAAGCTAGAAAATTGCCTATATGAAGAACTTGGTCCTCATTTTGATCTCAGTACTTTTTACGGCCGATATTTTTGGAAGGATATAATTTTACACTGATTCTTCCGGACATTAAATTGTTCAACTGTGCAATATATTTTACATCTTAAATCTCTATGGCCATCTTTAAGAAGGTCACCTTAAAGTATAATAATTTCCTTTTTTCACTTTTTGACAATTAATTAACTTCTTCGTTAACAATAACCAGACTTAAACAGAAAATATCACACTTTTTATTTGTCCCCCTTTCATATTTTATTTTATTCATTTCATTCATTTTGATTTTCTTGGATTTTCAATGATTGACACTTCGTCAATCATTCTCATGCAACTGGTCATTGGTTCCATTCATTAAATTCTTCATTTGTTTATCCAGTCATAGTTTTCAATTCTTTTCACCTGTTGTTCCTTTAGTTTTTGACATGAATGAATTTTCTATGGCCCTTTTCACTTAATTTCTTAACTTTATTTTATTTTGTTCTCATATTCGCTTGTGTATGCATGTGTATTTTTAATCTTTATGACTTATCAATCATAATCCCTCTTCCGGTTCTTAAAGGCTTAAGTGATTATGTTCTATTATATATTTTCATTGCAATAACGCACTTTTATTCGTTTGCCAAGAATTTGAATTTCTTGTTTGTTTGAAAATTGTTTCGCCATCGGGTTGAAAAGTTATTGGATTTGAAAGTGTTTTAATTATTAAAATGGTCAAATATGATCCGGTGACAACGGCTTTTCATTAATCTTTTGAGGTAGCATCGTTTTAAAAATAAAATGCACTAACATTGTTTTTTTATTCCATGAAATTCATAATTGATTTGATTAATACTTTAATTGAATTATATAATATTTAATTAATCTTAACAATAGTAGGAGAATTCTGTTTTGCACAGGGCGAATCCAAGGAGTGGCAAATATAACATTTTCCTTCTTCAAATGATTAACCAAAAACATTTTCCCAAGCGAAAGTTTCAAATAATGTTTGTTTCATATTCCATTTTCGTCCCTTATCTTAGGCTAGATCTGAGGCTGGTTTTTTGTAAATAATATGTTCAACCAGTGCTTACCCAATTGGATATATACCTCCCATGTTTCTCTAGAAATCAGTCACCTACGTACCAAATTTCCTGAACTAATTTAGGCTTCTCATGAGACCATAGAATAAATAGAATTTTTTTCATATTAGAACCGATTATAAGCTTTTTTTTGCGCATTGGCCCCATAGGCATCAGAGATCAGTAATCGTTTTTTCGCTACTTATGGTTATTCATGAAGTTATAAATATAAATGAGTATAGATAATTAAAATTCAACTAATCTGATGTACTCATACTCAAACCAACGTTGACTTATAAGTTTAAGTAGCAATAAATAAAAATCAAACGTCCACATCAGACTCATACCATCCCAAATTTGTTTGATTCATAAATCAGCTGAGTTTGATTTATAATTTAAGAAAATACTTAAATTACTCCCAACATATTCAACTCATCGATGTATGTAACAATAGGTATAAAACTGTAGAAAAATTAAACCAAACACGAGGCCGTCATCTAGCAGGCACAAACATATAGCATGCCGTAACTGAGTGCACTGTCAGAAGTTCTGACGTATACTCCCACGTGGTGGTGGCCGGTAATAGGTTCCTGTCTCTGCAAGGACTCTTGCTAAATAAGTCGAGCGGAGAGAAGTTAACACTCTCGTAGGAACTCGGGTGTTTATTGGCCAATGGAGGAATTCTGAAGGGGTGGATGGCACACCTTCGAAAGATACTCCTGAGGAAGAGGCTGTGACTGTAGTACACATTGTGTGTGAATGTACAGCACTGGCTAGCATATACGACTTAGGGCCACCGGCAGACACTTCTTAAGTGTAAATGCCATGGTGGACCTAAGCCTTAAACAAATACTAGCAATTACAAGCAACTACGTGATTAGGAAAAAGGTCGACAGTCTGAAATCACTATAGTCGATAGCAAAGGCTAGTGATAGCACGAGACTTGATTGAGACTAAGATAATCGTAAATTTAAAATCGCTTGCCTGAAATCAATGCGAGGAAAGAAGGGTCGAAAAGGGATCCATAACGTTAGCGATCTGCTTCGATATCCTCTTTACATTAAAAAAAACCAAACATGAGATATGCCGTACAAATCTTAATTTCTTTATTAAAAAGTAGTTAAAATGGAAAGTACCATACTAACGCAACGAAGCAAATACTCAACCTCATAATGATTATTTGAATTTTCATATGCTAATCATACTTACTTTCCATCGTCTTTATGCACTGAGTGAAGGAACGTCAAAGTTAGCAGCATTATAAATGTTGTAAACTATCAGCATGATGAGTGCCCCAAAATTTTGTGTAGCAATGAGGAATGATAACATTGTGATAAGAATGAATGCGTATAAGTACAAGGAGAATATGAATATTGATTTAACACTATTCACTTTTCAGTACTTAGCGCTGACCTCTGATAAATACCTTTGTGTGTGGTAATTGTATGGCGGCCTGCTCGGTAATAACTTGCCTACCTCGTCGCTCGTTGTTTATTGTTTGCCATCTTCGTACATAACCCATTAATGCAGTGGAAATACTATTAAACGCACTACGAATTGACTCCACATGGAAGGAAATGCCGAGAAGTTCCATAAATTGGTGAAGTTTTACACCATAGTGGAATAAAAACACTATACAGCCTGAAATAATCAACGCAAGGAACAGTGCGTTATACAATCGTTTTAGGCATCACAAAATTACATATGTAGACAAGACTATATACTAGTATACTACATATATACAACAACTACATACTCATTCAAATATAATCAAAATCGATTTGTGAGCAAGTAAGTTTCATGTCGCTTGTAATTTTGTTGTTCTAATCTATTCAGGCTGGTTTTAATATGAATTTTGATATGTCATAGACAGTTGTATTGAGACCTATCTGATTTTCATAGTCATCAAAACTACACACATACACATATAGAGGCAGACTTTGCCCACCCACAAGTACAAATAACAGACAGCTACGCACACATGCATCCATTTCATAGCAAAACGAAGTGATTGAGAAAAGGACTCGCAAAAAACTCGATAAATAAACAGAAGTATGGAATTTAGGTTCATTGGTTGTAATGAGTATTTGCTCCAACTGAGTGTGTTTTCTATAATTTAATTGGCAAAACGAAACAATGACAATATATTTATAACAATAATCATAACCTTTATAAAACAACTGCTGCCAATTAGGAAATTCAAATTGTATTTGTCGATTTACAAGTATGATAAGCTAATTTTTTTTAAATGTCCTTATCTACAAATACTCGTCTGTGCCCTAAATTAACGTTTTAACCAAACAAATCATACAATATTATGACCGTAACCAAGGTTTCTATAGCGAAGGGTAAGTTTGTGTAAATTTATAACTTTAATAAACAGTTTGCAAGGTCCAATCCCGAAAAATTAAGTGAAAAATACCAAAAATTGAGTCAGAAACTTAGAAAATTTGTTAGTGGGGATTTAGCACACAATAGATTATTAGAAAAATGTTGTATAAAAGCGGAGATTTTTTTCGCTTTTTGCATTCAACCACACCGCTTAGTTAGGGACCTATATAAATGTTCAATCGTAGTGAAAATTTACGCAGAAACCAACAAATTTAGCAATATTTACACAAAAATCAGAATTCTTTTAAGAATTGAAATTTCACCGAAAAATTACAATAATTTGTAAGTCAACTAATAATAGAAAATTTACCATTAATGTATTCGAAATCCTGAAAAAATTTACAAATATTTTAATTACAAAAAGTCTAAAATAAAATCCCAAAAATCGCCAAAACAATATTATGATATTTTGTAGCAAAATTAAATTTCACCAAAAAGTCTAAAACCAAAATTTTGTGAAAGAGTTTGAAATTTTACCAGAATATAACGTTACCAAAACATTATAAAAAAAATTCAAATTTCGCAACAAAACAAAATTATTTGTTTTTACCTTTAATTTTATTTGATCGAATTTTTCTTCTAAAACAAATTTACAATAAGTACTTAAATCTTATCTATAAAATATTATTTTTACAAATGTAATAACTAATTTATTGTATTTTAATCTTAATAAACTATCTAATTTTGAGTAGGGAGGTAGGGAAATTGCATAGTAGAGTGTACTACTAGTTTCTTCCTTATTCGCTCGAACTTCTTAATCTCTATGGATATTTTCATTTCTTATATACCAGGGGGCGCATACGAATAGTCGTATGAGTGAACACTTATTAACCAGTGTATTTGATTTGTTCGCAGTTTAATGGCCGCAAGTTTTAGGTTTCCGCTGGAACAGTGAAATTTGTGATTGTTATAGGTGGACTATTTTACCTTTTAAGGGAAAATGTTACTTGAGCACATTTCGAGGGATTCTCCTCTCCACCACGTTATGAACCAGTCCTCTAGCTCCTGAATTTTTAGAAAACCATGACCTTACTTAACGCGTTCTGTCAAATAGCACTTAAGAAGCTTGTGCTAAATAATTTGAGTTATCTTCGTGAGTAGGTCATCATCCCAGAATTTATCGACTGCCTGGGAAATGTTTATAAATATAGCTGAAGAATATTTTAAAATGTCGGTCTAATAACGGTGTCAATTGTATGGACTACGCCTTGCTTGTAAACCAAACTAATGGTCTGGGATAAAGTTTTGCTCAGCAAGTGTTTGAAACCTAAATACGAGAGGAATAATTTGTGCAACAGTTTGAAGCCTACTGCCAGGCTTCCGGCCTGTAAGACTTAATTTGGCCTGAGTTTTCCCTGGTTTAGGGATCATCACAAGTTCAGACATCTTACAAGAATTAAATTTGAATAGTCAAATTCCTACGGCTGCATTAGGTAAGTTTCTTATCATTGATCCTGTAATACGATTAGGTCTTGGTGATTTGTTCATATCTATATTTTAAATTGCCGACTTTAATGAAGATAACCGAAATTTAATAGGATTCACTGTGTCACTGATAATTAGAAAGTGGAATTATTAAGGGCATGTGGTATGAAAACCTAAGAGATTCGCGAACGCATTTGCTTTTCCACTTTAGATTTTAGCCCAAGTACGGTTTTCAAGTCTTATTGGGGATTCGTATGTAATAGGATATTCTTAGTGCGTTATAATCCGTGTTTTTTTTTGTTAGATCAAAATTTTTTAAATAAATCGATAGTGGACGCTTTTGGTTATGGTCATGTTACATACCTGTTTGCACTTTTTGGATTGGATTTGATGTATTGTATCTTGTTTAGTTGCACTGTTTTTGGTGTGGCACCTGTAAAGATGAATTTATGTTTTCGAATAGTGAATGCGTTCGGTCAATTGACCTGGCCATACACTATTTGTTATTGGGTATAACACAAAATATATATTGTGTTGTTGTTACTTTTAATTATTTATTTCTTTTCTCAGCACTTGTTCCATTGAATTTTTCAATGACAATAGTAACAGTAACAGTTACAACTAAATAAAATCAAAAATTTACAATTAATGGAAAGTATGCGAAAAAATTTCAAATTTGCCAAAAAATTTTACGTATAAAAAATCAAAATTTTTGATATTTACCTAAAATTATAAATTTTTACCAAAGTTAAAATTTTATGAAAAATTTCATTAGAAGTCAAAATAATAAAATAACATCACCAAATAATCTAGAACATCTTAGAAACTATATGTATCACCACAAACCAAAAAACAATAAACAAGCTATCAATCACACTTTAGAACTTCAGACGTAAGCTTGAAAATAAAAACAAAAATGTTTGAAAAACTTTGTTGATTGATTGTTAAATACCTGGTGGCACAATAAGAGATATAATTACCTTTCAGCATTTACTAAAGCCGTGACTCTAGCAATCACTTCAATATCACTGTGCCGCCTTTGTTTGTCCAAGTTATTCTCTATTGAGGTTATGTAGACCTTTAACTAAAGTCAATTTATTTTACGTATTGAGCAAGTGAATGTTTGATTGTAAAATAGATTTTTAAATACTTAAAATTCTCAGATTTTACTAAAAGAAGGAAACTCTATTTTCACAAGCTTTAATTGCTATAAACTACAAAATTATATAAGTGAATATTAATCACTTACATACTTACATGCACATGTATACTTGAATATGGCGTCAAAAATTTACAGACTGATTAACTAGGAACTTCCTTGCATGTCCTAAATAGGTCTACACAAAAGACATTAAAACTACATAATGCGAAAAATTCAATGGCGACGCGTTTGTCGTCGATCTACGGCTCAGTTGGGAGTTTCTTTCTCATCATATCAACTTCATTTTGTTGAAACATTTCAAAAATATTGTCAACCATACAAGGATTTTTGTACATCTGAGTTATTAGAATGTTTGTAATGAAGAGAAAGCTTTACTTTCATCCAATTGGAATATTTGCCTTTTAGAATGGATAGTGTGACGGTGTATGTTTTGAAATACATGAGTGTGTTCAGAATGTTTGAGATTCGACGCATTTTGAAAGTCAATTAAGAGAATATTTTATTAGTTAGTGACTTCGATTTTTTTTCCTGTTCTTAGATGGGAAAAATTATATACAGATTTAGATAAATAAGAAAAAATTTATTTTGTGTTTGTTGTTGCTTAATTCTTAAATGAGGGCAAGAAGAGCAAGTTGAAGTCCCCGCTAATATTTTTTTTGTGATCATTTGCATAAATTTTAAATAAACTTTAGTCCTTTCTCTTCTCCTGACTTTATCAATATATCTTTTAACGTTCCTGAAACCTTTCAGATTTGTCGAGTCCAACCATTTTGCTTAACTCCTATCTTGGTTCGCTTCATATTTCCTTTCAACAATTAAGTTAAAGCACAAGCTAAAACTTATTTACAAAAAAAAAAAATACTTTTTCAGCATAAAAGCTGGCATTTAGGAACAACTATTTTCACATACTCAAGCAAAAGAATAATTCTACTTTATCACATTTCAGCTACAAATTTTGAATAAAAATCTACTACTACAAATTCCAAATGACATTTGTTAAATATTTGAATATTGTAAATAAAATTGTCTCTATATTTGAATACGCTGCTAAAGCTCTTTTTCGTTGCCCATATTGATGAGGTTCTATTACTTTTCAAATTTCAATGATGTTTTGTAATTTATTCACCCCCCAGGCTAAATAACTAACTAGCTGACAAATACAGCCACAAGCAAAACTACAACTAACACTAAATATTTCCCATTGCCTTCAATACTTTAAATGTCCTAAATGAATCTACAAGCCTTGATACTACAACTATCATGTGAGTTTGTGAGTGCTCTTTTTATTTATACATTTGTCCTTTATTCGTGCACATAATTTAGTCGTGACTATCGAAGTCTCCTGAATCATTTTGCAACATTTGCTGGATTTTCATGTTGAACAAAAATACAGATCAGTGTATCTTTATTGCAAGGGTATCCTTTAAGCGCAACATTGTGATTTTTTAGTAGACAGAGTCTATTGCTCATTTACTGCGACTTTGGTGCTCAACTCCATCTAATCCCATAACGTATTTATGTAGTCTCTGGTATTGAAGTGTTGGTTGTAGTTATTGGAGAGATGAGACAAAGCGTTTGTTGAATGCTGCTGTCTGCTCATAATTCAGTCAATATAACGTGAAATTTGTTAGCGATAAATACTTTGAATTGCTTGCATTTGGAAAATAGTTATAGTAGTTTTGAAAATTACACAGGCAAACAAGGTTTTGGACTGAAGCAATTGTAAGTTATTTCTTATGAAATCTGAACTATATTTTTTTAATTGGTTCTAGTTTCCCAGATATACTGTTAACTTTAAAATGATTAAGGCGCCACGACATATAATAGTATAACTTGAGAACGGTTTATTCTATTTGGCACAGCAAAGAAAATCACCTCTAAGTTATAGCAACATTGTCTTTAACCCTCTCATTATGAGTGGTAAAAATAAACTTTGAACAGTCCTAAAAGTTGAAATTATTACATTCTTTATTTAACTCGCTTTTTAAACGGTTCCGTTTGTTGTGAAATGGCACTTTTTCACATATAATTGTAAACACGTACGCATTTTATACATATTATTGACAGAGTCCAACGCACACCACATTTATTGCGACATTAGAAAGATATATATTTAAATTAAATGACATATTTCGTTTCAATAAAATTCGATTTTCTTTTACTTCATAACAAGGAAGTATATTTTACATTTTGTTTCCATTTATATAAAAAATCTTAAGCTGATACAAATAGTACCTACCACCAATCCTAATGAGTGGTACTTATTTTTGTGCACCAATAGACAGCTATGTGCTACAATCTAGTTTACTAATATTTCGAAATGGATACTGAAGACATGAGAAAGTTCTTGGAGGAGAAACTAGGAGCGATATGCTGAAAGAATTGTCTGTTCCTAGCAGTGATAGTTATGAGCCAAGTAATGGCAATGACGATGGCAAAACTTCATCGGGTGAAGACACCGGTGAAGAAACTTTTGGAGACTTGCTTGTAGATATATATGTCTGTCCAAAACGAACTATGCTATATATCATTGCAATTGGAGAACCGTTTCGAAAAGGTTAAAGCTGCTCAGTAGTTTCAGAGATGTCAAAAGAAACATTTTTTATGACAAATTATAAAATTTTTAACAAATCATAAAAAATATATAAATACACAAATCTTACTTTTTTGTAGGCATACGATCATTATAAGTTTCAGTAACAAAACGAGCCATATTTAATTAAAATCGATGCATAATTTTTGATTTTATTCACAATTACCGAATAATGCAGAAAGGCATAGCCCATTATGATCTGTATAAGATCCCAAATAATAAGGGCGTGTTTTACATGGACTCATTGAAAAGGCTACATTTCACTTAAGAATCGAAAACGCCATAAGACAAGGGTATGTTGAATAAAGTTGGCACTTCCACATGTTCCACGGCCTCTCTGAAACTACTACTGATCAAATTAAGAAACAAAGTTGCCACGGCTTAAAGATAATATTTTTAATAAATTTCGGATTTATTATTTAACTGACCAGAAGAGCGCCTTCGCAAGTTATGCTAATATTAGTCGTCATTTTTCAGATGAGAGTATATCTATTAAACTCGAATCAATTTGATGAAATCAAGTACGTATTCTAAAATTGATGAAGGCTCATTTGAGCTTGTTTTGGCTTTAAGAATTTCATATATTGATGGTAAATCCTTGTCAGCTAGTACAAGCTTCGAAAGTAGTAGAAAATAATTTTTTTAATTGATGTAATTGATTATCTGAACATTTAATTTCTCGAACTTGTCCATAAACAAGTTATTTCATAAATATTTCTTTACATATCTCTCTCTCTCTCTCTAAATCATAGTAATTCATACCTCCTAACACCATAACGGTTGTACATGAGGGAGATATAGTTGCATTTTAATATATATGTACATATGTATATAGACGAATATATACTTTATTTGTTACCGATCTCTAATATTACCACTTTGTAGGTAGCTGCTGGGGATGTTCAACGGAACTGATGCCAGCATTCGGCGATTCGATTCTGAAAACTCGGAATTTCGGAATTCCAGTATTTGGATTTATTTTATATCGCTACTAAATATTCTCATTTGTCATATTATTTTCAAAATAGAATTTTTTTCATATATTCTTAAAATTGCTATTGAATATGTACTGTGGCGACCCGGCTAAGGTGGCAGCCCGCGAGAATAACCAGTTGATCTGGCAACGCGGTACAAAATTTGATGTTTGGATTTTCCTGAGGCAATCGATATAATTTTATGTTTCAAAAATAATAAAATAAACGTATTAATATAAATAATCAAATTGAATTAATTTTGTTTGTTTGGAAGAATTCGTAGGCTGTTACATGTACAAATGTACAATATTCTTTGCCAGCTATCGAACAACAACTCAACTTCGTATTATAAACTTGCAAAAGCACACCGAAATTTCTGTCGAACGGAATAGCGCTTTCGACGCGGTAGCGTAGTGTGCGAAAATAACTGAAAATGTAGGTATATGAGAATATTTTTTGTTGCTTTTGAGCGACTATGCACTATCTTAAATAATTGTTGTTAATGTTATGTAGGGTAAGGTCGTGAGTTAAATAAAAACTCAAGGGTCAGCTTTCGTTTTTTTTTTTTTTTTAATTTCGAAACAAATCGCATTTAGTCTCAGCTGCTAGAAATATACTATTGTGAACAATCAAAATTAGTGGAATTCATAATACCGATATTCTTCACCGAATGCGCGCCGAAAAATCGTAATACCAAATGGAAATAGGTTCAATCAGCTTTATCGATCACAGACGAAGAACCAAATTCACCGATAATATGGGCAATAGTTCTTCTGAACGAGTGTATGTCACTGCAATCCTTCCTAACACCTGAACCGATTTAGAGGAACTTATTTGTCTGTGCTTGAGTGAGTGCTTGGATGGGTTAGATTTACAATTGGAAGCAGTAGGTTGTACTCTGTTCGATTCTTTTTTTTTCATAATTTGAGGAGAATCAGATATCTCTTATGCCTTAAATTTTTCAAATCTATAGGAAGGTTTAATTAGGTTTAAGACCAAAATTCTTAAGGTTTACAAACCCCAAAAAATTAATTTTTATTTTATTTTTCTTATAGGTAGCTTTCCTATTCGCCTTTTGTTCATTTTTTGCAGTCTTCGAAAATAGAATTATAATTGAAATATTTTCGAAAAATTGTAAAAACAAAAAATTAATCAAGGAATAGAAAAATCAACAAATTAACATCACCAAAAGGGTTTAATTTCACTTATTAAAATTTAATTTAAAAATATATTAAGGGCTCTAATGAAGCTGCTCTTGCAACTTTTGTGCAACTTTCAACAATTAATGTTAATATTATAGCAAAGTCAAATCAAAAACTAATTATTTGAAAACTAAAAACATAAAAGGCTGAGGAATTTTTTTCAAATTTACTTCCAAAATTATTTAAGTTGTCTGAAGGTATAGTTGCTGGTAGGTTAGATTCAGTCCAGAAAAGGATCCAGTTAGTGGCGTCATACCCATAGACACACACTTAAACCACTGGTTCTGTTCTAGCGATTCGAAGCATATTCGCTTGTAAATTTGAGTACCTTTAAAGATTTTTATCTTTTAATGAAACCCTTTTTGTATTTTCACTTATAATTTTAGTAATAATAACAGATATATTTAGTTCTATATGCACAAAAAAGTGGACGCACTTAATTCCAAAAGGTTCTATCTGCAATAAATTTCAATGGTGGTCCAAAAATATAATAAATTGATTGAGTTAGCTTTTCTAAAAATTGAAAAATGTTAAATAACAATTAAATAACTATAAAATAACCATTCGTGCCATTTAATCGTTTCTTGTAAACAACTCATTTGTTCAGACTATAACTTTAAAATATTCTACCCCTGGCCGTTCATGCATTCAGGAAGTCGACAATATCCATTCAAACATTGAAAAAAACTTAAATTGACGGAAGTTTGGTCACCTGTGTCTTTGTTACGAGTTTTACTGGTAGCCAACAGAAAACAACCTTACCGTATCATAGAGATGAGCTCCAGTGACTTTTTTGATTTTGAATCGCCTGCAAAAACATTAAGCTACAGTAATGTACCATTTACCAAAGTTTCTCAGCTTACTTTAAAGAGATGTGACATATTCGATGTAGGTTATAAGCTTAGCCATGGTTCCAAAGAATGGGAAAATGTTTCAATATAAAAAAAGCACACGCCACACTTCGAATCCTACATTTCCAGCTGTAAACAAATCAAAATGTGTGCCAAAACTTACTAAAGACAAAGAAAATGATTTAAAGAGTATGTTTAAGTGGATGCCTTCCATAGACGTAGATTTTTATAACACACTTTTTAATTAGATAAACTCATTTGAAAAAAAATTTAATTTTTAAGAACCAAAAGGTTCTATGTGCAGGGTCACATAAATAATATTAATTTTTTATTCAAATAAAACTCTTATGTTTTATTAAATAATATTTTTTTCATTGTTTTTCAATATTTTAAACACCTTCGGCGCTCTCCTTCTGAAGGTGGTCGAAATATTGAAAAATAATAAAATAAATATTATTTAATAAAACCAAAGAGTTTTATTTAAATAAAATATTTGACCTAGAGCTTGAAGAATTTTTCGAAAAATGACACTGAAGATAACACATAGCCGAAACCGGTTTGTAAACCAAACTTGATGACGGAAATTCATTATAAAATTCATTATAAAATTCTACATCAAAACACAAATCAAGAGTACAAAATTGACATTTGTTAAAATTAGAGTGGTAAATAGCATTTTTTTTAGAACAGACATATTTATTACCATTAGTTTTCTTATTGGCTCCACTATGCGACCTAAAATATATAGACATTTGTTAAGACAATAATAATTATTTACGAGATATTATATTATTTTTGGTGTTTAATATAAAATTGAGCTTGATACTTTATCAACGAAAACGTACACACATATGTACATATGTATGTATGCACATAGAAATTACTACACAGTAAAAAGTTTGGTTTAATTTTAATGCTAAAGCGGTGTGTATATATAACAATTCCAAAAAGAATTAAAACTTCCATTATAGTTATAAATTTATCATGGTGTTAAAACAATTTCCTCAAGTATTTAAGTTTTCAATATATGGTTTTAAATTTAAACTATTTCGGAATTAATTTCAAATTTAATTCCAAAGAAGTTTAAAAACAAGTATGCTAAGTATTAAAATTAAACCAAAACTTTTTACTGTGTAGGTATAAAAATTTTTCCTTACGTCTATGATATTTAAGTTATTTAAAGCTCTTATCCCTCCACTTCAAAACTGTCCAGAGCCAGTGTTACAAATATTTTCTAAATAAATTAATTATAAAAATTCTTGCAATAAAATCGCCCTTTAGAAACATAATTTTAATAAAAATCGTAATTTATTAGGGATAAATTAAAAGAAATTCAGAACAAAAAAACAAAATTTAATATGTTGAAGATGGTAACATTTTTAGATGACGTGTTAAAGATTATTTTTTTAATTAAAAAGAAACGTTTTTCTCCTTATTTTTATGTCACAACTACTCGTGTGCGAATGAATGTGTTCGTAGAATATTTCCTTTTCTTGGAAACAAATAACATAAATTAATGAAATATACCACATCTCTGCGGCCAGGGGCAGAAAGCACTTCATTATGAAACATTTAATAAAGTTAAAAACAATAATTGTTTTTCAACCCACAAAACAAAAGGATCAAAATTACACCATGAATAAAAGAAACAAGAAAACATATATGTATTCCTTGAAAATGTACAACTTAATTGAAAATCTCTCTAAAAGGCAGTTTGTTTCCATAAAAACTACTCAAACTGCAAAACAAAAACGAAAACTCTTCTAGCCGGATGCCATTTTGAGTGAAATCAAAATTGACAGTAAACTCCGCCTAGCGAGAGAGCAGACCAGCATTTCAATGGTAATTGAGTGAGAGTTTTGGCTGTTTCTAGTTCACACTGTTTCTTAGATTATTTTGATTTGCGCAGTTGCTACAGAACTTTATATTTTTGATTGCTTTATATTGTATTCTTTTGTTTTTTGTCATTAAAAGAACAAAAAACAAGTTGCTATTTAATGCCAAAAAAGGGGTTTCAAAAGGTCTCCTATGAAAATGAGCATGAATACGGCGACAACAAGCTTGCTAGTAGATAGATAGAGTCCATTTTGAGTTTATTGTTTGATGATTTGTACATTTTTATTATATGAGTACAACAAAAACAATAATGACAAAAACGAAAACAAGAAACAACAACATTAGAATTATAATCAGCAGAGTGTTGCCATTACAGTTGATTTTATTTTCATAATATAATTTTTAAGTTACAACTAAATTTGATAAAGTAAAAGATTTAATACATTAATATATGTAACTGTATAGCAGCTTTGACTCAAGTAAAATTTTGTTAGAAGAAACTGAACCAAAGTAAAATTGATCATTAAAAAGTAAATAAAATCGCTTAAAATAAATTGGTGCATACAATTATTTGGCAAAAATATATTTTTGGTTAGTTATGACTTGATCAGAAAGAACGTTTCCATTATTTTAAACAACTTTTAAGTTTTTTTTATTAGAGCCCCTAGAAGTTTCCAATTAAATTCAGTCCACATAAAAATGTACAGACATCTGATCTTATATCGCATAATATTATACCTATAACGTGTGGCACAAAAAATTAATGATGTCAGTGCCATTCCTGCCCTCTATGGTACCTACGTCATTTACATAGAAGCTATTAGCTGGATGAGGGATAAAGAATCTTGATCAATGCTTTTGCTAATTGTTGAATTGTGTATGGTTCTAATAGGGCGGTGGATAGCAGAGAAGGTTTGCCAGACAATGGAAAGTAACTTTTACAATGGATGGTAACTTTAAATTTCCCGGCAGGGGTGGAAAATAAAAAATATATGCTACCAACGTTCTCTCCCCAATGCTACCATAACCTACCATTTTTTTAAATGAAATCTTCGTTTTTAAGTAAAAAATAACAATTTCGACATTTATTTAACAAAAACAGTTAGATACATATTTATTTGTATGTACACATATTCTGGTGTAATCTTTTTAACAAGTTCCTTGTATGTAATTATAGTTTTCATATATAATAGTTTTCATATTTACGGCAGTTTTGTTTTTATTAAATTAAGCTCAGAAAATTGTTGGTCTGCAGCAGCTGAACTGTGGGCAAGCGATGATAAATTAAAAATAAAATTACAAAAGTCTCTAAAATAACTTTCATTTAAACCATTCTTAACAGCAGTAAAATATTCGCAAAAGCATTGACATTTGATTCTTGATTTGATATTCCGACAGGGTGTTTTGATGTAGATTTCCATCATCTCTTATCAAGTTCGGTTTGGTGACAACCCGGTTTTGGGTTTTTTCTAGTTGCTCTCAAAGAAATTCCGGCTAGAATAACAAGACTTATCAACGAAGTTCTCACCGGGACGATAGAAACTTGAAGTAAGTGAAGCTTTTTTGTTTTAACTTAAATACGTTTGACTTTTTTACTTCAATTGAAAGGAATGAAATTTATTATAAAATAAAAAAACTGTAATCTTGTTATACCCGAACTTAATTTTTTTGTACCTCGTAACGTTATAAGTCCCAAAAATATATTGGGAATTAAAAGCTGACTACTTCGGCAACACTAAAGGTACATCACCATAAATTAAATGCAATTCAGATAAACAATGATGTTGTTGTTCATATATTTTACACGAGACCATATTTGTTTCTATTATATTCTTTCTATATGTAGATACAAGTATGTACATACGTATGTATATTGTTTATTTTTTTTTTTTTTTTGTAATTGGTCTTTATAACCTTTTAAGCATCTTGTTTTTTTGTTGTTTTTATTATTCTTTGTGTAAATCTGCTGGTAGGTGAATGTATAGAAGTGAGTTAAAGTGTTTACATCATGTTGCTGCAGCCATTCACTTGCGCACTTTTGCCCTGAATTAAATAGGAAATTAATGTGTATGTATGTGTATTAAATCTGCTCTTCTGTGTGTATGCTGCTTTAAAATGTCTGCCATTGTTTTTGGAGCCATCGAAAATCTTTAAATGCTTGAGACAAAAATCCAACAACAATTCGAGGCAACATTTTTTTACATTGGATTTAAAATAGAGATGTAATATATGTTTTTTCGTTGTTGCAATAAAAGCCAAAGTGAATATTTTATTGCGTTATTAAGAAAAATAATATGAAATTTATTGATGCCGCTAAAGAGTTTTTAAATACGAGGGGTATTCAGGATAAAATTAATTTCTTAGGAAAACTACAGCTGAGCTAGCAAAATGTTCAGCTTCTTAAGCGAATTAGTTTCAATGTCATCCTCTAAGATTATATGTAGCCTCGGAAACAGAAGGAAATCGATTATAAAATAAATAAAATAAACTCGACATTCAAAACAGGGTTCCCCTTTATTTTCTGTGCAGAATGTGAAGAAGCGATAACCAGAAGACAATATTCGGCATGTTATATAAAATATTCAGAAAGTTAATCAGTAAATTATACCACATCCGCGACAGTTTGGGGTCAACCTAAAATATATAATAAAATATCTCACGAAATTATTTTTAGAGAAGAAAAATTAAGGACTCAAACCATAAGAAGAAATCAGCCGTTTTCTTAAACCTTAATTTCAACATGTTTTCATTCCAGTCGGAAAGGATTCTTAGTATTTTCCAAGAAAGGCGACATTCCAATAATCAAACTAATCAAAAATTCCTTTATACTTTAATCTTTTTAATTTATCTTAATAAGCTGCTTAATACATTTAACACCATTATCCTAATTTGCAGCCACAAATGGCGTATAATTGGATATAATTGTTTCTCAACGGAAAAAATAATAATATTAATGCCAAAGAACAAAATAAAATAGTGCACAAAAGGTAGCAAGATATAAAAATTAAAGCAAAAGTAATTTTTGCCACTTCAACTGTAAAAAAGGGAGAGACGAGCTGAAAAGAATCAACCCCTAATTAATTGTGATACCCTTGTGATCGGCAGTTAATGATCAACTGTATTCGCAAATGATAATACTTTGGCCATTCATTCAATCATTTGTTAAATTTTTACATTGCAGCAAACAAAAATTCGTTAAACAAAAGAACTGACTTACTTGACTTATTCAAGTCAATTGGAAAATTAATTTATTTTTTACACTAGGGTGAAAGAAATTAAGCGAGTTTGACTTTGAGTATCACAAGATCATTGATTTATTTTTTCTTTGTTTGAAAAGTTGTATACCTTGTTTGTGACAAATTTGATGAGGGACTGACAGTGACTGAAAACTAATTTGTGCGCACACTTGCACACATACATAACATTTGTATGTATGGGTGTTCCTATATACTTATGCCTGTGAGAAAGAATATATTTGAATGAATGAATGAAATATATTTAACACGACATAATGCTCGTATAATCTTCATATTTTAATGCTTTTCTTTTAGATGAAAGTTATATGTTCTTTAAACAGGTGCGGATCCAGCTTAAGCTTCTGGCTTTCAATACAAAAAAATAATTTTGAAAATTTTGCTAAGAAAAACGGTTAATTTTAATTGTTTTTGATGGGGAACTATCCTATTCATCTTACCCCTATATCTCCACCATGCTACAGTATACCAACAATGTTAGGACAGCTTTTGCATTGCTGCCAGTTTGTAAAGATCCCAATTTCCTTTAAATAGTGTGGTCAACATAAGCTTCGAAATTGAGGCGACCCATCTTATGTTACCTCCCCTAGAAATCGCGCCTTCCATATATTACAATTTGGTAAGGAACATTTCTTACTGCAAGAATGCTAATGATATACATACATCCTAAAAGTTCCATAAATAGGAGAACTTCCTATCTCTGTGCTTGTCAAATCCTTTGCTTATTATTCTGTCACTGTTGCGAAATCACCATGGCAAGTTATACGATTGAGCTGAGGGGCTCTGAAGCGTTTGGTATGAAAGGATATTTGTACAAACCAATTTACCATATATTGGACGATGCCAATACACACAAGATTCAAACAGGTATCAACGCATCCACAATAATTACTACTTGGTGCGCGTATTGGCCTGGGAACAACATACTTATTCGAAACCAATTCCTTTTCGTTCGAATTGAACGGTATGGACATGGGCGACACAACGTGACACAAAGCTAATTACACAATGAAAATTTGGCAACAACGATTGAATGTATGGTTATCTGCCGAGGAGGTGCTTTATTTTATTGCTTTGTACATAGGTAGACATGTTCCGACTAATTAGGAATAAAATATCCGTCAAATAGCCCCCGCGGCCCTCTTGAGAGGCCGCGTACTTTTCATGAAATCTTGACCTTTTGACAAAGATGGCAAAAGATCACCGATTGAGTGTTCAATCTCGGTTCCATCGGAATTAGTTCAGGTTTATTTGAATAGAACCCCAATGAAAGAAATCACATGGCGTTAAATCTCAATGATTATGGTGGCCATAGGACATCAGAAGTTATTGAGATGATTCGTTCTTGAAATCATTGCAGCAATAAAGCGATTGTCTTATGCGCGCAATTTCGTCCTCATTTTCAAAAAGATAAGGCCGTCTGACTAAACGTCGCACCAGACAGTTACTCATTGTGTTTCTCGCGTATCGCAGGCGGATTTTCTGAGCACTTAATTCGACATTTTTGCATATTCATACAGCAGTTCAGATGGAAATCCGCTTGATCAAACTTTCCCCATTTTTGTGATGGGCTTAACAATGATAGCTCATTATTATAGGGACAGCTGTTAAGTAAAAGAGTTGCGACTTGCGCGAACAAAACACCACAAAATTTAAATAGTGCATTCTTATTGAACGACCCTTTAATTTTAATTATTTGAAAAAATATACTAAGAAGATCAATTATTAACTCAAAACTATTGCCAACAAAAGAAACAAACAATAAACTCATAAAATCAAAAGATAAGTAACGACCTCTTCATGAACTCTTGCAAAACACTCATTACAAAAGAAAAAAAAAACAAAACAAAACAAAAGAAATAATAAAAATAAAAGTACTTAAAATCTGTTAAGAAAATTATAGCGGCCAAAAAAGATGGTCTTAAACAAAAACATTTACAAAAATATAAATAAAAAAGACGCAAATATTCCTATGCGCTACAAAGACGGACGGACTGACGGCTTTTTCTTGAAAAACGTACTAAATGGTCAACTTATGAAAAAGTTGTAAATTGTACAAGGGGCACAATAAACTACACTACAATGCATAACGATAGTGTCTACTTGTGTCATTGAAATAATTTATTGCCTTTTAATTTAATGGGTTGGCAAACAAAAAAAGCTGGTCGAAAGACCGACTGAGGAAGAAGGGCGGTGAGTATGAGGAACATTGAAAATAATTGTCTATGGAAGTATTCATATGTACAAACAGACAGACATTTGGTGCAATCAAAAATGTTAAACTATCAGTGATATTAAGGGATCACACAGCCCCACACATACATGCGCACACAAACATCCTAAAAGCTGTAAGAAAATAAAACGAATATTTCCTTATTTGTCCTGCTTTATTCTGGTGATGAAATTCAATAAAATACAACTGTTGTTGTTATTGTTATTTCCTTTCCAATTCTAGCTTAAGGGTTGGTTGGTTTAAATTAATCGTAATAGTAAATGGAATAATGTAGGATTACGTTAATATTTTTTATTCAAAACTTATTGAATTTTTATGCTCAAATTTTGCAACAATTTCTCAATTGATTTTTAGTTTAACATTTTTTTAGTATGTTAAAAGAAGACAACAATAAAATAATTCACTAGATAAAACTCAGTAAACGAATTTCGAATTCCGTTCAATAACCCTGAGGATTAATTGCAGATGTTATAATTTTTTTGATGTTCTTTTTTTATTTGAAAAAAAAATTGGGTAGTTTTGTGCAAAAAATTGGAAACAAATCAGACTATTTTTTCCACTTGATTTGTTTTGCTAAAAATATTTTTTTTTTTTGAATCTAGAATAATGCATAATTTATGACTGTGTATTTTTTGTTTCAATTTTAAATGGCTTGTGTAAAATTGTTGTTCATTTTTAAAAATCAATATTTTTGCCACAATTGATAATTGAATTAACCGTAAAACGAAGAGATTGAAGTGTGATTAATTGTAATAAAAAACATTTCGTATTACATTAGGATGCGTTATAATTTCGATTGACGAATTTCTAGTGCATGAATAGAATGAAATGTAGCATTATCTTATAAAAGTTGCAAATAGTGTGCTTTTAGTTTGAAGCAACTATTTGCGAAAGAAGACTAACAACAGACAAATACTTCATTGTAATCAGTGCTCCCATAAACATTTGCAGAGAAAACAGCTAACATTGAAAAAGCTGTTTTTCGGATGAAAAAAACTGGGCAAAAATTTATTACGATAAATAAATCTTACAATTCAAAATATATACATATTAAAATAAAATTAATAATTCATCTATATATGGATTTAACAATACAAGTGGTAAAAACGGGGACCATGACGGTTATAAGTTTTATTAAAGAAATTACTTTGTAATGATTTTTTTAAGATTAATTTTTGCTTAAAAAATGTACGGACTCGGAAGATAATATGGACCGTAAATCAATTAATATGGGCTTAAGAGCAGAAAAAGGTCTTCATGCAGTGACTTGTTAACTGACAAAAATTAATTAAAACGAGTCATATAATATACATACTTGTATTTTTCAAGCACAATATTAAATTTATATAATAACTATTATTTAAAAAAAAAAAATAAATAAACAACAATTATTATTTTCCGAGCGAAAAATACACATCGAACAATAATTATTAAAGTTAAGTTTTTTAGTAAAACACAAACGAATAAAAATAAATGCACCTCAATGTAGTCCGCGCAACACTGTAATAATGATTTTCGTTCTGAGAACGAAAAATAACACTTAAGATGGCACATAGCCGAATCCGGTTTGTCTCCAAACCAAACTTGACAAGGGATGACGGAAATTCGTTCCAAAATTCTACATCAAAATACCCTGTCGGAATATCAAATCAAGAAATAATGATTACTTGAAAATTGATTTTTATTGTTTTATGTTGTATTGATATATATATCATATATATATATATCAGCGATTTTCATAAATTTGCTTATTAAATTTTATTGACATTTCGTTTGACCGCCCAAAAGTTGTGTAATCGCTATATTTTTTAAAAACTACTTTGGCTTAAAAATGCCACACAAAGTTGAGATATCTAGTCTATTTCCAGTTTTATTTTTATTTATATTAATTTGTACCGATAAAATGTCGTATACTAATTTTCTTTTAATGAAAAGGATCTGGTCACTGCTATATTTACGTATCAATAGTAATAACTAATGGTTTAAATATGTATTGAGATTAAACTATGTTTTGAGGTTAAATAAGTAAGAGAGGATGAACTACTAAAAAATTTTGAATAATTGGTGAATTTTAGAGTTTTCGGTACAACTTCAGCCTTTGGGTAAAATTTGTCGTTAAATTTAAAAATATTTTGAAGTTTCTTTTTGGTTACTTGTTTGTGAAAATTAGAGCTTTTTGTAAAGCTAAAGTAAAACTATATGTTTTGCCCTATTATTACGGAAATTTCGCTCTTTTGGAAATTTTTGCTCTTTTGGTTTTCATTTTTGTGAAGGGTATAAAAATATATTTTGAAGTAAAGGAACAAATATAAATGTATAAAACTGCCAAAATTAAAATATTTATGAATAAACTGGTTTTTAAACATAAAACTGCTCGCGGCTTCAACAAACTGTAAGAACAGAAACATTTTACATTTGACAACACTGCGTGTAACGTAATAAAAAATAAGCACTCATTTAACGTATGTTATTACACTACGTCTTGACTAGCCATGCATTTGTTCGCACATTGAGAGAGCGTCTGCAAAATAACGAGAGAAAATCTATTCGTGGTATTCTGTGTGGAGAATACGTGTAAATGTACCTGTTCAGTTTGAGCACAATTTTTTCTCTTTCACCGAGATTGTTTCCATGCTCTCAGCTTAGTTTATTGACGGGTGTTTACAGACGGGCGCACACACACCTACTTTTGATGTTGGCTTTGTGTATTGTGTTTTTGTTATGGTATAACAGAGTTGTGTGGACAATTGGTCAGACAACTGTATTTGGAGACGAACAACAGCGAAGGTCTTTACTAGTCAAATTTCTATGGCTAGTCAAGTTGCTATGTTATGTCAGACTATAGGTATTTATATGTCGAGCGTATTCCGCTAAAGTTTTTTGTTTCCAAATTTTATAGGAAGAACAACTTTACAAAATTTTCGTTTTTTGGAAACGTATAAAATATGATATTTTCCTCCCCTTGATTCAAGCCGAAACATGTGTAACTGCCGGGGAACGCGTATTTAGATATTAGACGATCATAACAAATTTATTTTAGGCATGTGAGTAAATAGATGCGAGAAATATTATTTTATGAAATAGAAATACAAACGTGGAATATGATGCCTATTTCCCATGTTTAATGAGACTGACAAGTGTAATTAGGTAATGTATAATTTAATTGTATGTCTATCGGATTACGGACAAATGATACAAATTCGTAACAATTTTAGCTAATGGATATAATTAATTAATTTCAATATGCTGCTTAAGAGTGGCGACTAAAAGACTGCGCAAAATTGAACTGTTATTTCGAAATTGTATTTGATTAGTGAATATTATACTCGTAAGTGTGCGGTTTTCTTTAATAACCGCATTTGTATACATATAAGTAGTATGTCTGGAAGGCAATTTTTTAAGAGAAAGCAAAACTATATATTTGAAAGATTGGTTTAAGTATAAATGTTTTTGGCCACTTTTGTGTTTCATTTACTTCTAATATAACTTCGTTCTTAATCTCTAACAGCTATCATATGTTTGGCAGCGGTCCATATACTATGAGCGGTTTTCAGGCATAATTAACAAACATGTTTCCCCGATTTTTGTCTCTGCGAATTTATCAAACCACCCTCTCGCTTTCCTGCCTGACAGTTTGGTAAGTTTGAATTGTTTATTTTTTTTTTTTTTACTGACCATTGAAAACGTCTTTGTAATAAAGCTTTATGATTTTTAAGCGAATTTAACTAACTGTAATTGCATATGCGTTACGCTCTTTCTTTCAATTACAAAAAACTGGTAACTGTTATTCCCAACCCTACAATACATGTAGTTGTAATTGAGATCCCTCAGGTCTGAACAATCCTAGCAAAACTACTGATATAAGTAGCTTTATAAGGGAATATGTATCGCTTTGCAAAATTTCTTGTTAAGTCCTTATATCAGTGCTTCGTAAGCATTTGAAGATTCACTGAATGATGACTATAGTTTGACAGTTTTGTAACGCATCGTGAAATGTATACATTTGTGTTTATTGCTTTACATTAGTGTACTATGGGATGTAAGTTTGTAAATGAATGTGTTAAATTAATTATTAGTTTCTCTGCATTGCTAAAAAAACAATACCTACAAATATAGAAATATCACATTTTCTGGCATAGAGTATTGCATATTTTAAGGCAAAATACAAATGTTACTATGAAGCGCATTTGTGTGTCAGAAAAAGTTGTCGTCCTTGCAAAATCTGGATTATATTTATTGCTGCGTCTAGTTTAGACTCTAGTACAGGACTCTAGGCCAGATCTGACTATTAAATTACTTGTGTATTGGCTAACTATTATTAAAGCATGGCGTACAATTTAGCTAAGTGTTAAAAGTGCGAGCAAGTTTCTGGTTTAATAACATTGCTTTGGGTTATTTATCCAGGTAGCAGGCAGCAGAAATTTTTATTTTTAGGATTTAAAAAAACAACTTGAAAATAAATAGATAGCCAAAGATATTTTTCGCAAAAGAACTTAGTAATATCAGATATGAGCTCATGTTGAATCTATTTTAAAAAAAATTCTGAAACTAATATTTAATCTATCTACTTGAAGTAGCTGCTATTTTAGTGCCATTCTAGTTCAAAATATGAACAGTTTTGAAAACAATGAGTATTTTTTATTCTCCTCTCCCCAGCTCTGTTGCATAAAAGAAAATGGCTGATATACATGTATAGATTGACACATAGCGAATAAAAGACGATATCCAATAAGTTTTACAAAATAACACCGAGATTAGTTCAATTAATTAAAGTGAATAAATGTTCATGTGAGTGTATGTACACAACGACATCAAAATAAAAAACTGATAATAATCGGCTAAACTGCCATATTGTTGACTCTGCGCGAAATTTTAATTATACGCTAAAAGCATTTATGTAGGAATTATTTGAATCAATTCGTAACCTTGCTGGATAACTGTTGGGAGGTCAATATGTATAAAAATGAAAATATATGCGTAACGGAACTGTTGTATACAATCAGGAGGACGTGCAATAATGAGTTGTAGTAGGGTGGTCCAAAGTTTTTGTGATATAACGTTACTCGAACAGAGTGTTAGTTGCGTTTTACTTTAAAAACTATAAAATAATAAACCTAAATAAAAATCGAATTAAGATTTTCAAATGCACCCACTTGGAAATTCTGAGATGCAAATGATTAATAGTCATTAATTCCTCAGTGTACATTTTTAAGGAGCAAATAGTAGGGGATATTGATGTTGACGTATAATAATTTGCAATAAAATTTAAATACACTGGGATTTCATGAAACATTTTTAATTATACCTTCTTTAAATTTTGCCACACTAAGCCAAGGATGTGCTGTCTTTAGTCAGTTTTTTAAAGAAGTTTTTTATAGAAGTTTTTAACGATGCCTAATTTAATATGTTGAGAAGGCAGTAGAATTTTCGTTTTTGGCACCAAGGTATTGGTGCTTATATTTTTGACCAATTATGGTACTGATGTATTTGTGAGAAGTATGACAAGGAAGAATGGGGCTTGAATCCAGACGACTTAGAAGAATCCAATAGGCGCCGCCCGAAGAGATAGAGGGAAGTTGGTCTTTTAAAGTTAATATAACAAAGAGTTATTTAATTAATTTCTATAAAGTTATAAAAAAAATCATAAAATTTGTAAGGTAGCTCCCATGAGGAGGACCCCTAGGGGATAGCTTTCAAAGAAGAAAGTGATCGTCACGAAGAAAGTAATAGCGGACGGGGCGGTCTAGTATATTAACCCTCTCCGACTGCCCTAAAATGCGAAATATTGATTAAGAAGATCGAAAGCATTGAAAACCGTCATAAAATCCTTGGTAGCATCTTTACAAAAAATGCGCGCCTTTAATAACAATCTAGAAACAGGCTGATTTTTCTCATAAATATTTATATAAAATTAAAAACTGTTCCGAAAATGGGGAGCATAGTCTCATATTAATGAGATTTCTAGCACTTTTAATATATTAAATAAATAATATTTAATTACGATGTGATTTGTATGTAAAAATTAGATGCAAAATGTTTGAACCATTCTAATGAACATTACACCAAATTATTAGTATCGATAAGCCTGCATACAAAGGTACATGTTTGGTTGTATAATGAAAATAATTAGATCCATATTCATCAGTTTTAATTTGTAGAAAGCATGCGGATGTTATTGTACAAACATTTAAATACAAATGCTCCCACCCAACAATGTATGTATGTGTGTATTTGCACAGTGGAATCGAGCAAAATTGTTATTAAAACATAAATCTGTATAATCGTACAATTTGTAACTACAATTTCAGAAATGTTAATGTTCATTTGTATTTAGTCGTACAGTGAATGGATGGATTATAATTTTCAATGATGAACTCATTCATATTAATATAAATGCATGTGTGTGTTAAAGGACATTTGTGTGTGCGTGTCTAAAATGAAATATTACTACATACTGTAGAATATGTATTTATACATTAGTTAAATAAATACCCGCTAGTTTAGTTGACAGTGTCACAAAAAGGGAGAAGAGCATACTCGTATATGTATAGGTTAATTCCGTTTGTAATATCTACAATATTTAATCCCAACCCAACAAAGTATATAAATTCTGGATCCTTATAAATAGGGAAAAACAATGAATGATGTCCGTCTGTGCGATGTTGAAATCAACTTTTTGACGGCATCAGAGAACATAGGATCTTGAAACTTGGACCATTTGATCAGTGCGTTTGGCGAATTTTCGTTATTTAAAATCAGCCATATCGGTACACAAGTTCCTGGAGTTTTTGGGTATTTTCACTTTTGCCCATAAAATTCGCAAATTAAGAATTTTTATTAAATTTGCTATAAAGTTCCCATACAGAATTCAAAAAAGAATTGCAAAAAAATTCGAAATTTCACCAAAATTTTAAATTTACCACAAATTCGAAAATTAAACACAATAAAGTCGAAGTTAAAAAAAGGCAAAAAAAAATTTTTAATGTTCATCACATAAATGTTGAACACAATTTTGTAATTTCGTCAAAAAGCACAAAATTTACAAAAATCAATATTTTACAAAATTTCAACAAAATCGGTGTTAAGCAAATATATCGAACAGACAAAAATTAAAATTTTATTACAAATTAATCAAAATTCGAATATTTCCCACAAATCGAAACTATAGTCAAAAATTTTAAATCGCAACAATATCAAAATTTTCAAAAAAATTAAATTGCACCAACAAATTACGAAAAAACAAAGTTTGGAAAAAAATTTCCAAAATGTAAAAGTCAAATCGAAAAACTGGAATTGACAAATTTAATTGCTACAAAATAAATATTTAATAAAAAAAAATACCACAATATTCCCAAATTTAGGAATTTCACCACAAAAGTTTTAACTTAACCAAAATTTTGCAAATTTACAAAAAAAATTGAAAAATTGGAATAAAGCCAAATAACTGCAAAAGCATCACAAAATCGAAAATTCACTAAATTTTAAAATTTCAAAATTAAACTTAATTTCATCGCATTTTTACCAAAAACTTGTAAAAAATTAATATTTTATGAAAAACGTCACAATTTTAACAAAACCGATGCATGATTCAAAAAACCTATATCTTAAAAAAATCTAATTTTCACAAACAAGTAACCAAAAACAAACTTTACCATTTTTTGGAATTTACGCGTAGGCTGAAATTGCAAGGAAAATTTAAATTTGATCAAATATTAGAAGTTTTACTAAAATCCAATTCCACTATTATCTACAATTCACCAAAATATCGAAAATTTATCAAAAATGTTTATTTATTTATTTAAACTATTACGACTGAAACACATGGAAACAATCTCGATTAGAACCAAAAATTTATGCTCAAGCTGAGCAGAAACAGCTACAAGTGTTCTCCACACAGAAGACGAGGGACACATTTTTTCCCGTTATTTTGCAGACGCTCTGTTCATGTGCGAATCAATAAGATGCTATTATCAAATGAAAAATATACTTTTTTGACAGATATGTCTTACCGTTTTGAATTCTTTGTTGCCTTCGTAGTTGAGAGGTTTTCGGTGAAATTGTAGCTCAAGTGATGAACACACTTTTTCGAATTATTGCTTACGTCTTTTATTTTTAAATTAAAATAATAAGTTTTTCAATTAATAGAAAAAAATAATAAAAATTTGTAATCTTTTTTTGATTATGGATTTTTTTCTATTTTATGACGGCCTTAATGCATTTGGTAACATCCAGAATTTATAACATTTAGGGCCTGTTTACACTTGTCTAAAAAATGAAATGAAAAACTCTAATTTTTTTGTTTTTGATTTCTGTATAAATTTTTTAGCAAACGACCTATATTACCGACCTATACACACCATAAATAGGCCCTTAAAAATATTTTATTACTACTAAACTGTCAAAAGTGTATAAATGTACCCGATTTCATTAAGATTGTATAAAAAAAATTCATCTTTATATTTTCTAAAAATTCCTGCACTTTTATTCTACAGTGAATTTAAACAATTTATAAAATATTTGTTTAATTGGAAAGCGTAAAATCAAATAATATATAAAATGTAGCATTATACATAAAATTTTTGACTTCGCATTTGCTGGGCAGGTCGCTCACCAACACAACGCTTTGGCTACTTATGATTTATATGTAACTTTACGGATAACTACTCGTACATGTTAAACTTGACCAGTCCAGGCATGGAAAATTTAAATATTGGAATTGTCGTTTTTATTAATAAAAAGTGTTTTCTTTTAGATATACTTTTCGTGTGGAATTTTTTATAGTGTTTCTAAAAGGAAGAGGTGGGCTGCCGAAATTCAACCTGTTCTATTCTCCAGATTACTCGAAATATGCACTTTATGTTGTAATAAAAACTAAAATTATTTTCCAACATCTTTTCTATGTTTACAGGTATATAAAGGAATTGGATTTGGCTGATATTTTTAATTTATTACTTGATTCACAAGATCTGGTACTATTTGCTTTTGTTTATTTAAGAACAGAAGTATTAGTCAAAAATGTACCAACTAGCTCTTAACAATAAACAGACGAAGTAATGAACTGAGCAACAAATTTGTATATTGTTTACTTATTGACGATTTAAAACCCAAAGACTACAGCGATATTTTCTTCCTGCAAAAATTCTGATAATATTGAGCTTTTCATCGTATGACTAGCAAAATAATTAATCCTAGTGACTACTCCAGTACGGGTCTCTTGAACTACTGGGTGCGTACTTTTGATTACAGTTGTGGCAGAAATTACTAATTACTTTTCCTATTTTCGCATGTTTTTTTTTATTTGTAACAAGTCCTCATTGCCCAATATTGCATTAGATTCACTTATTTCAATGTGTATGTGTATGTGTAAATAATCATGTTTATTTATTCGTTTTAGTAGTAGTTTAGGCATTTGTATTTGTGTTTGTATACATTAATAAGAATTGTTAGATTTTAGTTAGACATATTTCATTTCTAACTTTCATACTCATTTACACATGAGTTTGTATGTGTGAATTAATTTATATACATTTGTGTGTTCTTAATCTGCTAAATAAACTTCATATTCACAAAATTTTAATAAACGATTTGTAAACAGAATTCGCAACAATATTATTAACATAATTTTGTTTCATTATTATTAATGATTAATATATATGTATGTTCATTTATGTAAACTCGGTGCTATATTTTTGGCATTTCTATAACCAATTTGCTTGGACATAATTTTGAAAATATAATAAATATATTTTATTTTCAATAAAGATATAATAATAATTTTACATTTGTATATGTTTAAATAACATTTTGTATGTCAACCTGCAGTATCAACTATTTTGAATTTGAGTTAATGGTGGTATTTTCTTATTTTTACTGATAGTATTATTTTTGTTTTCATTGTCATATAAAAAGATTGTTTTAATGGTGCCACAAATTTAGAGAATTGAACTCTAAATTTGAAGATCTGAGCGAACGCAAATAAAAAGGTAATTAAAAATGTAATTTTTGGAACAAATTTCTGCGAACGTTCAGAACGAATTTCTGCGAACGTTCAGAACGAAAAATTACACTGACACATAGCCGAAACCGGTTTGTCTCCAACCGAAACTTGACAAGGGATGACGGAAATTCGTTCCAAAAATCTACATCAAAAAACCCTGTCGGAATATCGAATCAAGAAGTAATTAAAAATATTTAGAAACATTGTGGTATTTAGGTTTTAAATCAATTTTTTGTATTTGTGATTCATTTTAAGAATTAGGATAATTATATTTATTTACCTAATGCAACAAAACAATTATGAACTACTAAAAATTTTGAAAAACTACGAATATTTTTCGGTATAATTTTGGACTACGATTTTGCTTGTTTTAGAATAAATTTAACTCTTTCTTAGTTCTATTGTAAGCATTTTCCTTTGGTTAATATGCATGTGTTTTTCCCAATTTTGGTTCATTTAATTTTTTTATATGTTTCAGCTTTTCTTCGATTTATGAATTTAAAATAATGAGATTTGAATTATTTTACTGGAAATTAAAATTCTTTAAGAATTTGTTGGTAAAATTTAAAATTTCTGATTAAGTTTCAGCAAGCTGCGGCGATATAAATATTTTCAGGTAATTTTTACTGAAATTTCGATTTTTTTGTTCATTTGTTGCTGTTTTTTTTGTAAAAATATTAATTTTAGGTAAATGATTGGTTTTTATTAAATATTTTACTTTTCGATTTGATTTTAGATTTTGCCGAAATTACTATTGTCTAATGACTTAAAATTTGTGTATTTCCGATTTTTTGGTAAACTTTTGAATCTGGTGATATAATTTTTTACAGAAATTTTGATATGAATTATGTTGTCTTTTGAATTTTTTTTAGTTTTAAAACAATGAATTTTTGTTGAAAATTTGTATTTTTATATTAGGGCTTATGTTCGAAATATCTATTTTTGGTATTTGGTGATTTTTGGGAAGTATCGAATTTTTTGATAAAACTAAAATTTTTGGTGAAGTTTTGAGTTTTTGGTGAAATTGGTTGAATTAAATAAATTAAAAATTTCCGGAAATTTTTTTTTGTGAATATACGGTATATATTCATTTCGAACTTAAACATTTTTGTTGGCTATTTTCTGATTTGGTGAAATTTACTTTATTGTCATATTTCTCTTTTCGAATTTTGATTTTAATTTCCGTTTAGTTCTAAATGATTGTTACTACTTTGTGATTTTTTTTATTTCTGTACGATCTGTTGGCAAAATTCATTTTTTAGAAGTTTTTTGGTATGTTTGACATAATTGTAAAATTTTGAAGTTTGACAAAATTAGATTTTTGGATTATTTTTGGTTTGAAATTTCCGCTTGGGTAAAAGGTTACCTTTTTTTTGCTTGAATACAAAATGTATGTATGTAAACCCATTTGGACTGTGGTTCTGGCGCCAATTGTAATTTGGCTGTAACTCACATTTGCCAACACGTGCTACCATTTCAACAAAATATACAATGGTTAAGAAATAAAGTCTCTCTGTCATCATCCATTAAACATTTTTGCATAATTTTGGCTAAGTATTTACTTTGAGGTTTGGAAAGTATTTAACTACAAATAACTTGAGAAGAACATTATTTTAGCAAATTTATTTAGAATTTTAGATGCATCTTCATACCAAAAAAGACATTAGTGTAAAACCACAAAAAATTCTGTTCTGGTTTTTATCAACTTGGTGACGATTTGTGGTTGAATTGGCCAGAAGATGGGATGAATATTTTTTAACAACAAATAGAGCCAAAGTGCAAATATAAATGGCGAAATCATAAGAAAATTAGTCAAATTTATTAGTAAATTGGCAAAATTGAAACTAGAAACGTAACAAATATGAATGAAAATTTAAATAAGAAAAATTTTAAATTTATTGTGAAAATTATTAAAGCAGCTGGCTTTTGCAACGAAATACTTACTTCAATATTTGTAACATTTATAATCTTTAAAATCAACAAACTTTTATTAATATTAAAACGAAAACCAGATAAAAATCTCTAATTCAGTAGAAAAGAATGAATGGCACATAAAATATCAATTACAATTAAGATCCTAAATAATATTTCTAAATATTCGTCATTGCTTTCCAAACACAAAACAAAATATCAAAAAGTCAATAAAAGGGAACAGAAAACAAAGTCACACAATTAATTGAAATTAATTTTTAGTGGAGCGTTCATTCAGTTGTTTCAAAAATAATTAAAAATTGTTTGTATTCGGTCATTTGTTGACGACTGTTTAAAAAGTCATTCATCACAATTATGGCTACAAAACGGCCAAACAGTGTTTTTGTGTCTTCTTCACATCCATTTTTTTAATAGCGTTTGCAGTTTGAATGTTACGTACCAAACAGTGCTTGAAGTTTGCTTAGCCGCACATTTTTGTAGAAACAAAGAAAACCCAGAGAAAATTAAACAACGAAATTTATTAGAGGTGATTTCTTATTTAGGCGGAGAACTTGGAGAAATTCATGCCAAAGCAACGTTGGTAAATTATTTAAATTTATTTTGCAAAACTGGGTTCAATTCGAGATTCTTATGACGTATTACGTGCATTTTACAGCCAAATAACAATTGATACAACGCCGTCAGAATAGATAGGTTCTATTAATTGTTTGCTTACTCTGGCGATTTAAAATAAAACGGTTAAATTCACTGCTGTTTCACTCTAAATCATCGCTTTATTATTTTGTATGATTGTCGACTGCAGTTTTAATTGACTTGCTGGACATTCACGTACAATGTGAAATACAGCCTCTTCCTCAGGAGCATCTTTGGAGACTGACCCGTCAACCCCTTGCGAGGTTTTCTCGTCCATCTCTTCAGAATTCCTTCATTGGCCAGTAAACACCGGATTTTGCGAGGCATCATTGCACATACCTATCGGAATCTCACGGTTAAACGCCTTAGAAGTTCCTTTAGAGATTGTTCCGTCCACCCTTCGCGAGGCTTTCTTGACCATATCTTCCGCATACCTCTCTTGTCCAATTAAAACCGTAGCTGCTTCAGAGCTCAATCTCTCCGCCTCTTGCAAGGCTCCTAATTGGCGAAAAAGACGTCCACCCCCACAGAGTTCTATATGCACGGATAAGTCTGTATTAAAACTGGAGATCGACTGGTATCCAGAGTTCGCATACTAGAGACCAAACACACCCCTGGCGTATGCTGTTCCTTCTTGGATTAAGGATTTCTATAATAGAGTGTTAACTTCTTTCCGCTGGATTTAACTCGACTCCTTGCAGAGACAGGAACCTGTCTCCGGCCTCAATCACGTGGAGGTGTAAGTCAGAACTTCTGAGAGTGTACTCAGTTACGACAAGCCATATCTTTGTGCCTGACAGCTTTGCCGTGTGCTTATAACGTCATTAAAGTAATTTCTCTGCTGAGGTCCAAGGGCACCCGTTTACACCAATAAACCACAAATAACTGACCAATAAGAGGCGAACATTCAATTTTTGTTAGGCCTTTTTTAGCTTTTTAGATGCTGAGATGCTGATTTCGTTTAACCAAAATGATGAGATTTTAAATTATGAAAACATATAAAGCAAATTTTCCAATATTTAGGCGAAAAGCTACTTTGAGCTATGTAAATTTCACTCACTGTAGAATGACTCCTTGGAAATATGTTATCAACCCTTAATAAAATAATTACGCTTGAAATTGAGGTGAGAAAGTAGGAATGAAAATATTTTACTGATCATCAACATCATCCATAACAATTGTAAGTGATAACATCAGAGACTAAAAAGAATGAAAACAACATAGGATTAAGTAACAATCCATTGCATGTCAATAGAGCAGAGCAAATCATGTAGAATAATTTCAGTGGTCATTGTCTTTACGTACATTTCTGTTAAGTGTTTTGAACCGGTATTTGCAAAGGCGGTCTTGTAGAATAGGATCTTACTATTCATGGTCATTTTATGAACTCTATTATGAAATAAATCTGGCTGCAGTTCTCTAATAAGATCGAAATACAAAAGCACCTAATACGAGTAATAAAAATTGCAATAGCGAGAAAATACAAAAGTTTAACCTTACAAAAAGCGAGGATATAAAAAAGAAGGCATTAAAATTTCTAAACTCCACTTTCAAGAATGATTGGGTTGAACATGTTTGTGTGTTTCACTGCTATAATTTATTTTAACCCGTCTTGAGCAAATAAATAATTTCGCATCTGCTAAAAGAGTTTCGCATTTTGGGCAATGTGATATTATCTGGTCCAATAATTCGACTAGATTTTTCGGTATTTAAGTAGACAGAGATACAATTTTGGCTGAAAGATATACATTTTCCAACGGAGTTCGGAGATCGACTACTTAGCCGCGTAAATTATTTGATTGTTGGTTATCCGACGAATACCCATGGAATAAAATTTAGAAATAATTGAAAAAGGTCTACTAACACAAACTGATAATACCGGTGTTTTGATTTTAGTGCCCACTATAAATTCTTTTACTATGAATGATTTTGTCTGGAAATTTTCCTCTCAATACAAGGAGGGAATTTTTTTATCTTGATATCATAGCTTTTTTCGAAACATTTTATAAATATATTTCTTTTATGATCTTAAGACATCTGAAAAAAGAATTAAGTGCTTTCTGTTCTGATTCACATTACACAGTCATGCTGAAGTGTATCATTAAAAAATATCTAAGCCAATTACCAGCTGCTTCTCTCGCTAATTTGCTGTATGAATGACGGAAAAATAAATAAAATGAAACGGTATTATTTTGTTTGGCTTCCGTTTTAACATAAAGCCAAATTCAGCACATCCTCTAATGTGAATTTTGTTGCTTCTACAATCAGGCTGTGTTTGCGTTCTTTTCAATTTTAGAAGAAAAAATATTTGATCATTTTGTTAAGCTGCATTTTACTTTATTTTCGTGCACGTTCTACGTTGACTGGTTATCTTTCAATTATCTACCCTTAACTTGAAATTTTTTCCTATTTTGAGATATTGTTGCTTTGACAATTTGTTTCGAGTGTAACAAATTCCCTCGCCTGCTGGCATTGTTTTTGTTTTTGCTGCTCCTAAGTTGTGATTGATCACCATTTCAAATTAATTAATCCATGGGGTATTTAGTATCAAATTTAACTGTTTTTTAAATACTTTCAATTATATTTTGAGAACAAAATATCATCTAATTTACATTTGGGATTTGAAAATAATTTTTCGTTGCTATAAACGTGTAGCGTATTAGATAGTAAAATCGTATTAAGAGTTCATAAAAATTTATTTTATTAACTTTAACAATTCGACAATTCATCTGTTCATTAATTGTTGAAGAATTTTCCAACCCCTGTGAAATAGAAAAAGTTCATGCCAGTTGGATACTCGCAAATGCAGAGAATTATTGCGACATTCTAACTGCCATCATAATTTGTTCACTGCAATGGGCCTAACCCTAAGGATCACATTTCAGAAATTATATATAAATAATTTGTTTATGTTTGGCGATGTGGGTGACTTACACACGAGTGCACAGAGAAACCAATTTTAACCCTTTTCACCATAAAAAAAATCGAATTTTCCAAAATGCTCAAATAGAAAATGCAATAAAATCGAAAAATTAGACCAAAAATTTGAAAATATCTCTTTAGCGCAAAATCTATAAAATATTAAATAAATAAACAATAAAATCTCAGAAAAGCCTACTTTAAGAAAAGACCTACTTTAGTTGGGTCTAACTGCGCACCAAACAAAAAAGGTAAAAATCTGAAAAAAAACCACTAAAAATCATCAGTGTAAGCAAAATTATATCAAAGTGCAAACAATAATTACTTGTAGCATTAAAAAGGTATAATTGAAGAGCATTTATTTGGCAGCAGAGCCAAAGTCAGAACCAAACACTCCAAATTTGTATATTGGACACGAAAACTCCTAAAACCAGAATACTCCAACTGAAATGCAGAAGCAATCGCGAAATTTCAATACCTCAAATCAAATCAAATAAAAAAATACTTAAAAAAGAAGAGAAATTTAGAAAAATGAAAAATCCGGAAAACAAACTGCTACAATGTAAAATATGATCTTTCATAGTTTCCCAGAACCCACTTGTATTGTTGTATCGCATTTTAAAATTGAAATTTCTTTTATTTACTTGTAACTTCATTTCTTGAATGAAGTATTTATTTTTAGTTACAAACTGCACGATAACTGCATTATAATATTTGTCGTTTCAGTTTTTTAATTAATTTGAAAAGCTATGAAAAAATTAACACTCAAACCAGGTTAATATTATGAAATTGAATACAACATTTTAATTACATATAAAATCATAGATAGTGTAAAGTTGAATCACATTTTCGAATGAAAAATTACCATCAATCAGTGCGCCACTATCAAGCATGATCTGAAAATCAGTTGGTTTCAAATCTTGAACCGTTTTAAAATCTTGCGAGCATTTGTTGCTGTTCCGCTAATCACACGATTTTACGTTTTTCGGCGCGATCTTAATTTTTCGAAAACACGAGAAAACATCTGATTTTCAAATGTTTTTTGTGTGTGTTTATTTTAATCAATATACTGAGTGAAAATTAAGTAAGTAAAATTGACGGGAGCATTAAAAAATGAAAAAAAAATTACATTATTGTAATTGATGAAATTTGTTTATATTTTGCCGTTACTTATTTATAAATTAACGAAAAATACTCGATTATTGACACTTATTAAAACTCTTTAACAAAAATAAATTCATTTTTTTAAAAAATAATGAACATGATGGTATAAATGTGTCACTTTGGCAAGATCAGCAATATCTTCGAAAAAATGGTAAATGCAAAAAGTAAATCACAACAAGTATCAAACAAAGCAAAACAATTATTTTTTAATATATAGTGTCCTTAGAAATTTTGTAATATTTATGTTTTTATGTACATAAAGCCTAATTTTATTACAAAAATAAATAAAAAAAACATATATGAAATATATAATAACATTTTTATTCAATTTGATATGAAATCCTTGGAGAAAGTAAAGAAGTGATTTCAAGCATTTAGCCGACCCGTTTAAAATCACATGATTTCAATATATTTTGTTTCGCGTGATTTGAAATCACTTTGGCAAAAAGTGATTTTCAGAATAGGCCTGTATCTATGCCAATAATTTTAGATATGCAACAAAGAGTGATTTGCGCTAATAATACAATCGATGCAACAATACAAGCGAGTTGTGAATTGAAACTGTTATTTATGTATAACGCTCTCTTATTATAACGATTACTTTACACCTTCAGAAGTTTTATTTTTATACTCAAATGAATTTTAAACAAATTTATCGTACATAAAACTTATTCTCATTGTTTCCACTTTTTTTGCTCCTATTTGGTCGTTCATTCATTCCTTTGAAACACCACAAGATGTCAAACACATGTTGGGGTTGTTAAGACCCTCAAAAATTATAAGCCTTTTAGTCGAGTTGTCCTGAAAAGCACTTCAATTTGGCTGTTAGTAATTTTTGGCTATTTTGCACATTTACATATAACTTAGACGTCCCAGTAATCATTTTTCAGCGAGACTCAAAAATGTATCTCTGTCTGAATATTAAAGCAATTTTAAATTCAAATAAATTACTGCATCACATTAGCTTTGGAAAAACAAGTATGCATGGCGTGTGTGGCCTTGCTTTTTACCCACCACGTTCTCGGAAAAAATAAGCGATTACAGCTCTGGGAAGCGAGTGCTTTTCACTATTGCTATATTTTTAACAAAAATCTTCAACTGTGTCGCTGAGGTTCCGTGTAGCGTGAGCCAAATTTGTACCACATCTCGTGTTCGAAAAAATAGTAGCTGAACCACTATAAAATGCACTACAGGGATCAAGGTGGGATAAGTACCTTAAATCTTCACCTCGTTGTGGCGAAATCAATAATTGCTTTGAAGAATAATTACGAGTTTTCTCATTCTAATGGAGTACATTGTGCTGGACGATGTATGTTGCTGTCGTTTTCGAAAGATGCTGTTACAACTTTCATACTTCGGATGGTGCATTTTCTGCAATGGGGCTTCCTAGTAGAAAGTATTCAAAATATTTCATACTCGAAAAAAAGAAATAAACTTTGAAAGCGTTCTGAATTTGATTTTATATTAAATGGTTTTATGTTAAATGGTTTTAGGTGGCAACTCAGCTAAAGTAGTTTCTTCAAATCGAAAAAGACATCATAGCTGGGATATTAAAACCAAACACATAACAAACTAACATCGTATATCTTAATTATTTCTCAAGATGGTTTTATGGTAAAAAGGATTGCTGCTTGTTTTTAGTTTTTCAATTCAATACGAATTTAGGATACGAGAAATCCATTAGTAAAAAGAAGGCAAACAAATTTACAAAAGTAAGACACATTTTCATATTGGAAAACATGCATACATGCATACGCACACAAGTAATTTAAAGTGTATCTCTGTATGCTGAAAATGGCAGATACAAGCATACATGCATACAATTATGTACAACAAGATAGTCACACTTAATTACTACGTAAATATGTAAGTGAAATTGTGTAAATGGATTTTTATAGCCAAAATTTACTAAATAAAGTTTTCTTTGCTATTATTCAAATGAATGGAAGAAGCTGAGGGGTTTCAAATGGGAAAATAGAACTTTATACTTTTGGTGTTTTGCTAATTACACATACGATTACGAGTATTTTGAATCTTGCAATCTCCGTTCACAAACATCATACGGTCGCTTACAAGGGGGTTGAGAATGTCAATTAGTGAAGACAATGTATACGAGTAAGTGGTTGACGAGCAAATGAGGTTTTAACTTCAGTGTTATTAATTAAAAAAATACCCTTTCCGTAAGCAAGTACTCGTATGCTAATGAATGTTTTTAGTTGAGTGTGTGTGAGAAAACTAAGCAAATTTTCAAGAAATAAATTCAGCTTTTTTTGGCTCCAGTAAAGTTTTCTATTTTGAGTTAACTCCAACATGAAACTGTAAACATCATAAATTCTTCAATTGGAAACAATCTTAAATAAATATTTTAATATCATTTCATTTAATATCAAATATCTTATAGTAGTGGTTCTTGATTTCTTGTATATTCTGATGATTTATGAAATTTTTATAAAATTTGTTGGCAAGATTCTTGAAGGCTTGAATAAATCTTATTCCTGTTCTTAATTTTAACTCAATTTAAAATATTTGCGACGTATTGGCGGCCCTTTAAATTTTTTTGGCGTTTATAGGCCTATTTTTTAACCTCAAATAGGGTTTTTTACGTTCAGGTCTAGACATTGATGCTGTCAAACAGTAAACAAAATTGCTGCATTTTGTGTAATGAACAATCACCAACAGCAAAAAATGGTTTGCAAGCGAGTGCAGCGAGTAAAACTTGTATCAAAAACTTGATCTTGGTAATTTTTGTGGGGCTGGGTAAAATCAGTCATTTATGACAATGACATCATATGCAAATTATATTTTTATATGTGGGTTTTATATAATTTTTATTAACGACAAATTCAGTTATGAATTTGTCTTTTGATTCTGAGTGCTGGTTACAGACTGACTAAAACTAAGTAAAATACAATAATATAAAAAGAATAAAACTAAAGTCAGCTTACTGTTCCCATACTATTTACTTTGCTGATAATGCACCTCGTGTGGGGAATCAGGTTACATTAAAGGTGCTGGGAAATATTTGATAAACAAATGACTTTATTGCCAGACATACCGTCAGCAATTTATATGGAATGTGTTAACGAAAAAACATTAGGGTGACACTTCAGATGTGCCAACGTTAACTTGCATCCTTAGAAAAAGTGCAACGCGCGTTATTAGTGGAAAATGCAATTTATGGCGTGTTCATCAAATTATTTTTAAGAGAAGTAGGGCGCTTTATTACGACATGCCAAGTCCCAGGTCCTTAAATCATGATATTTCCCGAAGTGAGGAATTTTATTTAAGCAGGCGAGGAGTCAGCTGCTGTTGGTGAAATATTAAAATAAAATATTAAAATTTTTGTGTTGCAAAATATGTTTAAGAGAAAAAAACGCTTCTTTGATACATCTTTTGCAATATAAACATGTACCGGCGATTTATAATTTTTTGTTTTGTTTTTACCCATTTTTCCCAGCTGACTCTTTTAAAGCTAAAAAAACACTGATCAGTCATATCAGTTATAGGAAGAGCATAAAGGGAGCAGAAAATAGAGTCTGCAGGGCATACTGTGAGAACATCGCAGTAATGGAATATATACTATGCTACTGCCCAGTTTTCGCCCAGATAAAAGCCCAATATTTCGCGATTGGCCCTTGATCAGACATTACTCATCTGAGACTAGAATTTTCTTTTCAAATACATAATTACAATTATGTATAGAAAATTATATTGGCCAAATGGCCATGCCGACACATGTGGTACGATGTAAAGCGATTGCCATAATTTTCGGTGACATTTCTGTAAAGTGGACGCTGTATATGTGTGTCTTTAGAGCTTAAGTTAGTTCTCTTTGAGGTTGGATTATCTTTTGGTAACTCTATCTGGCATGCGTCATTACTGAACAAAATTGTCGAAAACCGTACTTTATGTTTACGTATATAATTGATTGATTTGGAACTTGTGCGATGTAACTGGTTCTTTAGCTATAATTTTACGGACTCTGTCGTATATCCTAATACAGTCCGACCCAGTAAATTATTTTTTCTTGAGCGCATAATATGCTTGAATAATTCGGCCCCTCAGTATTGCTCCATGACTAATTTTCTAAAGTTACCTAGAATAATAATTCAATTAATTTAGTTTTTCATGTAATATGAGGTCTTCGGAATATTCGGCGCACGGAGTGACCCCGCTAAATCGACTCTACTACTTATTTAATATTTTTAATTATATGCAAATGAGTGTATGTACTAAATTCGTAAATGCTATAACAAATAGTAATTTCTCATACTTTTGAAGATAGTCTTACTTTTATTACAACTGCCGATTGCTTTAAAATGAAAAATTTTCTGTCAATTACAACTTTTAAAACTTGTAATATTAGTTGCCCCATTTACACTTTTAAACCGCCTATTGCCGTTATTAAACTTCAAAAAATTCGCTGGCTTATGAATAATAATGTGATCAGATTTGGAATTTAAAAATATATATCGTGTCATATGAATAATGGCGCTTTTAAACTGGTTTAAACAGAAAGAAAAAAATTTCCATAAACACTTGTGCATATCTTTTTCTTATCTCTCTTGCTCCTCGTGATGGTGTATGACTTAAATAACTTCGTTTATTCTTTTAAACCACCACTCGGTATAAAAGTTTTTATACAAAATTTAAAAACAAAAAAAAAAAAAAATTAATAAATCCTTGAATAACAAATAGGCAAATAATATATACGAGTATGTTTTCCTCCTGCTAGTTACAGTTGTAACGAACAAGGCCAGCAAGCAAATAAATCGTTGGCTACTAAAAAAAGTGTACAACGATGACATCATCGTAATGAAATGACGGAACGTTTGGGAAAATATCTGCAATATTTCTTATATGTATTTACAAGAGAAGTCGTTAAGAAAATATTAAAGTTTAAATGAAATCTTAATTTAAGTTGCTTACTTTTCGTGACTTAAGCATAAGAAAAGAAATATTACTCATTGGCATAACAGATAGTTTCTGACGTACAACAATCGAGAACACGTTCCTATTCCTAATAATGCCAAACGTCTACTTAAAGAACACGCTGAAGCAAAGCTGGCTTGCCGCTTCTTGCTTGGTCTATTCGTGTCATATCGTGACTTTTATTGTAAAATTGCTTACGTCGAATTTAACACTGTTAACGAATGCTATTTTCGCTTATTATTGTTTTCCCACTATTGCTCTGATCTCACATTTCGCTGCTATTAGTTACAGATATGAAAACAATATAAATACACGAATAATTGGTGATTCGTTACGTTATTTTTCATTTTGTACTTTCTCTTAAATATCACGCGTGACTGGTGTCTCCAAATTATTCAGCTGTGTTACGAAAATCAATGTTATAAGATAAATGTCTTTCGTACACTCCGAGCAACATATGTTACACATCATATAACTTCCGAACTCACTATTGCCAATACCATTATACCAACCGAATAGATCACATCCAGCAAGTAGTGGATAGAACATTGTGGCTTTAAAATTATCGAGCGCTACGGCACCACGATAATAAACTTTTTGTTGCCTGAAATTGAGGCTGACAGCGACATTTAGTTCCATCAATAGGATATGGCTTTATTGAGAAATTATTTTAATGCGTTCCAGAAATGTAAACTGGTCGCCTAGCTTTTTTTTGTTTGGGGTTATGTGATGGCAAAAATGTTCGCGGATAGGCCTGCTACGATTCAACACTTGGAACCAAAAGTTACTCGCGTAATTCTCGCGAATTGGACCTTTTGAATGAATCGCCACTACAGAGTAGTTGACGCCACATTTGTATTTGAAAACTAAATGTCACAGCTTGTTCTTTCGGATCATAACAATATTTCCGACATCCAATTGAATTTTAAGTGTTTAATTTTAAATTAAAGAAAGGTTTTAAGGTGGAAGCGAGTTTGGACTTAACACCCAAAGAATTAAAGTTTTAAGCCAAAAGTATCGGTCTTTTGAGTTATTTCAACCTTAGAAATTTTAGATATTTTCAACAGTCTTCTATTGAAACTAAACACAGTAATTTTTTTGAACAGCACCTTTCTTTGCACTTTAAAACAATGTATTCTGTTTAATTATAAACATTATCTCCTGTAATCACCTCCTTTCAAATATGACATACACATGCATAATCACACACTCACACACAACCTATATAAATATCCCTGTTAAAAGGAAAACATGTATGTATGTGTGTGTACATTTTACACCCCAAAAACGGGCACAAAACCAATCGACTAATTTCCAATTTTCATATGCATGAATAAGAGGAACTTGCAATACCTGCCTGTTACATTGAAGCATAAATATTATTGTACACTTTGCATGCATGGGAAATGTGTGTGCTTGTATGTACGCCGTGGTGTGGTGCTCCACCATTTTGAAAGTAATGATATATGATGTGCCATCATAAATATTACAGCAACAAACAAAGCGAAGGAAAATCTACTGTGAATATAAGTTTCAAAAATACTTCGGCTACATCTACTGCCAAAAGCCAACTAAAGGCAACTGTAGCATCAGTATCAGGGTATCTGTATCGGTAGAATGTCTAGTTTTGATTTATAACACCATTTAGGTTTGTATTGTTGCTCCTCCAATGCCTTAATACTTGTACCTTATACGAGTAGTAAAACACACGTGAATATTTATGTTCATTTATTCATTGAATCCAATCATTGCTGGGCTTTTTGCGTGCTCTTTTTTGTTGAGGAGGCTATTACATACTCTCGGATTAAATAACATGTTCTGATATGAAAATATTAAAGCTATCGAGGCAGACTCTTATAGAATCTCCTCATATTATTGTTATTTTGTTTTGTATATAAAAAAAAGTTCATACTAATTCTAGTAGTTAAAAACGAAGTCCGGGAATAATTGACAAAGTACTAAGCACAAATTTAGTAGTTATCGAAAATTTTACTCGGAAACAATTAGAAAACAATATCCCATGTGAAACTTATAGGGCTAGGTACGATCTTGAAATGATACAGTTTTGGGCCCTTTATTATACTATTCTGCCGTCCATGTATTCAAGAAAATAAATTTCGAGATGCACTTATTTAAGTATATTTCTTAATTGCTATATCGAACTAGCTCATCGTTTTTATAAATTTGTTGGAAAAATTTGTTTGGCATAACACAGCCACACATTAAATTCATTCCATCAAACTTCATTTCAAAGTTGTTTTCAAGGAGAGCCGCCAGCCGGCAGGCACAAAGGTAACTGAGTGAACTGTCAGAAGTTTCGACTTATTCCTCCTCGTGGTAGCGGCCGGTAACAGGTTCATGCCTCTGCTAGGAGGCTGGCTAAATAAGTTGAACGGAGAGAAGTTAACACAACCTTATACAAATTGCTAATCTACGGTGGAACAGCATACGTTTGGGATGCCGGATCAACTGAGGCCTTGGTTTCTAGTATGCGAACTCTCGATACCAGTCAATATCCAGTTTTAATACAGACTTACCCGTGCAAATGAAGCTCTGTGTGGGTGGACATCTTTTTATCCATTACTCGTGAGAATTATATGAATTCTCTGAAGGAACTTTAGATTTAATTGGCTAAGGGAGGAATCGGAAGGAGATTGAAAAGACTGCGTCGCGAGGGGTGGACGGGCTACCTCTACGCATAAGGCGTTGGACCGTGAGATTCAGAAAGACGTGGAGAGGTTAGACTCTTCAGGAACGCCGGTGTTTATTGGCCAATGCAGGAATTCTCAAGAGATGGACAAGAAAACGTTGCAAGGGAGGTGGGGAGGGGTCCGTCTCTACTTCTGAGCTACTTCTGAGGAAGAGGCTAAGAAAATAGCGCACATGTTGTGTAATGGTCCAGCACAACACTAGAATAAGAATGGAATGAATGGGACCTTACAGAAATTACAAGAGACTCCGTGATGAGAAAGAAGGCCGACAGTTACCAGTAAACAGTCTGAAATCACTAAAGTCAATGGTAAATGCTAGTGTTAGCACGACACTCAATGAAAATAAGGTAGACGTAAATTCCAAATAGCTTGCCGGAAGTCATTTCGTGGTAAGAAGTGGGTTGAAAAGGGATCCTAATATAAGCGGTCTGCTTAGAGTTTGTGGGTAGCAAAATTGATTTAAAATTTTTTTTAGTTTGCTTAAAATTATAGACGAAATAGGCGACTGTTCCATTTGAGGAGGGCGAATAATAAGCTAGTCTCTATGCGCATTTGCTCAGGTCAGCTTATCAGGAAATCTTGACCTTGAAAATCTTAAACGTCTTATGCTCAAAATTCCTTCGACCGATTAAAAAATCTAAAGAAAATCAAGACAAAGTTTTAGAATAAAGAAGCGCTCACAGCAAACCAATTTGTTATTTTGCCTTACTATTTGCTAGTTTGTTTGCCAACTCTAAATGTAGCTGTAAGCGGTCAAAAAATAAAACAAAAATACCGCTATGATTTGATTTAGAAAGAAAAGCTAAAAATAGCAAGTGTTGCCAATGGTTGCATATTTTTTATAAAATGAATTTCTGGGGTTTTATTCTTTCTATTTGATAAATTATTTCTATCTAAATTGCTATCCCACCTAATTTTATAATAAAAGCGCAATTTATTTGTTGAAGGTGGATAATGATAATAATTAATTGCTTTGTATTTTTGATGCTTTATATTTTTTTTTTTGCAGAAATAAATATTCATATTTGATCCAAATTATGGATGTTATTTACCTTTTTTAATGGAATTTATTAAATTAATTAAGTTTGAAGAATTTAATAAATTCTTCTTTGATTTAGTAGCTTTAGTAACACTCTTCACTCGACGTCATCATAATACCAAAAATAAATTAAATAGTACGCAAAAGTATACTTTTTGAACCCAAAGAAGCAAAATTGCATTCAAAATGTCCATCTCTAGCAGCCAGCAATGACAGTATGAAATTCTAATCATTTTTTCGAATCTCTAAAGGTTTTATTCTTCAGTGGCTTGCGAAAAAAGAATTTATTTCGTAATTTGCATGAACAATTTTTAGAGCACAAATTGAAATAATACTTCTACTTCCTTTTTCGTTTACGGCAATTGATAGCGATAATAAAATTTTTAAAAAGCAACAAAAAAGTCAATTTGCAATGGTGTATCGACTTAAAGCAATCTACTTGCAACATAATTCCTCTACAAGCAATATTTATCAAAATCAACTACATATGCACACGCATACATTAGAAATTACATTTTGAGGGCGGGGGTCTTTTTTACCATGTTTACCATGAAATTGCAATATTTTGCGCCAATTTTTGGCATTTGCCATTTACGCTCCCTTGTCCTTTCCTTCAGAGTATAATTCACATTGCTGTTGTTTATTAAATAAAACTTGACATTTGCATATTTTTCAATCTTTTATTCAACTATTAATGCGATTTGTCATAAAAGGTGTATATTTCGAAGGTCGGGTCTATGATAAAATGAAACAAGTTGTGCATGATGTACTAACCTATATATTCAGCAGCACCGCTGAAAAAGGGACGGATGTCAGAGGACTTATTTTTAGTGATTTTGCCACATAGATCTGTCATAATTTCTACGCTGGCTAGGATTATGTGGGCATATGTAGACCTGTGAATAGCTTCACAAGAAAAATGCTACCGGGAATAAATCATACGATCTTTGTGGACAATTCACATCACCTCCGCGAGAGATCACACTGGCTTCATTGCAAGTGAACCTGCAATGAAGGCAGTGTTCATTGTCAGTGATGGTCTTACCAATTTCATCACCCATAATTAGGGCATTCTTCGAAACGCTACGGAACCTACTTAGCGCAAAAATTCCAAAAAATTTATATTTATATTACCTTTAAGCTTCTGAATCCGCTGTATCAAGTTCAGGTGCGCCCTAATCCCAAAACACAACTTTCGCAAAATTGAAGTTTGCGAAAGTTCTTGAGCACGACAAGAAATACACTTTCTCTGGCACTCCTACAAACTTTCAGGGGCAGAGGTGATATTCCGGCCCTTCCTTTGGCGTTTTGGCTGCTTGTTCGCTAGACCGGCTTCCCAATCTGGCCACCAAACGTTGCAGAGTCGACTTTGGAGCGGCGCGCCGCTTCAGTGTTTTAATAAAGTTTTATCATTTGAACCTGCCACTCAATTGTGTTCCGTGGCATGGTTATTAGGCAACAGTAACTGTATAATAACCAACAACATGGCCGCTACAATGAAGGTAATCAGAATATCATTATCGAAATCACTGACATAGCCAACACATTACAATCAACGGTGGCTGCTATAGAATAATATTTATTCGGATTTCCCATCTATAGTTGAAGATCTGAATGTTAACAAAACGGCACAAAATGTCGTACAGTGTGCATCACATTCAATTTATAGAAGCAAACGTTGGTTAAACTTAGAATTTCGAGTTTTGAACCTCTGAATTGCTTCGAGACTAATTTATATCATGCCACAACAATTTTATTTCCAAATAAAACGTTACGGGCCTAATTTTTTAAACCGCAATGCAACGTCAGAATTTATATGGAAACTTTTAAAAATGTTTTTATTGTTTTTCATAAAAATTTTTGCATTTTTGAAAAGGAAATCATGGCTTCATATTTTATGGCTTTGATTTTGTTTATCAAACAAAAAAACACCCCTTACATTTAAGTTGGAATGTATGTACATCTGTTGTATATAATTTATCGGCTAAATAAGTTCAGATTTATTTTGAATATGCTGCTTATGAAAACTGATTAACTATCAGTCAGTTGATATCCTTGTGAAGGTTGCATTTGTCGCAAAAACCAAATGTCAGCTCAAATGGTGAAAATTTCGCAATCAAAGCAACACATGCAGTTGACAGTGAGGAATGTTGTAAATTAGAATTAAATGATGGAATCGACTGCATATTTTACATGTGCTTTTTTATATTAATGAATCTATTAATAGAGTTTTGTTTTTTGTTCTTCTTTTAGAGAAATAAAAAAAATGAATAAATTTCAAATTGTCGCTGTGCTCACAAAATGTTTTTTGGAAACCATTTTTACGCGCTCTCTTTTATTATCTAGCAGCTTTTAAGGACAAAATGATATAAGCGGAAATGTCATACTTCGCCTTTGTGTATTTAAATACTAAGACAGAGTCAAATTGTCAAATTCTCGTGAATAAATAAAAGTGAAAGATTATTCAATACAAAATTAGAATATTTTTAAACGCATTTAAAGTTCTGTAGTGCAGAGTCACAATACAACAGCAGCGGTGTGAGATACCATTTGATTTCTGAAATTATATTGAAGCTACAGGTATGTCATTACTTATGGTATAGCATTTCGGCACTGATTTAAGATAATGTTTTGGGCAAAACCAGAGAAACGAAATCACGTTGCGTAATTGCAAATAACGCTGAATTTGGATAATATTTGGATAATAATTTACACATGTTTAACAGGCATGACACGACAATTGGTTAAATCGTAAACCCTATACTATGTTGCACACAATTAAGGGCTCGATTCTGCTTAATTTACCATACGAGAACTCAATTATTAAATTGAGCAATTAGTAAATAATGCATCCTTGCAAAGTCTATTCAGTGAGTGTATATTCTGTACACTGACAAAATAAATGTTATGAAACTAAAAAAGTAAAACGAAATGGCAAGTATAATAGCTTCTTTTAAAAATACAATCCACACACAAGTTTTCATGAACAGCAAATATGCAAGCATTCGCAGCTGTCAGGCGCTAAATTGAATATGTGTGTGAACATCAAAGTCGATAATTAAATTTAAAATTTAATTGCCTCATTTAAGGTGCATGTAAAAACACAGTATTACTTAATATTTTGAGAGCTAGGTGGCATTGTTAATTATAACAGCTTCTAAAATATAATAATTGGAAAAATTTTACACTTGCAAGTCTTTTCTTAAAAATATTATAAATAAAATTTTAGGGACATAATTGAACAGGATTTTCATTAATTTTATTTTTTTTGTAACAATTTCACGAACGTGAGCTTTCGTAATCGTGGACAAATTGATCTTTCATGCCAACGTGCAGGACCGAAAGCCAAAAATAAAACGGCGAACCTGGTGAGTAAATATTTTTTTGAGTGCGCGTGAATGGTCTGCAGTGCTAACATTCCGCTTTTAGAGAGCAGTGTACGAGGTGGCAAAAGAAGGCTATATAATACAGGGTCTTAAGTCGGACTTTATTACGATGAATATAATGGAATTATGGAATATAATTATAAGCCGAGCAGGAATGGAAACTGCAAGTCTATGAAGTTCAAGGTTTCCGTTTAGTAAACAAAATTTAAATAAATTTTTTGAATGACGTTACCAGGTTCGTAGGAAACTAATGAAAACAAAATGTAAATAATGTATTAGAGAGTTATTTTAATGACTGAAAAAAAACTCGCAGCAAAATTCAATATATACATATTTTTTTGCCAAGATTATTTGCATGAATTCTAAGCTGAAATTAAATAATATCAATAAACTTTTATAACTTTTGCACATGTTAAAATCGGCTTAACATAACCTCAAAGTAAAACACACAAGAATTGCAATACAAAGCATAAAATTTTTTATATTTTTATGTGAATACAGATTTGATACCATAAAATAGATTTGGATACCGTTGATTACATAAAAAACGAACGACCTTTAAGCCTAATGACATTATTTTGCTATTGAAAGGAAAAAAACACACACATGCACAGGCATCAAGCATTAGCAATTGAATGGGAAACGGAAACACATACACCAAAGCTGCATTAAAAAATCGCTAGTACATATGTTCCTTCTTAAACAAAAGAGGACAGGCAGCATATGTGACGATTGTAAAATCAAAATGTCAATAGAACAAGAAAGTGCGATGTTTAAATGTTACACAACAACAATAAAAATTTTACATGCAAACATAAACATATAAGGCATATTCGTTCCCATAATGCCGATGATGCGGAAAACACCTTTAACGCTGAGCAAATGAAACCCAATAAAATGCGTTTGTTACATTTAAATATTTATTTTTATTATGATTTTTTCTGTTTTTAACTCGGGGTATTTTTTGCATACTTTAGTATTTGTCAGTACAATTTAAATATTGCGAAACAATTTTTATGCCTAATATGTCTTGATTTTTATAGGCGATCAGGTTGTGGCCAGGGTTTCCCATTATCTGATGAAACAAATTAAACGACTTTTTAATGGTTGCTTTTTATAGCTTGTTTAGCAACGTCAATATCCAGCCTTAAACGAAAGTACTGTGTACTCTCACCTTCTAATAGGTTCATTGTTTCACGTGCAAAACCGTAAAATCATTAAACGATTGTGCACGCTAAAGGTGGCCTGCCTCGTATTTAGAAAAAAAAACACACCATTGCAACCGACGACTAAAAAACTGCATAATACAATGTGTTTTGAAAACATTTTTGCTAGAGACTTTTCTCCAAGCTCAGATCTTCAGCCATCAATTATTCTCGTACAACAAATTAAATAAGAACAACTTTTGACTTTTGATTGGATTGTCCATTAATTTTCAACAGAACTATCTTTTGTGGAGGGGAAATCAGGTTAGTTCCCCTTTTGTCTCGTTTATGCCTTAAGGGTTGGTGAAGAAGCGGAACACATTCTTTGTAAATTTCACACTATAAGGTCGGATAAAATGATTTGCCAAAAATTCGAGTCAAATAAGAAAGTATTATAGTGCAAACAAAATATGTAACAGACTGTCAAAAATACGGATAGAAATTTGTCAGCCGAATGGGTCTCATTGTTTTTAGAAAAATTTATAAATGCTGTGACTGCTCATTTTACCGAGGTTGCATTTTTACCGACGCAAATAAATAAAATAACAAAATTTGCTGTTAAGCAATTAAATAAAGTGACTTGTTAGCCACCAACAGTGCTCTGCCGCAGGAATTTTTTTCAGCCTGCATCGGCACAAACACGGTGGGCTTGTCGGTAATCAATGTTTGAATTTTGTTGTTTTTTAACAAACTAAAATCTAATAGAAACTTGACCCACAAACATTCTCAAGAGCTCGCTGCCGCCGCTACCCACACGACGTTGGCGAAAGTATTGCTTCGGCTTCTGTCTTTTCGTCTTTCTCATTTTGTTTAAAGTGTGATAGTGCGGACGGTATCTTTTAGCAGCACAATGTAATGAGAATATTTAACTTTCGATTTTGTTGCCAGTCAGAACGTCACACATCATTACAACGTAGCAAAAATCTAACAAAAAATCTAATCACTTGTTGAATAGTATCAAACGGACTTCAGTAACGTTATACAAAGACTAGTTCCAAATGATCTGAAACTCAAAAGTTACATAAGGTGTCGCAGTGTCGAACGATGGAGCATATCGAACCATATCTACATTTATATTGTGGCGACAGTTGGTTTCGAAACATATTTATCTTTTTAAAAAAAGATGTTTAATTTCGTGTGTCACCTCTGCTTCAACTTCACTGGAACCGATAATAAGTGTCGCATTACGGTGCTTGATATCTTTAGAAATGCCAATACAATTTTTGTTTGACTGTTTTTCTACATCTCTCCTTTTTTGGCTTCGTCTAATCTGGTTGTTTTTGGAACCCGAAATTCAAAGAATCAGATTAAATTAAAACTTAACTTAAAAATTTCGACCAATATGTTTCGGATAGCAGAGTCATAGTCTTTCAATGAAATTTTGAATACACTCATGCTACGCCAAAACTTACAATAAATTTCTAGTAACCAAACACGAATAATAGCGATATGAAGTGTCTTTAAATTTGCCACGTTTCATAAATTTACGAACTAGTGAAGAAAGCACGAGTTTCTTGTGTCTTGTAAAGTGTTTTCGCTTAACACGACGTTTTCAAGCCAGGTTACCCTGGTCCTAAGATAGTTATCATAAAGGGTATCTCAATAACATTGCGGTATTGAAATCGTTGTTTTCATTACACCGACCGGTATTTCGGCGTAAAGGGGACTTACTATACATAATCGACCAAGATTCTTCTTTTGAATTGTTGTCACATTAGTTGCACTTTCCCGCCCAAAAATTCCGCAACGTTTGCGAGTCACCTCAGCGCAATGCCGTTTTACAAGGATATCACGTTTTTATTTTGCATAGCGTTTCATCACTAATTACAACAAGCATAGGTGACAGCTGTTTAACAGAATTGGAACTTGCAGGAAGAAAATTACACAAAATTCATAATGAGACACTCAGTACTGATACTGTACGGATACCTAGAAAAACCTCAAACATATGGAAACTCTTTCTAATTTCAAACGAATTGAAGGACTTAAATCAATTCAAACAGTTGCAAGTCAACTAACAAGCAGCAACAAAATTATACGCTTAGGAAAACTATAATATCGAACAAAGTTATTATGACTTTATTGCTGCTGCTTAAGAAATTTTGTATAAATCTACAGAAGCGAGTGAGTGAGAGAGCGAGAGAGAAAGAAAGGAAGGGAGTATTTGTTCTTTGTTTTTATTTATGATGTTGATTTTCTTTTTGGCGAATCTATAAATTTTTATTGTTTTTACGTATCAGTAGTAAGTAGTAGAACATTTAAAGCCATTTAGCCTGCCAGCACATATGTTTGTTCAAAACAACCATTTACATTTTTCTCTCCCACTCTCTTTTCCTTATATCTAAATACTTATTGCCTTTATTCTTTTTTATTACACCGCGTATGTTTACCTAATTTTATAGCTTTGCTACTTGGGCAGCTACTTCAGAATGGTTCTTCCTCAACTGTTGCTGCCCGTTTAAGTGACTTACTTACAATTGCTTTCTTTTAGGGAAAATAATGTTTACGACTGTTTTGTTTGTTGTATGTGTAATATTAACGACTTAGCAGTTTGCTTATTTGTCTAAAATTCTTTAACAAATTCAATTTTTAAGGAAGGTAAATATGTAAAATAAAGAAAAATTAGGCTCTGATGCCAAGTATATATTAAGTTCAATAATTACTCGCATTTTTCTCCTCTTTTTCTACAGGACAATTGATGCAGTGTTACCAGATTTATAACATTACTTTACGATTCGAACAAACCACATTAAAAAGTAGTCAAATCATCTTTTTCCCGGTTGGTACATTTATCATCTTGGATTCCTAACATGTATTTGGCTTCCATCTGCCAAGTTAATTTTTTTCTTGGTCTAGCAAATTGTGTAATATCGACTTGAGTTGAGCAAAGGGTTCGCCCGAAGTTTTGTGTTTTTAACAAAATGATATCGTTATTCTCTTACGGGGATCAACATTGTTAAGAACATAATCGCTTGATTTCTGCTTCGGATCAAATTGAAATCGGAAAGGAGAATTCGCAGATAAAGCTGAATGTGATTCCTACAGCGGTATATTTTAGTTATATTGAGGATTAGAGCTGGCATTGGAATATGTGCATTGCTTAAATTAATAATTGTACCGAAATTTCTGATCTAAAAGTATGTGAAACTTTTATTGAAAATGGTATACACCATTATTGTAAGGCAGGCTTGCACTACAACTACTGGTCTTCGTTTTTATTAAATTTTATATGAAATTTATTATTTTTAATTTCACGATTTTTTTTATTTATAATCTTTATTAAAAAAAGTGGCAGACCCAAAAATTCCTCAAACCCTAATTCTCAGGAAAATTTTCTTTCACTGTAAAATTATATTAAAAAAAGTTGACTTATGTGATGTTTCACTGTCGAATTTTTTACTCCCGATTAAAAGAATATCTATAAGGTATATTCTTAGAAAAATAATCTATTTCAAGATAAGTTTGAGCATAAGCCGATCTATCAGGGAAACCTTATGATTAGAGCGAACGTCTAATAACAAGCCCAGGGATCCCGATTTTGCCAAAATCGGCAAGAATTGCAAATTTCAGGAAGTTCTCTACATCGTAAACATGCTTCGAAAAAGTAAGATGTGCAGACTGTGCAAAATTATTCTAAGCTCCGAAGCTTTCTTTTTTTTACCTGCCTGATTAAAGGCATATACAAAGTGTCAGTCTTTGGTTTGGAATTTGAACTAAAGTCGTCATTGAACCATTACGGCTGAAACGGTGGAATTACTGCACAAGACATTTCCTGGTCAGGCACACACGCTCTGTTTGGTGATCAAAACATTTGCTTTAACATCATTCGATTTCCTTCTAGGGCCTAATTTGAACTCTGAGGTCTTCGTCAAAAAAGACTGGACTGAAAAAAAGTTTTGGACTGAAGAAGGAGGTTCAATGCTTCATCATCGAAATTCAGCTATATTTAGGCAAAGTGGCCTGGGAAAATGGCAAAAATAGACTGTGCTTACGCCAGCAAAGTCGCTGAGCTTATTTACTCGAGGTGCTATAGCGGAATTATTTAATTCCAATATAACTCATTCTCACATATTTTGCCACGGCTGAATGCCTCTTCGCCTAAGAAGGTTTTTCAATTGAATCTTCAACTAATGAAAATATAAATAAATTTTTTTATAAAACCTTAGCCACTTCTGTTTATATATTTAACATAAATATTTGATTCTCTCACAAAACGCAACATCTTTACAATGTTTATTGTTACAATATTTGTCATAATCTTAAACTCAACGTAAACAAATGAAAAAACTTTTTGACATGTCACTTTGACACGAAATCGCATGGTAGACCGCTCTATTTGCTTCACAAGTTCCTTTTATAATACTGGGTGGTCTGGTTTATGAAGCTGGTACTCAAATGAAAAGGTTCAACTCAACGTAACTGACAAACAATAAGGAAATAAGAGAAAAGTAAGTTTAAATTAAATAATATTAGAGAAGCCGTATTGTCGTTTATGGAAACGAGTGATGATATAAAACGCCCGCTGGGAATTAATAATTAAAACAGAAAGGAAAACAATACAAGTGTAACTTGCAAAAGAAGCAAACAAATCCAAACATGTTTCACAAGTAACGAGAAACTTGTAAGTAATTCGTTTAAGTCAAACTGACAGGGGATGCGATTCAAAGGGGTATGGACTAAGCTCATTGTGTGATTTTATCATAAATCTCAATCTGACTGGGAATATTAAAAAGCTTGGCAAGTACCTTTTAGTGTTTTCATATAGAGAATAGATGAAGAGCGGTTCCTTTTTTTTTTTTTTTGAAATTCCCTTTCTTTGAAGGACTCAAGTTGTTTTGCAATTTGTATATTTATTTATGTTAGTTAAGCTCAATTACAGAATGTGTGCAAAACGATAATAAATACGGTGATGGTTTTGTGGGCTGTAGTGATGACACGTGACCAAACACGTGCCCCATGACCACGTACATGTAATCAAAACACTTGCTTTGCCATGTTCTAACCCCTCTCTATCAAACGAACACAAATGATGAGCCGTAATTAAAGCTCAACCCTAAAAAATTACAATCATCAACAACAAAATCTCATTTTTACCAATTTATGCAGGGATTCTTAAGCGTTGGAGGGACTCAAAAATATCATTTACAAATTTGATGAAAATCTTAAATTGCCTCTCACTACAATGGCAAAACCAATTATAATCATCAAACTCACGGCTTGTAAAGTTTTAAAACAATTTGCAAATTGATTAAGCTTCAATTTTATTTTATTGAATCCTGTTAAACAGATTACAATAATTATTCAAATTTTATCTTTAAAATATTATTTCTTAATTATTACCAAAACAATAAATAATTTATTGTATTCAAATCTGAATAATCTGCCTACTACTGAGTGGCAGGCTTAATGTGTCAGTTCTTTTTAGTCTCTGGTGCCCATGAAATTGCAATAATATGCGTAGTGGAGTGTTGGGATGAAGGACTAGCTTGTTAACGTGTTTGGACGTCAATGTTTTTGCTTCTTCCTGGATAGTGGGAACTTCTAGATCTCTATTAAATTTCTTGCAAAGGGTTGCATACGAAAACTTGTAAAATCATAGACTGCCTTCTTTGTAACTTCTGGATGTTTAATGCCCAAACAGTACCAACATGATATATAAGAGCCAATGTTCAGAAAAATTTTCCCTATGATCTTACTTGAAATATACTATCTGCCAAATAACTCTGAAGTAGCTTGTGAGAGTTTTCAGGTAGAACTCCAGTTATATTTGTGAGTATCCCGTCATTGCCAGACTTTATAAAACGCCTGGGAATTGCCAATAAATAAATCTCAAGAATATTGCGGATTTAATAACGGCGACAATTCTATGGACTTTCTCAATAATGCCATTTTATTGCTCGAAAATCAAACTGATAGTCCGAGATTAGGCTTTGTTTAATACTAGAGACGACTAATTTTTCAAATAACTTGGATAAAATTGCGAGTAGGATAATAATTTGACTTTAGTCCTTTTCTAGTTTAGGCATCATGACATCTTCCAAAATCATGGAAAAACCAACTCGTAACGTGGCATTAAGTATAAATCATATAATTCCCACAGCAAAATCAGGCAAGTTCCTTATCATTGACGCTATAATAGGATCAGGTCTGGGTGATTTTCTCAAAACTATACTTTTAATTCTGGATTTGAATAAAGATAATTGAGGTAGTGTCGTGCGAAAAGTGATTTGCAAATGATCACATCTGATATTATTTGCAATGGAAAAATCAATAAGGTCTGGCAGCTTATTGAAGTCAGTTTACCTCCAGATACAACGTCTACCTTATTTGCTTGAATTGTGTTATACAGCTGTCTCCCGCTGATAATAAAGAGTATGGAGTTCCAATGGGTGTGCTTTGCGTTGTAATCGCCAGCTGCAATGCACTTCGGTCCTAGTAAAGAACCTGTCAAATTGATCGTGTTCAATTTTGTGCCTTTGTACTGCACACACAGATGAGATTGCAATTTTGAAATCGGTAAGATGGGATAGGAAAGTGCCTTACGTTTTGCGCTCTATAATTACGGTAACCTTACTCTCTTGTGTTTATGGTGAAATGTTCTACTTCATATTTATGTTGGCAGAGCCCACTAGCATTCCAGAAGAAATATGAACATGAATTTCGGCTCAGTTGGAAATATACAACTTGAATTTCGTCGTAAGGTCGGCAAGCAATTTATCGCACGTGGCAAAAGTTGAAGCATCAGTATACTCTTTTGAACCTTAAGATACCAACCAGAGAGAGATGCAGCAAAGTTAAGAAAACATGGCCGGCGCACCGGACAGCATCAAAGCACAAGCATAAATATCGATTCGGCGTCGATCAAGCTGAATTGGGCATCGTCAGAGAGTCACTGTGGTTGAATTTTTATTTGGATTTGGGCTTACATCCATATGCAGCCAACGCCGGTGTTCGTTAAATAAACTACGCAAATATTGACAGGATTTTGGCCAAAAAATCGCAAAAATCGGATAAGGCCTATTTTTGGCTCAGCCAGCTGTTATACCAACAAGCAAAATTTCCGTCATTGGAGCGAAACAGAATTCACAAGCATCACGGCATCCAAAAGATTGACTGTCTGTTACCGGCATCATATTTTCTTCTTATTTCTTTCGAAAAAACGAAGGAAACATAGTTACCGTCATTGGTCCCCTATATAAAGGAATGTAAGCCAACTTTCTGTGACCGGTGCTCGACAACACTGATATATACGAGCTATAGTTCCAAGAAGACGGCGACTGGGTCATTTAACGACGAGAAGATCAATATAGACTCTTAGCATTTGTCGATTAAAGACTCCTTATTTTCATTTCTGGCTAATCACGTAACTTCCTTAGTTGGCGCCATCCAGAGATTTATAATTATTGAATGTTAAAAGGATTCCTGAGCTGAATAGCTTTAATAGCCTGCAGGTTCACCGACAAAAAATAACTTTATTTAGGGTTTACTTTTTCAAAACATTTATGTCGTTTATTATCATTTAATCGCAAATTTTCTACGAGTGAGATATTTAACCTTATTTATCATCCATCTTGCCATGTACTTTTATTGGATCGTTGATGCCTTCGTAGTTAAATATTTATACAAATCTTTTCTCTTTTCTTTTTGTATTTAAGTTAATTTAAGTCTTTGCCTCTCACAGTAGCAGAGGATTGATCCGGAAATGCAAAAACAAAACTTTAAGAAACCCTGACACGCAGAAATAATTTGTATGGTTACATCAGTTTGTGTTGTGGCTCCTGTGTTGTCCTTGTTGTTTGTGTTCGTAATTGCGTGTAAAACGCATGTAATCACAACAACATTAATAATAAAATTACCATTAAACGTTAAATACAAGCAGTAGTGGCTGATGTTAAAGCTGAAAGAAGCCTCCTCTCAACCATTTTGCTGTTAGCTCTCCATCCAGTCATCCAATCGGCAAAGGCCATACGTCTTTCTTACACGATTGTTAGCAAGTTGACTTTACCATAATTTCATCGGATTGTTGCATGTGTGTGAGTGTAAATGTTGGTTTTAATGTCACATTATGGAATATTTAATGCAGCGCATTCAACAATGTTGAAAGTATTCATTGTCGATATTTGTTGTCACTTGGGTATTGGCAACGCAGTTGTGGTTTTTATTTTCATTTTCTCGACTGATTCACTAAAACACACCCCTGGTTGTCACGTGCCTTCATCATCACATCAGTCATCCTGTTGTTGTCAGTGTGCGAATGTGACTACGAAACAAAAAGCATGTGCAACATTATGGATCATTTTTATCTTCTTTATTTTACATAATAGTTTGTTGGTTGTAATTTTAAAATTATGTTCACACAGTCAGATAAACGTTTGACTCATTTTAAAATTTTTAACATTGATAACATTTTTTTTATTTTATTTTGATGTTTGCCTGATGTTATGAATTGACTTGACTTTAATACACTTTTATGCTCAGTGCGATGTTTAGTGTAGACTTTATAAAGCGTGGGATTTTCTTTAAAATTATTGTTCCCTTTTTTATACAGTGGACGATGTGTTTTGGCTACTAAAACATAAACTTTAGGGGATTTCTTGTAAAGAAATCGGATTTTCATACACGTTTACTTACGCGAGATAAACCAGAAATAAATATTTGATCATTCTTTTTGATTTAGCAGAATACGGTTTAATGTTAATTAAGACTTGTTCCAAAAGACAATTCTGCTTTTCGTAATCTGTATTTTTGCCCGATGTATATTAAATATTACGTGTCATATACAGATTAAAATTTGATTACATAAAAAGGCTCTCTCAATAAGAGAAATTTATTTTCTTAAAAAATAAAACACGTATTTTTTGGGCGAGTTGTGATATTTTTATTGCATTGTGAAGTATTACGTAAGTATTAGCTCCCACGGCTCCAATGGCAAGACACTGACCTTTAAACAAAATTTCCATAACTTCTTGACAAGTGTGTGGATGTATTTTACTGATGACACTTTGAATCTCAGTCTTAAACTCAGGAATTGCTTTGGTTTTTTTCGCACAGAACCAAGACTTCAGAAAACCCAAAAATAGAAATCGTATGGCGTTAAATCGAATGATATTGATTGCTAATTGGCATTAGAATTTCGTAAAATGATTTGGTCCAGAAATAATTGCTGCAATAAATCGATTGTTTTATGTTACAGGTGAAGCCGTTTTGCTGAAATCACATATCGTCTATATCCATGCTGCCCGGTTAAGACCACAAGAATTTCGAAATCCTGTTCCTGTAACAAATTCCATTCACAGTTTCTGTTAAATTAATATCGGGCTTTTGCCAACACTCTCAGCAATGATGCTACTTCTGCCTCTTTTGTTGTTAGATCTAGCCTCTTTTAGGTATCTTACTAAACACTACTACTTGCCGGGAAAAATAGACCACTGTAGTTTTTCAAAAATTATGCTAAAGTTTTGCTATCTAAAATTGTTTGTAACTAATCCAGTGCAGAAGTTTAACGAAATTAATTTTGTTTTCAATTAGTCTACTCTATTGATTACACTGTCAAATTTTTGGAGAAACACAACTCTTCATTTCTCAATTAAAGAAAACATCAGAGTTGAAAAATTCTAGTGTTAAATTTCTAAAATTAAAAAAAGGTGATGATAATGCCCAAATCGTGAGGAAATTGGCCACTCTACCACATAGTGGCACTAATGTTGAAAGAGCCTTTTCTGCAGTTAATTTATAAAAAAAAACTTCCAGTAGAAACAAACTATCTACTGATACTCTGTAGGAAGCGCTACATGCTAAGCTGATTATAAGCCAGAGCACTGAGTAAAAATATAAAATTATACTATACAGTATGTATGGATGTGTTTCTTTTTTCTATTCCAATTTTCAGTATTAGCGATTTTTACTTAGGAATTATCATAGGCTCCCTTATAAAATATTTCTCATCCACCGAACAACTAATTACGGATATAAAAGATGCTTATAATACCTGAAATATATAGGTGGTAGATCTACTATCTACCGCGGAAAGTAAGATTTGATCGAAACTGCCTCATTTTGATATCGTAGCTACCTCTAAGACAGATTTTGGCCTGCCATCACTGACTCTCAGCAACAAATTTTCAAGCGACCGGCCGGTACGTCAAGGCGAAGCACTTACTGTCCACACTTGACCGATTTTATATAAAATACTTTACCACTTTTCGAATTGTCATATTATATGCATTTTCTCGACCGAAAATCCCGCGAAGTTAGCGTAAGGTTAGTGTAGCCGCCCCATTTTTGTAACGGACTTTTACAGTGAATGATTCTTCTCTTATGTCAATCATATAGCTTTTATATCTGTTAAATATAAGAATTTCCATTCGCACGAAAACAATGACACAAAATTTAAATAATGAATTTTTATTGTTGCGTTTCTTATAATAACGTTTCCAATTATGTTAATTGTTTTTATTTGTTTACGACAAAGCAATTACTTGACTCGTCTGATCATACCTTAAGTTTTACAGCCCGTCAAACAAATGATATTTTTTTTTTGATAATGGAGAGGTCATATCGAAGCAGACCGCTAACTTACTGGCCAGTGCTGGACGTTCACACACAATGTGTGTTGCCGTCTAGACCGCTTCCTCAGGAGTACCTCTCGATACTGATCCGTCCACTCCTTGCGAAGCTTTATTGTCAATCTTTACAGAATTCCTCCATTGGCCAATAAATACTAGAATTACTACGGAGATTAACCTCTTCGCTTCTAGCAGGGCTTCATTGTCTCTCCCTATCGGAATCGTACAGTTCAACGCTTTAGAACTCCTAGCAGAGATAGGAACTTGTTACCGACCGCCACCACGTGGTGGTATATGCAAGAACATCTGATAGTGCACTCAGTTACGGAAAGCCATATTTTTGAGCCTGTCAGTTGACGGCCAACAACTTGCTATTTTGCGCGACTTAGTGTTCGTGTTATCACCTGTTATGGTTAGACTTAAGCTATCTATCATCAGTATAGTCTTGAACAAACATTGCCGTCATCTGAACAAACCTTAAGTAGCACAGTCCATCAAACAATTGGTATTTTGCCTGACTTGGTTTGGTAATATGAAGTCATGCGAATAATCCAGACTCAGATCTCAATAGCCAGCGTCAATATGGTCTTGGAAATTTTTGCATTCATGTTGTTAACTTTATTTAGTTGTTTATATTGTAGTCGTACTTTAATCTTACTTTAAGACTTGTAAAAACTAAATAACTGGCATTTTCTGTTGTAATTATTTTTCATGGACTTTTATGTTAGATATTCAAAATATTTGAGTCTACAAATAAAGCCCGACAAATTTAGACAAAATGAAATTAGTGTTAATTGCCTTAAATAGAAAAGCAAACATATGCGGTCGTTTTTAAATAATGTCCCTTTTCATGGCAATAAAATATTTTAGCTGAAATTTTACACCGATTCAAACATAATAAACGCATTTAAAAAGCCATATTTACACATGTGAATTCCACCTTGCTCACATATGAAATTAACGTACATATAGAATAAAAGGAAAATTGAGACATTTAGCCAACAAAATGTGGTTAATTGAATTGGTAACTGGCAGAGGCAGGAGGGAGGCACATATATTAGATATGTACACTCATATGTTTGTAAAGGAAGGAGACTATGAAATTTGGTGGCAATTAAATTTATATTTAAGATACTTATTACTTTTGCGGCTTATAAGAAATTGTTTTTAGAGAGAAGGCTAACACTTGCGTGTGCTCATTTGTGTAAGATTATATAGCCAGGGGATATGCAAGTATGTAGTAGTGCGTCTAATGCTAATGAAGGCAAACTCAGCTGTAAGAAAAGCTAATAAACACGTTTTACATTAAAACCAATTCATACCTACATACATATGTTTTGTCTTTAGAGACGCGAATACATTTACGTTTCCTTTGCAATGTAAAGGCAAATCAAAGAAGGCGGGCACCGTAATCAAATTACAAATATTTACACGCGTTAAACATACGCCATAATGGTGTACAACTAACAACCATCCAAATCATGTTACAGATGATTTACCTGTTAATATAAATGTGTATGTGACTTTAGGAGGAGCGGAAAATTGTCGTCCAACAAACAATTTCAATTTAATCTTAAGATGTTTCTGCTATTTAACGCATGACGCATGAAGGCCGGCTAAAAAGTCTTTCTAATTTCTCATTCTCATTAACAACAAATCTCCTTTGCATTTCGAGTAATTTTCAGCTTACACTCGTAAATATACATGTATTTCTTGTTCCCTTAATAATAACGTTTATTAAATTCGCATGCCTTATTAAGCACACAGTTCGTTGGCATGGGAATGTGTATGGAAATGGGTGTAGGGCGTTTGCTCTAGCGTCTTATTCAATGGAAACAAAAAGCAACAATGTTAGCAAGAATTTTGTGTACTTTGCGTTCGGTAATTGAATCGTTTCAGAACAATTTATTTATGTCGCTAACAACATGTGCGTAAACGTGTTAGTGATATTGTATTTGTTATTGTCGTTGATTTCATTGTTACACCTAAAACGTTACATAAAGTTGTTACAATAATCACAGGACTTTAAGGGTGGATGCACGACTAGCAAATGCTGCTCATTTGACATTGGAACAAAAAAAAAAATAAACAGAACTCAACTATGTATAAATACATAGTTACCCAGTTGGCCAGGTAGTCATAGATGGCATTTTCATCGATGATGTCTTCAGGACTGTTTATAATTTGTCATTTAACAATTACTGTAGAGGACAATTATGACAACAAATTAGTACATGTCTTGAATAAAGTTGTGTTGAGGAAAGTTATGAACAGCTGCATGCAGTTTGTCGTGTTTCCCAACGTATTTGCGACAACATGAGTGACAATTTGCACGATTTGGCTGGGTTCTGCAAACATTCAAAATTTAAGTTGTTGCCAACAAAGTTTTTTGCAGAGTCTATGTTGAGGAAAAGAAGAGGTACCTTAATGACACAGGAAAAGCAAATAAAGTTAAGAGGAAATAAGAAATATTTGTTTAAACGAATAAATATTTCTTCAAACACAAAACCTTATCGATAATATTGAATTAGAAAACGATTTCGTTGACAATAAAACAAAGTCCGGAATTAGCTCTTCATTTAAAACTAATCTTTTAGATTAGGGGACAATATACTAAACACTTTACATACTACATACATAAATTGTATAGATGTAACAAACATCTGAAAAACCTTATAAAAGGAAGTAAAAAGCTGTTTATTATTTGAACAGTTGATCCGGGTAAATATAGCCATTTTGGATTTAGGAATCAATTAGAAAAATTGAACCAAATGCTTATAGACGTTGACTTGGTTCAACTGGATATCGGAATAAATATACTACCGCTATTCAAAAGCGGTTCCGTGCAATTATGAAGAATACGTGATTTTGTAAAGTAAACAAGAGTTAAGTGTTACAGGAATTTTTATCCGAAATAATAATAATATTCCTGTGATTGGACTTGAAAATTTTAACGATATAGTCGACAATTGTCAACGACAGTCTGCTTCGCAGTGTCGCTCATATTCTCATGCATGATTCAAGTGCTCCTTGTGAAGTCATTAATAATTAGCATGAACTGTTCACAATGCATTGCGTAAGATTTTGTCTAGCACGCGTCTTCGAGAATACCTTTGAAGACATGGCCAACTGTTAAGTTAAACTGTGACTGCACAAAAATTGTTAAGTTATTAATTAACTGCTACTTAATTTCTTCATTACAATCACACAAAAAATATAACAAGTGCTGTTCTGTATTCCCGATCCGCAATGTTTAATTCAAAAGTGGAAATTTCCGAATATTTTAGCTGTTCTTAATTCAACTTTCGCATAATTTCTTTCATTTAATCAAGAACAAAAAAGGTTGGTAAGATATGTATTAGAATCAGGGTTTCTTCAATTAAAACTTTATTGAAATGACACTTTTGTATTAAAATTTTAAAGCTTTTCTTTAATTTTCATTTATTTTCCACAATAAATTTTAAAATGCATGTGGGACGTCTGAACAGACTTGTTTGAGGACTCTAGCTTATTGAAGTAAGCAACAACAGGAGTATTCATAAACTATGTTTAATAAATTTGAGAAAAGGAATAATAAGTGGAACGCAAAACAGCTGATTAAAAAAAAAACTTTGTTGAGGTAACCGAACCGTAATCTAAAAGCAACATACTATGATTGAATTATATGATTGTAATTATTATTATAGATCAGATTACCCGGTGGACTGAGTTTTACCATTTATTTGTTTAAACTTTTAACCAGCGATTATTATTCTTAACTAACCTGCTGCTCCAATCGCTTATGGTTGAAGCATCGTTTGGTTAATAAATGAAACTTGATTGTAGTTAAAATGGATTCAATGTCATGTTATTTATGTGAAGCATGAATAGAGTTATTAAATGTAATAAACTGTTTTTTTATTAACCAGTGTGTAAATATACAATGAAGATGGTTTTCAAGCAGGGGAACATGCGACTTACAGTTTTCCATAAAACACCAAGGACTGTCCTTTGAATTATATATGGACATCGCTAAGGCCAGACGCACGCGGAACTGCAGAGTATTAAAACTAAACAGCAAGTCCGTTGGTATTATCGGAATACACGAAATCCTTCGGGTATTCTCTTGACGATCGTTGCCTCGATGAAGGTTGCATAAACTTTTTCACAACCGAGCCTGATTGATGTTACGGAGCATAACGATGACTGAGGCTACATTTAATTGGAAATTGTGGGGTGGTTTTCCAGAGAATTTAAGCGATTTCAAAAATTCAGTGGGATAATTTACTTCCTCATCTTGGTTGAGAACTGTGTCGACTGAATCGAAGGAATACAACTGTCGACATCGCTGTTTTTTGCTGCCAATATTGCTCGTTCACGTACCCAATTATGCTGAATGAATTATTCTTTGGATTCTGTCAACTGAAAGAAATCTGAGGATAATATATTGAATCCGTGCGAGGTATTAACTACGGCTTTCCCATTACCAATATCCAACACTGGTTTGGAATACACATCTGCACCTTGGACTTGTTGCATAAGCTCTCGCATGTTGCTCGTTAATTGCATTGTCTTTACATATCGCCACACAATCGCCGACTTCAATGAAGCGTTTAGTTCATCAGTTAAAGTTTTAAAGTTTTCGATTTTTGGCGAATTAGAAAAAGGTTGGCGGTTTTTTGGGGAACTTTTTTCGATTTTAAATGGAATATTTAAAAAAGCCAGGAGTTTTTAATCGGAATTCGATTTTTTGGGAAAATTTAGAAATTATTTAACTGAATTTTCGATTCTGGATTAATTTAATATGATCTGATATTTTGAAAATGCAATTTGCATGTTGTCAGTTTTTCGATTATATGTAAAAATTTTGGTATAACATTCGAAATCGTTGATAAATTTCGATCTTAGTTTAGCGATTATTCATGAAATTTAAAAAAAAGAATCTGAAGTTCCATTCTTTTAAAATTCAAATCGATCAAGAACTGAAAGAAAGTGACTTTGATTTACGCAAAAATTTTTGTGAAACGATGTTGGAGCGTTTTCGCACTGTAAATCCCATTTTTTGGAGCGACGAGGCTCATTTGCACTTAAACGGCCACGTCAACAAGCAAAACTGCCGTTACTGGTCTCCAAGAACCCGCAACCTTCGATTGGAGCATCAAAACCCATTGCATTGCCCCAGGGTAACTGTTTGGTGTTCCTTATCCACGCATAAGATAATTGGATTTTTTTTTCGAAAATGATCGAGGTCAAAGGTGAAAATTATCGACTCATGATTACGGAATTCTTTTTGCCAAACCTGCGAGGTCATCCATCGTCCTCTTCACACACTTGATTTCAACAGGATGTGGCGACTGCCAGCTTCGATGAATTTGCTTCGAGAAAATTTCCCCCAAAAACTGATCAGTCGCTTTGGGGGCATTCCATGGCCACCGAGTTGGCCTGATCTAACTCCCATGAATTTTTTTATGGGGATACCTCAAAGAGAGGGTTTATAATGACAATCCTCCATTTTTAGTGCAGCAGAACAGAAGGCTCCGTTTTGAACAGTGTGTTCAACTCGACGGAAGACATCTGGATGACATACTCTTTAAAAAATAAAGTCCGCATTTCCCTTCTATCGTTCATATAAAATCTGCTACCAGACACCCTGTATATAGAACGAATATAACCCGGTGTTTAATTTATTTCAATTCAATATGTGTTGCAATTACCATGCTCCTGTCGAGTTACTAACAATTTCTGATTTGTATGTAAACAAAGTTGGAGGTAGCTATTAAAGTATTTACCTGCACTATCCTTTTAAAAAAAATTCAATTGGCGATGTCTAATTTTAATTCACCTGCATTTTAATTAAAAGCGACTTTCTGCATTAAAACAATATTTTATTATAAAATAATGACCATATTCTGCTTTTTTAATAACAATTCTTTTCACGGACTTTCTACTTCTTTCAATTTTCTTAATTGCAAAAAGACCAAGGAATGATATCCCAAATAAAAGACAAGAATTTTTAATAATTGAAACAATTCTTATCAAACTCATGCGACGACATCTGGCTGCATTTTTTTCAACAAATTTGTTTCCCTTTTCGTCATGCTAAAATTATTAAAAATAAAAATGCCACTAAAATTTGGATGATTCTCTCATAATTTTTTTAATTGAATTTTTTTCATACACTAATTTAATTATCTCTGCAGTAGAAAAAAGGAAGAAAATTAGGAAAAACATATTAATAACGTTCAAGGTGAATGGTTGAAACGAAATATGAAACAAGTTTGAAAATGTTAATTTTAAAATAAAATGCAGGATGTAGCTGACGAAAGAATAAGGGTCAAATTAAAAAGACTTGTGTATCAAAAGAGGACAATTTTTTGGTGTCTTTAATGTATAATTTTTTTTATGATCGTTTTATTTTTAATGTCATCTTAAAAGGGTTAACTCTTCAGGGGATAAGCAAAAAAAAAAAACACAAAAATCATACAATTTGTTCTAGTTACTTAAATTTGGTTAGTAAAATTGGATTTCCCAACTGGAGGAGGCTTCACCAAACTTTTCAAGGTGAATAAGATTAAATGTTTTGCTTTCGTAAATTTAATAATCTTATTTTGCTTTCATTGTTTAATCAAGGGCGCACGAGTAAAAGGGGTTCAAAGTGGGGTCCCAAAATAAGCAGGCCATCATTGAAAAGCCGATGTACCCAAACAAATTACACTACTCAACACAACAAAAATAATTGACCCATTTCATACTATATCATGATGAGGTTGACTAATAATAAATAGTTGTATAGAAATTATTTTGATATTACAAAAGTGGAGATATCTGACTTTTTTACCTACCTACACTTCTCAAAGTCAAGTAGTTCGAAAATTTATGGTTATTGCGAATAGAAAATATTGTATTCGTTAGTTTAATAGTCAACTTCTAAAATGTGGCGGGTGTGTGTTAACACTCCTGATGTATTTTGCTTATTTGTTGCAACTTTAAGCCAAAATCGAAAAATCCACTTTCTAACTAAATGCAACAGTGCTATCAAGCTTACTTTAACCGTGACATAAGAAATCAAGAAAAGTCGTGGGTTCCTAAAGTTGACTGCTTAAGATTTTATACAAATCTGAATGGTTGTTATAAGTGAACAATTAAAAAAAAAAAATCATTTTATACGCCAATGGACGGAGCCAATGAATCAGGCTGTGGATTGTTGTTTTTATCTAACGCAATTTAAAGGTTTTTTTTTTTAAATCTGAACGAAGTATTAAGTATGCCGAAGTGTCAATAGTAGATAATAAAAACTCAGTCACATTCCGACGAGCTACCTGTTCCTGAGTGCCCAGATGAAACTTGAATTTACACAGAGAATAACTCAAATTCACCGGATAGTGAAAATTGTGATGATGCAAATTATGTCCCGGATGATGCATCAAAGGCACTTTTAGCAATGATGTGAATGGATTATTGTCAAAGTTTAAACAAAATTAGGATGAATGGCGCTTAATGGAAAATTGATTCCTCAAAAATGAGGTTGAAAGCAGTTTTATTGCATATTCAAAACAAGCTACCATCTGTGCCCCTCGGTTGTAGTGCTAATTTGAAAAAAGCCACGATGTCATGAAACTTGTATTAGCAAAACTTAAATACAGGAAACATACATGACTAATTTGTGCAGATTTTGAATCGGTTTCTTTGATAACTGGCTGGCAGTCAGGTTCTATAAAATATTGCCGCTTTATTTGCAAGTGGGATAGCCGAGCACGTTCACAACATTTTATCAAAGAAGATGAACCATTATGTCACTCTTTAGCAGCGGGACAGAAAATCATTAAATTTGAACCTGTGGTTAAGCCAGAATTATTTCTACATTTCAGTTTCTCAAGCAAAAGTTTTTTAAGCTTAGTGACGTAAAAATTAAGGAGTTCAGACATAAAAAAGCTAATTCAAGATTTATCTTTTACTTCTACGTTTAAAGATATTAAAAAAACAAGAACGGAACTCCTTTATTGATGTCACAAAGAATTTTCTTAGTGTCAAGAAATCAAATGATTTTCGCGAAAAAATTAAAATTTTGTTGGAGAGCTACTTTAAAATTGAAAGCATTATGTCACTAAAATTTCCTTTTATTCACTCCCATTTGCATTTTTGCCCTGACAACATGGGGCATGTCAAGAACGAACATGAAGGACGCTCTCACTAAGTTGTTGCTACTAAGAGATATCCAGTACAAGAGAAAAGCCACTCACCCAAAAAAAAAAAAAAAAAAACCAAGCCGTTTCAATTAAAACACGAAAAAATTAATAAATTTGTGATAAATTCGTTTATATGGAAATTGAGTTGTCATAAAAAGTATTTTTATTATATCAATGGCAAGGAATAATAATCACAGAATGCGACCTCAGATAACATAAAATGTTGATAATTTGTTGGGTAGTGTTTCCCATAAAAAAGTTTAAACATTTTACAAAAATAATTCATAAAATTCGATTTAAAATACTTTGTTACATATGGTACTTTGCTTAGCTTTATATGAAAAAGGTTCGAGCAGTGGATGTGGCACCTTTCACACAATATAAATATTTATAATGGAACAGTAAAAGCGAATGTTTGCAAATTTTGTTTAGATGGTTTTCTTATTAGTAGGCATAGTCTAACTAAGATTGCTCATAATCAGAACAGTAGATAAGGCACCACTCGTGCATTTGCTACCGCATATGTGAAGCTTTGTGGGAGCAAGGTCTCTTTAATAGTCTAGATAAAAATCCACAAGGCAACACATTTTTCATCGATTACAATTTGCTACAAAGGGGCAATTCAAAATTGAAAAGATCTTAACGATGGGCGTGACACCTCCTATATAGAGTAAATATTCAGTTTAAAAACAATAAAAAATAATAATTTGAAAATGTTGATAGAGAAACAAAATCTGTTCCTTACAGATATTTCTCCTAGCATTTGGAACACTGGCACATATAAATACAAGTTGGCCCAAAATAAATGACCCTATTAGAGAATGGAATAACTTGTGTAAATGGCGTCGAAAGTCAGTTTGTTTATGCCGTTTATAAAGTAGACATAATTAGAATTTGAAAAAACCATGGAACGCTATACCCTGAACGAAAAATTTACCTAAACACGAAAAATTTACCTAAATGGGGTGTAAAATTCAAGAAAAATTGGTTATTCTACAACTAAGAAACTCCTTATTCAATTCTACGGAAAATTTTCGTTAACAAAAATAATTTTACTGAATAGTAATATAGAAGAAACGTGTTGAAAGAAGTCAGTAATTATTGGATTATGAATTTGTTTATTAATTTGGTATTGTGTTTTTATTGTTTTGTTGCTTGGTGTATCTTGTTCGTTGTTTTTGTTGTGTGTTTTGTAGTTACTTTTAGAGGTTCGAATATAGCGTCTGAATTGGACTTTGTTTGTTCGCTTATGATGCGTCCGTCGAATGTGTTTTGTTTGTGTATTTCCAGGTTTTCTAGGATATTTAGACATCGTCCTTTGCGCTATGTGTGTAGTAGTTGTACCGTTTTTTGAATATGCGCTGGATTACATTTGTTGTTGAACATGTGGAAGGCGAAGTTAAATACTTGTGTCGAGCTGAGATTACGTAATTTCTTATATGTTAGCGAAATCTTGTTTTTATTTTGCATCCTGTTTGTCCTATGTAGCCGTGTTTAAAGGTGCATGTCAGTTTGTAAACCCCCTGTTTATCTAGCTGCTTGTCTTTGTTAGTGTTGGTCTGTAATATTCGTCCTAAGTTGTTTGTTGTTTCAGAAGCTATATTCATGTTGTATTTCTTGAGAAAGTTGGCTATGTTGTGTGTTGATTTGCCAATGTAAGTTAAAGTTGTCCATGTTTTACCTTCGTTCTCGATGTTGTGTTTTCTGAGTCTTTGAAATTCTTTATTGATTTTGTCTACCGTGTCTTTCTTATAATCGTTGTATGCTGCTATGGTACATAGGGTATATATCATATTTAGTTCTTTGTTGTGGGATTCTTTTGTGAGTGGTGTTCGCTCTAGTCTAGCTAGAATTCAAGTTACGAATTTTAGTTAAGTTAATAAGAATTTAGTCACATTATCTAATAATTTTAGTTAAATTTTAATAATATTGAAGAAATATTATTAACTAAAAAATTCAACTTTGTGCCTTTCTCAGCAATACTTAGTAAATATGATTTTATGTGTGAATATATGTATATACATATGCATGTGCATTTAAGCACATTATGAAAATGAACTGCTGATTTTTTTCATATAATTTCATAATTTTCCATATTTTAAGCAATAGTCTCATTGAAAAATGCAAACGAAATTATTGTTTTTATTATTTTTTAAAAAAATCTTAAAAATGTTTAAAATTGTTTGAACTGTAAACGTCTGTTCGTGGCTGAAATATATGAAAAATTCTTCGATTCCGCATGCATTTAGTTAAGTGCAAAAATATTTCCACACAAATATTTATTTTAACAAAAAGTTCTACAAGCTTTAACTTTTTTTCAATTCGTTTCTTTACTTCAATAAAATGTTAATAAAAAATATTTATTCAAAACTTTCTTCGTTGTTATTAATCTGCCTCTTCCAATTTACGAAAATTTAACCAAACGAACGAAACTTTGTTTAAATTAACTTCTTTAAATTATGTTAGTAAACCTATTTGTGTGTATTGTTAGCCCTACGATGCGTCACTACTGTTTAACTATTGTTTTAACTAAATTTTAGATGATTTAACCTAATTTCTGCTGTAATTTTTAATAGATTCTATAAAAATTTATTTTTAACTGGATTCATTTGAAGTAATATTGTTTGCTCGAATAAATTTTGCGTACAATTGAATAGAGAATCAGTTAATTTAATTATTTTTTCATTAAGGGGTTACTAAACTTTTTCTTTATTATTGCCTACGAAGTTTGGTTCAGTGTATTCCTCAACAAAGCGAAATGACTGCGTCTATTTTTTTTTTTTTGTGAGAACAACACAGGCAAAACAATTGCTGTGAACGCTGAGCGGTACATAGCTATGATTTTATTGTGGTTCTCATGCCTCAATTGAATGAACTGGAGGACATGACGTTGCGGACATAATGCGCAGTCTGAGACCGGTGGTTCCAGGCCGTTGGCTAACGCGTTTTGGCAATATTCACTGGCCGGCAAGATCAGTGTATTTAACTGACCCAGACTTTTTTCTGTTGGTTCTTATGAAGTCCTTAAAGCGAACATCTGTCAAGAAATCCACAACACAACTTATCGACTGAAGTTTAGAAAAAAAGCATGAAAAATAGATTAAAAAAAGCAACCATATTCTTTCAATTTTTAAAAAAATTTGACATTAAGATATCAATTTTGGTCACCTTGTGGAATGTTCACGACACTGAAATGTTTAAAGACCGAGAATAATTAAGATCATCCCAGTCGTTGTTTTCGAATCACCAAAAATGTGTTTTCAAACAGACAGTGTTTTACATTATTCTGAAAAAACTCTGTCTCAAATATTAAACATTCAATTAAATCAATTCGTAGCATGTAAATATTAACCCAGATAAGTAACAAATATTAACTTTACAAACTTATTGATGTAAACATGACTTTTATTTACCGAAGTTACAAAAAACGATAGAAAATAAAAGAGATAAATAAATAACCTGTAAACTAAATAAGAAAACAATTGATACAAAACCAAATAACAATACCCAGACAAAATAATAATGACAACAGGCGCAAGATATGCTTTTATACTACATCCTTTCACGGAACGACGGTGAGCATCACATACCCCAAGCGATGGCAAATACAGCACAAGGACTTGCGTTGTGTAAGGATTATGAAATAAAGACACTTATGTATTGGATGGTGAAAGTCTGCAGTGAGTTTATGCGTCTCCTTGCAAACGGGCCTTATGCGAGTGCACACTCAAGCTCACATATTCATAGATTTAAAATATTTTGCGCTTTTTCTTTTTTCCTTTTAGGTCGTCTGTGAGTTGTATATTTTGACTCTATTATTATTGTTTGCCAGCAAGTACAAGTCTTTTGATTCCTGCAATGAGGGAGGAAATTATCCCTCTATTTCTTGCCAAACGCCACATAGAACAAGTGTAAAACCTCATCCGTTGTAGTCGTGTTTAAGGCCTAAATAAGTCAAATCATTTGTAGAGGTGGGGTTAAAATATTCTTCCACAGTGTCCTCCTTCTACTTGTTTTACACAAGTTTTTAAGTGATATTTTCCGTTACGGTTTTTAGGCTTTCGCTTGATATTGAAAGCGTTTCATAAAAAGCATATTTCATTTCATTAGGGTGGATGATGTTAGTGTGAGTGCATACGACACTCGAAAAATATTATCGTAAACTATCTTTAAAAGTATCGATTTTAAATCCTATTTGGTAATTCAGCAGTTTTACAAATTTTTATTAAACTTTATTGTCATCAAAAGCTTCGTTCGAGAACCCAATAATTATCAATAATTATGCCTAAACTTTACTAAACTGCAATCGAGTACACAAAGTTTAGTAGATGAGAACACAGTTTGAGAGCGTAAAATGACAGTTCGATGACTGAGCAATTGCAAAATCTGCTAAAGAAATTTTTGTTAGTAGAATTTAGTCGGCTGAAAAAAACATATGTTTTAAAATGTAAACAAACAAAAAAGCATTTTTACGGAGTTGTTAAAATTTTTGTGAAAATAAGGAAACCTAAAGCAAACACAAGTAAATAGGGATTTGAAAACAGTAAAGTGTACTAATTTACGTTTGCATACAAGAATAAGTGTTTTAAAAAGAAATTAAATTAAGTTTAATCTTTTTTTTACTTTAATATGCCGGAAGGAGTGAAACGATTTTGGGGCGAGGGCGAGGGCCTGTTAAGCTTGGTGTACCCGCATTAACAAGTCTAAAACATCTGTTTCGGATAAATCTGGATTATTTGAAAAACTTACAATTTCTACAGTTCTTAAAGCCCCGAAAAAGAAATCAAAAATTGGATACAAATTATTTAATATAAAAAAATAGTATATAATTCATACAATTATAATTAACGTATTAAGTAACATTTTTTTCTTACTCAAACTTGTACTACCATGTAATCATTTTGGCCCACTTTTGGATTATTAATAATCGAATAAAAATGAAAATGAATTAAAATTATTTTAAAGAGATTCTTAAATCGTCCTGTTTGCTAGGATGAAATTAAAGCAGTGTTTTGTTTTTTTTTTGGTCCTAAAGCACTTTTAAATTAACTTTCTGAAATAAAAACGGTGCCAATTTTCTTTCGCCTTCTTGCAGAATATGTCACATAAAGCGACAATTACAATTTGTCACCGATGGCTCTTTTTAGTTGAAGTCGAATAAATATGATATAAAAGAAGTGTCTTATAAAATATATATTGTTAAATTTTTCCTAGAGATATTTCCCAGCCAATAAGTTTCTAATGTGTTTTTTTTAAATGCGCTATAATTTGGTTCTGCTACCTCAAAGTGTCACATTAAGTGTGCACATTCTTATACAGTATTTAATTTTCTTCATTGAAACCCCTTTTCCTTTTAAATGTATACAAGGACCAAACACAATTTAAACCCCAGTTCAGTATGACTTTTATACATTTTTTATCTAAATATAATCTATTTCGATTGTGGTCTTTTGTCCCAGTCCGGTACCATAGAAACAAATATACATATTTCTATTAATGCCTTCTTCTAAGAACTGATGTACACGCCATTGTGTATAACACATTTTGCCATGCCAATCCCAAACAAATTACCAAAGGATTTTTTCGAGTCTATGACATAATAAGTGTGTAAATTGGCGTAAGAATTTGTTGTTACTGTTTGACTTTTTTTGTAGGAATATAACGTTTAGAATTGTAATAAAATAAAAGGATATTTCGGTTGTTGTTGTTGCTATAGTCTTTTTATTTTGAAGGGTAATAATGAAAAAAGCATTTCACTAAATAGTTTCTAATTTATGACATCAAATGTTATACGATAAATAAATGGGGGACAGTCTCATGTAGACATGTTGAGATTTTACCACTTTTGCCATTAAAATTTAACTTTTTTTCAATTTGTTGTTACTTCCTCTGGGGGTGGTTTTAAAATTTACTTTTTAAAGAAACGTTTTTTACACTACAATTGTGACAGGAATGTTTTACAGTCAGAAAAGCTTCTTATTTAATTACTTGGTTTACGAATTTAATTGTGGGCTACTACTGGCATTTGATTTTTATAATAAATTGTAACAATTAAAATAATTAAAAACAAAAATTTTTTTCATATAACACTCTTCTCGTTCTCGTTCTTAGAAAGTGTATGGAATTCTGATAAACACTATAACTATATGAAAACAGATTGGGGAATGTGTGTAAAGTTATTGCTTCTTTCGCGTCAAATATTGGCAATTATTAATTACTGATAAAAACATCAATAAATTTTATTCTACTTCTGTAATATTTACTGCAAATAAAATCTGGAAATAATATTTTCACTATTCAATTTCTCATTATATTATGTCTTGCAGACAGGTGCTCTAACCGCCCAGCGGAGTGTCGATATATATATATATATATATATATATATATGTATATGTTCACAACAATAAACAGCTTTCTTTAATACAAAGGCAAATTTTAATTGCAACAAGCATAGCTTGTATACCAAACCGTTACGGCCTTAACTTAGTTTCTACTTCATAGTTAATCATCTTTCTCTTTCACTCTCATAGCACAACGTTGTATCTGGCAACACTGCTGCATTCCTAATGTATGGATAAGTACCATCTAGTGGTACTTCGTAAATGGCAGTATATAAGTTTGGTTTATGGATATACTATACGAAGCATATATAACAACCGACGAAAGAATAATAATATTGCCAGATAAAACCCTAGGGTTGGTCTTTTTAAAAGTAGTATGAGCATATATTAATACACACAATTGTCCTCTGCTTAAACAAAAGGAAATCTCCGCTTAGCTCTGTAATACACAGGGATCGTAACGATTTTATCATTTTACGTTTAAAACCAGAAATAAATCGTTAATAAATTCTAAGTGTTGCCTTGTGTGCCATCTAGTGAATATTTTGTATTTCGGTCAGTTTTATGGTAGAGTTTTGTAACCTAACTTAAGGCGCTAATTTACAAACTCACTGTTAATACGATTGGAAAATATTTCAGCAGCTTATCAGGGGGATCTTTTTTCAATGCATAGTAAATTGAATTACTTTTGATTCGCTTAATAAAATCCTATGGGTTACTTTATATGTAATTGAATTAGAAAATTTGCATGTGTATACTACATGTGTTACGATATGTACTCTTTTGAATCGAAATACACAGTGACGTTCCAGCTCTTTAAATAAATGTATTACAGTCAATTTTTAAAGTTTTGTAAGTACGCATCTGTATTTTTCAGATATCAATTAAAACTTTTTTGTAAATATTACATATTTATTATTTATACTTTTAAGTGTTGGTAACTCTGTTTCTATTTTATTATTTGCATACAGAACTGTAACGCATACCTCGAGTTATTTGATGGGTGTTTGTGAGTGTACTCGTACAATATGTTCATACTCCTATGGTGCTATACGAATATCTATATGTAAATACATGTTGGTTCATACTGACGTTGGTTACAAACCATATGTATGTGTTAATGGCTGTTGTGTTTGATGTTGCTGAAGCATAGCCGAAAGTATTCGTACCCTCAATTCTACAATGTGCAATGAGTGCCACAAGTATTCTTGCCATTTAATTTACAATTATCTTTGTAGCAATACTTAAATAAATTATACATACTTTAATAAAATACTTTAATATAATATATAGATAAATTAAATACCTTTATACTTTAATAATTAAAGATCTGATTTAATGGACTCATTTCAAAAAAGAAACAACATAAAAAATATTTATTCCAGAAGCATTCCAGGAGGCTTGTTTATATTTATATATTTATATTCTATTACAAATTAAAACAGTTAATATGCTCACTTAAAAAACAGAATTTTTATCAAATCCTTCTTTGTCATACTGTTTGTTTTTGTAAAACCACGGCTCTAATTTTGAAACGCGTGGTCTATATCGGTATTCTCCATTTTGAAACGACAAGGAAACATTCGTTCTCTGCCATCGCCATTGTACGCATCGTAACGACTAATAAATAATCTAAAAATAAAAGTTTTAATACAAATGTTGAGAACTTTTTCAGGCACGAACTATTTTAGTATGGTTTCTTCATCACACGTTATAATTCCAGTAAGTACACAGGACTACCACTATGTTTTACTGTGCCTCATACGTTCGTAAAATCATGCGCTGTATTGGGTTTTCTCCAGACTTTTTTACGTCCATCCGATGCATGGATATTAAATTTTCTTTCAATGAAAAATTTACCAAAAAGCTCCCCATAATTCTCATGCTTTTATCACGACCGTGATATCCAGCTTTATATAACTCACGGCGGATAGATTTGACGTTCACGTCATTGCTGATTCAAAAGAACTTTCGGTCCGTATCTTTGGAGCACTTAATTTTGGATTTTATTTTGCTCATTATATAGCGAAATTACTGTCTGGTTATGTGGATGACCAGTTCTAGGCTTGTTTTTCGTATCACCCTCAGCTCTGATCTTCTTAATTAATTTTTATAAGATTATTGGGCTCTTGTTTACAATTTTCGCAGTTGATCCTACAGATTTCCTTTCTTTGTGCTACTTTACAATATGTTCTTTCAGCTCTTTCGAAAGTTCCAGCTTGTGGCGACATTCTACTAAGAATTCTTTTTTTTTGTTATTTGATTTTTCATTACTTTGTTTATAGCACTTTAAATAATTTTCATTTAAATGTAAAAAGTGACACTATTAAATTTAACAATAATTAATTTAAAAGCTGTTAAAAATTTGTAAGTTCATGCTGTATACTTATTTTCGTGATTAGTTGTAGTACATTTTTTCTACAGAACTCTTTTAAAGCTTCATATTTTGTTTTATTACATGAGACCATCAAATTATAAAAATGAAGCTATTTAAGAAACTGATGCAAATTCGATAAGTGATAAGGATTTAGTGCGTAACCTATTTTTGAGTTATGGATTTTTGGACTAAACTTTATTTAAATTTTTATTATATTTCTCCATAATACTTCGAGCATATTTTAATTCCTCTAATAATACTTTCAATTGAGCATTATCAATATTCACCACATGCGTGGTATTTTGAGGTAAACCGTCTACCAGTTCTCGGGAAATTTTAAGCTCAAAACGGCTGCAATTAATGCTGTCTGGCGAGGCAGGTAAATGTTGAATGGAGGATAATTCATTAACTGGAAAAAATATATGTAGGAAAATACGTAATTAGGATGTTATAAATAATATTAAAAAAGTAGCAAGAACAATCTATATACTTTTAAATGCTTTATCTATCAAACGTTGACGTATGGCAGGAGCATGAAGAGTCAGAACACTACTCATTGCTTCGGCATGCTCTTTAGGTAAGCCTAGCTGTTGTATTTCTTCATTGAAAACGAGCTCACTGGCATTGTGTCTAGCTGCATTGTTGAGTAAAAAGTGTATACACGCCACGGCTGTTTTACCATCTGCTGAAACTGTGGAGGTTAAGGATTTTACTTCAGTCTCCTTTAGCAGTTGTAGAAAACAAATGTTTAAGAAAGTTTTTAAAATTTAAAAACATTTTTTAACTTACGTCAAAATCTTGGCCCAAAATTTTTTTCGCTACTAAACCAACCAACAATTTCAGTTTGTTGGCTTCCAATACAGATAGAGTAGATATAATTTCACCCAGCACCCAATCAGGACAATCACCATCCCCACAAAAACGAAATTTCTGTAACGACAGTTTAGAATTTAATTGAGGGTAAACTCAACATTAGGCGATCATTACATTAAAAATTAATTGACGTGCAATTGAATCAAGTTAAGAAAGCACAAATATTGAAACACTTAATTTAATAGTACGAAGGTTTTACTTAAAATTGAGACAAATTAAAATTAAACTTTTGCAATATTATTAAACGTTTGTAAATTAATTAAGAAGAATTTAAGGATGAGTGAGAAAAAAGATAGTGAGTTTGTTGTTGGCTGCGTACATATTTAACACTTTCTGAAATATGAGTATGTCTAAGAGACTTTTGAATTTTGCTAGAAAATGTATAAAAACTTCGTTCTTTGAAAAGAAAGAAAAGGAGTAAACCAGAAAAGAGTTTTAAAACAATTACATCACCACCCTAAAAATTGTGCTTTCGATAACGTTTCTTTCTTTAAATACCTTTCGCAGATGTTTGATTTGGTGGTTATTTTATCACACCCGATTGCAACAAATAAAATCACCCTCAGTGATGAGGAGCATTAAAAAGCGAAACTGTCATATTTTTAACGATACCAGACGCCACAAGATCCACGAATTGCCAATTCATTGGCAGAAAGTCACTGTTCTTCAAAAACGATTTGACATTGCTACTACCACCAGGGGGGCGAGCGCAACCAATCAATGCGCACCAATTTGTTTTGACCAAGTTTGTATGATTTGGAGCAATTTGGGAACATGTTTATTGCGTGCAAATGAGACTAATATTACTATTGCGATCGTACGATTTACGTAATTCCCTGTGGGTTTTCTTAAACCATTAGTAGCTATATGCATTACAAAAAGTCCCGCAGATCGTTGTATTCTATATACAACTAGAATGCCCATTAGGCTTAGCAGTTCCTTGGCATAGAGATTTTGCATAATGGCTACGAATCCGTCAGCTAACTTATTACGAATAAACTCTGAAATGTCGGGACATTTTTCAATTCAAGAACCTGGCCTTCGGCTAATGTTGACACTTTAAGGGCCATTATTGTAACTTGCTTTTAAAGTTCACTTTAGTTAAAGTTGACTTTAGTAAAAGGAATAAAGAGACCTACAACTTTTATTCGTTATTACAATTTCGTTGTAAAATAAAACTAATCTTTCGGATGATGTGACAGTTCCAGAGCATAAGCCGACAATACTAAATAGTGTCAAGGCGTAATTTTGTGATTGCTTATTTTTTTGTGGAATTATTTTACTTATTTGGTGCCAAAAATTGCAAAAATAATTACCAAGTTAATTGTTTTTTCCGTTTCAGCTTATAGTACACACATAATAATAATATACGAATTATAGGTCTGATAACATTCTAAGTTTAACTATTGGCAAGTTGTAATAATAGCTCTAAGGAGTCTATGCTTTTTTGGCTTACTCTTTGACATAAAACGCTGTTTTTAAAAGGTTAGCAGTTGCCCATAGTTTAAAAAATGCGTTGTGAATATCCTTCATGTTTCAGGTCTTTATAAAAATTCCACAAAAGACTGGTGGCTTTAATGTCAACATAACCTCAGCCATTGTTTTAATTTTGTCGGATCCTTGAAACTACCCGGAGAAGTCCATTCATCCTTCGTCAACGAAGGTTAATAAATAATAAATTACTCTTCTACAACACAGTTTACGTAAACATATGGGGACGTTGAACAATCATTCTTATTTCCATAAAAACGAAGATAGCTTTAAAATTACCGTCGATGGTGTGCGCGTTTTCTTTTTATGGGAAAAAATTATTAACTGAGCAACTGGGCAATACAAGTATTTAGCTCAGTTTAGGTCCACCGAGTTAAATGTTTATCCCGCTCTAGGTATAACATATTTTGTGGGATAACGAATTCATTTTAGAAAGATGTCACAAGCAATAGTCGAAAAATTTTATGAACCACTTAAGATTTGGTATTGGTAAACATTTGCGACAAAGGAACAATTTTTTTAATTTTGTTTTAATTTATATAAAAAGTTAAGAACCAGCAACAAATTTGTGAATTTAAAACAAACATTAATCTTAAAAAACTCCCAAGGTCTTTAATAAAAATACTAACTTCTTGTTAAATTATTGGGGGTTATACATATATAATCTTGCTTAGTAAATAATATATTAGCCGTTCATTGTACAATTTGATTAACTCCACTTTTTTTTAAATCTTAAATTGAATTGTCGAAGCCCTCTGTATGATCCAAATTTTTTATATATTTGTAACAACTTTACTAATTAATTCAGATTTACACATTTAAATAATAAAAAAAATTGTTTGATACTGAATAATAAATAATATTAAGTAATTTAATTGATAGGCTTGAGTTTGTTAACTACTTTTTCTGTTAAGAAAGAAAATTTGTTTGATATGAAACTTTGAAAAAAGGAAACAGGCAATAATATGAAAATTGAAATATTCATTCTCATATTCTCTTGAGTATTGTGTTAAGTAAATGATGGTTACAGTGGATACAAACTTGGTAGATGGACACAAAGAATGTACTGTCATCTATTAGTTCTTAAATACGATTTATTTATTTTTATTTCTTTATTAAATGTGACAATACACCTACAAATGATATTCTAACTTAAATTACCGAGCAGCAGTCAAAATATTGTAACAAACACATTTATTGGTGGGAAAAGAAGTTTTACCTCTGATTAATGCGCCCTTGTTAATTCTTAAAGTTAGACCTGAGACAAGGTAAAAATGAGGAGAAATAATTGAACATGATTTCTACACAAAATTGACAACAAATCAGTAACTCCTCCCATACAGGTAATCAAGTTATATAAACATTAATTAATGAATGAATTTGGCTATAATTTTTTATTTCATATATTAACAGTATTTTGCATTTATGCATTCCCCAATATCGTTTTAAATTTATATTATTAAGGGAATTTTTAAGAACAATGTGCATTATATTATCGCCTTTTGTTTTTTGTTTTATGGGGTTAATCCATTTATGCAATGAACGACGTAAATAATGAACATTATACAAGTATCATATTATTGACAATTAGCAGTCTTTAAACATATTTGGTTAGCGGGAGCTACGAGTACCTGAAGTACATCTAGAGTATATAACTAATATTTAATAAAAATAAGAAAAAAAGTGCTCCAGAGACTAACATTTTTAATTAGGTTAAAGCTAAATATGGTTTACATTTGTTTATAAATTGTTTGTTTTAATATTTATTTCATTCATGAGCCAGCATTTATCGTATAATTAAACGGAGTAAAACAAACACTGTTCTTTTTTTTTCTAAGAAGTAAAAATTTATGACACTTGTTGTAAAATGATTGGAAGACACATCATACTATTTACAAGGCAGAAGCAAACAAATAAACAGATACATTCTATGCCCACCCCCATTCATATTTTCTGGTATTTTCACATTTATTTATTTATATTTGTAATTTGTCAAGCCGTTTGTCTGAGCAATGGCTTGTACAAAAGAACACAAGTTATGTGACAATTAAAGATACCCTACGTTTCGTCTGTCAAACTAAGGCCCTTATTTTCAAGATAAGTTGACAAGTTTACTCGTGTTGAATGAATACCATTTTCCAAGTCAATAAATATTTAAATTCAGGTTGAAAATTTTTGTGAGTTCAGTTATACAGTAGAAAGACTTTAGGATAAAAATGAAGGCAATGAGGAGACATATGCGGCTGGAGGTAAAATTTGATCATAAGTATAAACAAAGGAAGCGGAAACATATATGTATGTATGTTTGTCTATGGCCTGGAATGCAAAACATTGACCTGGTGTATGAGACGAGGTTTTCGAGATAACAATTACTAAAATGAAAAAAAAAAACAATTAAGCGCAAGGGTGTTCTAGGATCGTTTGCTGTAAGTTTTCGACGTATTTTGGTGTCACCTGTCAATGATATTTGTTATCTGATTCTTGATTTGGTTTTCCCACTTGATGGAGATATTTGGGACAAATTAGTAGCAAGAAAGGTTTCGGCTATGTGCCACCTTCGTTCTCAGAACGAAAAATAACACTGAAGAGAGCACATAGCCGAAACCGGGTTGTCTCCAAACCAAACTTGCCGAGTTCGCTACACACTTCATTCCAGGGGCCAAATTACTGATACTCGATATCGATCGAAATTGCAATTGAATTTAAATATAAATTTCGTTCCATATCGAATGCCGTAATTTGCTTTCAGGCCACTTATGTGTACTTCCATTGTAAGTTTGAAATAATCAAAAATGTAGTGAAGAAATCGTTTGTTCATTCCTGAGAAAAATTTCTTTCAACTACGTATTGCTGTTGCGAATGTTATGATTTTCATTAATGCTTTTTTACTTTTAGTGTTTTTAATTTATTCACATTTATCATAAAAACTTCGTTTCGACAATTTTTACGAGTTCGGTGTTTTTTTTTACGCAATTTTTGCAATGATTTTCTTCATGGCGAAATTAGAACGAATACTGCTAGTTTTAGCGATTTAGCTTAAAATTTTGCTCTTTCTCAAATGTAAATTTTTTCCCGAATTCAGGATTTTGTTTCTTAAGAATATTTTTGGAACGTCGATTGGAACGATTTTATATTGGTTTATTTTCCCAATTTTAGCTATTTTTGTTGAAATTTAAAATTGTTTCCTTTGTTGTTTAAGTGACATTTTGAATAAGCATTTAGAATATTGTTCAGTTAATTCTGAAAATTCCCATTTAATGATTAGATAATAAACGTTGTTTTAATTAAAATTCTTAAAATTCATTCTGCGTAATTAAATAGGTTAACACATATATCAAAGAAAACACCTGACATTTATCGGCTGATCGGGTTCATAATCGCGAAATTCCTGGCATTATAAGGATATGTTTGTTTGAAACATTATACGGACAATTGATCAAGCAGATAGATAGACAACGATAACTACATTCATATATTAAGGATTGCGTATGTTGGTGCGGTCGCAAATAAATATTTTAGAGATTACAAATGGGATTTATTACTCATAAAGTCCTTAATGTAGGGTGTAAGAAAGTAGAACATCATTTTGCTTTTTTCATTGGTTGGTAATTATTTGATTAACTGTTTAAAGTATAATTTTTAAGATCCAACCAAATTGTTAAGTTGTCGCAAAAAGAAACACGATATCCTTTGAAAGACATTGACGGTGTCGGCAATAGCGTTGGTAGGATTTAAATTTGTATAAAAATGCATGCAAATTATATCAAGAAGCACAGTATTCATTTGATATTTGTTGAATTAGCAGTGTCAAATGTTGAAAAGAATTTATTGGTTACGACGAACTTTATAAGAAATTGTTGCCTCTTAAAAGCTTACTTAATATTTTGTGCTATACGTACATTATTTGCTGCTTTAAAAGGTAAAAATTATAAATGAAACTAAATAAACAAAATGTTAACATGTGTAAACCGACGCTAATCGAATAAAAACTTTGCAAAAGGCACTTAGAATTCGAAATTGACATTTTGGCATTTTTAATATTTTGGCTTCGTTTAAATAATAATAATATTTTGTTCAAAATTCAATCCAGCTTGAATGTGTGTTTTAATTTATATGGCTTTTACGGTGTTTAGCTTTATTTTCCGATTTCGGCGCTTATTTAATATAGGGCTTATTAGACTTATTGGACGAAACCATAAGCCTGTACGAGTTACACTGTAAAACAAACTTATCGAATAGTAATATCTTAAATCGTAACAGTTTGCGATGTTGTGTGTTTTATGAAAGTTTCTTCATATCAAATGAGTATAATTTAAATTTATGTACATACATATATGATGCAGATGTGACATAGCAATATAAAGATTCCCTTGGAAAAGTGAACATAAATTTCTCGATATGTTGGGAACATGAAATAAAATACGGATTTTTATTTACATACATAAAAGGTTTTAGGCCTATAATAAACAACTTACATATTTTCGAATGAATAAGACCTCATTTAGTAAAAAATAAAGCAGAACTAAAAATTTTTTAAACTTTTAAATATTTTTAAATATGAATAGGTATAGAATTTCTTAAATAAATAATCATAAAGATCTTTTATTTCCAACATTTAATTACTATAATTAAAAACAATTTTTTTTCTTCAGCACAATTAACAACATGTGGACAATTCGCTGTGCGCTTTTTGTGGTATTCATTTGTTTTTGGTATAGTTATACCAAGGCAGAAACCAAGGACTTGCAAAACTGTGAAACACAATTAAATAAATATCGAAAATTCTTTTTGCAAGCCATACTAAGTTTTGAAGATGTTTGTGATGTTTGCAATTCGCGAGTAACATCACTACTGGACACTGGACTTCCTCCACAAATTGCTACATTTGGCTTCTATCAACCCACAGACCAAAAGAACGATGCTTGGCAATTCTTTACCATGTTAATGGCTCAATTTAGTGACATGGAATTTTCAAGTATATTACGTGATGCTGTTATCGAAAGGTGCCGCATGAAAATGCAACAGCAAAAAGATGAGAAACGAAATTCCGTGGTGTTAGGCAAGAAGCAGCGTTTTCATTCGTGGGGCGGTAAACGCAGTGTCAATGATTTGGACCAGGAACATAATGACGATGTGTTTACAGGCTTTTGAATTTAAAAAGATAAAAAACAATTTATATACATATGCATGTATGTACGTATAATAAACAATTTTAGTGGCTGGGATAATTGTAAAATTTGCAAATCACTATTTTAACAAATCAACTTATTATTTGTACAAAAACACTGGACACGTCTTATCATGGAATCTTTAATAGTTTATGTTTAATATATTGTTGCTTTTCAACTACTTTGTTGTTTTACTTAAACATTTTTAATACTAATTTACCATTTTTATTTGTTGTTGATGAAATAACACAATAATCAACAGCTGATCGTTAAGTCTTGCCAACAGCAAACAATACAGCGGTTGATTTCAAGAATAAGACAGTCTGGCAATGTATATTTAGTCGTTACATTTTTAAGGAGGCCAGACTTATTAAACTGAAATTATTAACAAGCGTACATTATTTAAGTCATATATTATTAATTTTTATTCCGGAAATGAAATTATAATTACACTCATATTGAAAAGCACAATACCGTAATGGCTCAAAAGCGCTGAAAACGTTTTGAACATTTTTGTATGAAAAGAATTTATACCTTCAAGCTTGGCAAATTTCATTTTTAAAATTACTGTTGTTTGGGAGTAAAATTTTTAAATTCAAATATATTTTGTTTTCATTTTGACTCTTTTTCTGTTTCATAGTTTTGTATGATATTTTTTATTTCAGTGATATAAGCATATTAATTGATTTAAGCTTTTTTTAATTTTTAATTGTTGTTTTCATCGAAATTCATTTGTTAAGTTATTTTCCACTTTTTTTCGTTTTTAGTATTTGTTATTGTTAAACTTTTTAACTTACCTTATTTGAACACTTTTCTCTGTAGCACCCATAAAATTATACATCCTTAAAAAATCCGGGCTCTCTATGTGCTACGGTTTCCATGACATTTCTGGAAATTCTGGCGGGCAACAACAAATCGCCGAGACACGTATACAATTTTTTCATCCTATTTTCATAAACTTTCGGATTTCTACTCGGTGCAACAAAAATTTTATTTTGTTATACTGTGTTATAGTAGTTTTCAGTTTTGATAGGAAATATTTCTCATAAGAAAATATTTAACAGGATTAAGAATACACAACCCAATGATTTGAAAAATCCATTTATATTTCATTAAACTCCTTTTACATTAGGAAAAGTGAATGACAGATAGGCGAAGATTATGGGAAAGGGGGTGGATGAGTCGAGTGTGTAGTACACGACTAATTAATATAATATAAAAAGCTTAAACGTCCGTAAGTCCTAAAATATGTGTTTGCCGCTGGCTTTTATTTTAGATTTTCTTCTTAAAATTAATTTTTCTACCTCCTACGAAACTTTATTTATTGTAGCTGTTGTCCTAAACTAGATTTGTTCCATAAAATGCGTATGTACCTTTTTAAATGAGAATTTTCTTAAGAAAACAAAGAAAAAAATTATCTAACAGCCCGGCAACTAATTATTTCTTAATGTTAAATAAGTCCAAATAATTGCTAAACTTTAATAGGAAGATGGTATCTCCTGTCATATAAAAAGTTCTACAAATCTTTGTCAATAAGGAAAAATGCTTAACCCTCGCTTTACATAAGGTTTTTATAAACGTCGTTTACCAATACCCACCCAGGTGGTACTGCTGTTTTTACATATGCTTGCAAGCAATAAAAAGGTGTTTGTTAAGTATGTATACTTATTTTTGTTTTGTTTTGAGTATACTTTTTTAGCTCACTTTTTCTAACGGTACTTTTAAAAAGAATGTGCAAATGATTTGATGAGCTGTTTGTGTTTCGTTGTTATTCATAATTACTTTGTTGTGTAAGTCATAGACTACTATATATTCTGTGGTGTAAGTGCGTTGAAGAGTTTTTTATATGTGCGGTGAAAGAAATTTGCAATATCTTTCTAGGTATTATCTATATATGCATATTATAATATTGGTGTTTTATATGTATTTTAACTAAAAAAACTACCCTAGTGTATAAATATTGTCAAAGGCTATCCCAAGAAGAAAGAAAAGCATATTTCCTTCAACTGATTGAAGCTGAGTCAGATGTGGATGAAAATAAGCTTGGTCATGGCATAGAACTGATACTGACCAAGACCAATGTGAAATTGAAGTTGCTGAAGAAAGTGATTATGATACCAATGATGAAAATTGTGAATCGGAAAACGAAAGGTCATCAACGTCTTGTGCGAGTACTTTATATTACAATACTAAAGCCAACGTAAAATGGTGCAAAGATGTACCACATGTTAATCGAAGATGGGCGATTAATATTATTCGAGAAAATCTGTACATGGGTCCCAATCCAACAACTAAAAATATGTCTGTTGTCGATATATTCAATTGTATTATGAGTGTTGCTATTAAGGATTTAATTCGAAGGTTTTCTAACAAGAAACGCGAATCAGTATATCAAAACTGGAACTCTGAGAATTTAGATAAACAACGTACTTGGAAACCAATTACAAACAACGAGATTTCAGCATTTTTTGGAATTATGCTACTAATGGGAACATATAATTCTTGTAAGGAAACGCTTACAGCACTGTGGAGAAAAAATTCATATGCTGTATCGTGCAACCATGTCACGTAATAGATTTACGGAAATCTTATGGTTTCTTCGGTTTGACTGGCATGTAACACGTGCGACCAGACAAGAAGAAGACAAGGCTGCACCTATACGAGAGTTCTTTGAAATGTTAAATGCCAATTTAAAATCCGATTATCGCCCACATGAATCAACAAACGTGGACGAACAACTGTTTGGGTTTCGAGGTAGAACACGTTTCACGCAGTGCTTACCATCTAAGCCAGCCAAATATGGTATAAAAATATGGTGGGCATGTGATTCTAAAACGTTTTATCCACTTCAAGGGCAAATATATACTGGAAAAACAAACAATATAAGAGATACGAACCAGGGTGAGAGCGTAGTAAAGGAGTTAGTGGATATGTATAAAAATACCGGAAGAAATATCACCATAAACAACTTTTTTACATTACCTTTGGCCAAAGAACTGGCAACTTGAAAGTTATCCGTTGTTGAAACAATAAAGAAAAATAAGAGATATATTCCTGATAATTTTAAACCAAACCAAAGCCGGGAAGTTGCATCAAGCTTATTTGGTTTCTGTGAAGGTGTAACCTTGGGCTCTTATGTTCCTGCCAAAAACAAGTCTGTTGTTCTGATGTCCACTATGCACAAAGATAACGCTATATCTGGTTGAAGAAATAAACCAGATATCATTTTACACTACAATGAAACAAAAGGTGGTGTGGATACAATGGATAAAATGTTGTTACAGTATTCAACAAAACGAGCAACATTTCTATGGCCATTAGCACTTTTTAATATTTTGGATATAGAAGCTTATATATAAAGAAAATATTGGAGAAAAACCCGTAAGGCAATCGCAACGAAAGCAGTTTCCAGTGGTCCTTGGTGAAGACTTATGTCGGCCTCTAATATTGGCTAGGTCGAAAATACCGAAAATTGTTGTAAAATTTTCAGTACGATCAGCCATGGCATGTATATTGGGTAAAAACTTTGAAAAAATGTAAAAACAAAAATATAGTTAGTTCTTTCAGGCGAACCAGTTAACGTTACGAAGCAGAATGATGATTTCGAAGCCGTTGATACTCCAGAAAGGGATGCAACGAGACGTATAAAAATAGAAGGCAAATGCTATGTTTCCTATTCTCGTAAACAAAGAAGAAACACACGTCAAGTTTGCGTCAAATGCAAGAAGCCTGTTTGCGCAGAACACAGCGTTTGCCAAACTAAATGCGACAACTGCCACCAAGTTTCATCATTGGTATCAAATAATCTTAAAAATAAATATTTAATTTTAATGAAAATATTTCTATATGTATTGCATAACAAGCTGTGAAATAAATAAAAGAATAAAAGAATTAAAATTTCAAGAATTTTTTGTAAAATTACAAATAGCTCGTTATTTTTGTCAGTGAGTCTAAATCGCTTTTAGATCGGAGTAAAATCCCTGAAGATATTAAAGAAATAAAATCGAAATGGTCAAAGCGAAGGTTAAATGTGATTTTGTCGCTTTACACTAGAGCAATTTTAAACTTTCGAGCTGATTTTAAAATACATGTTCGCTTTTTAAGGCAGTAGATTTTATTTGTAGGAAAAAATTTAGATTTTGAATATATTATTTTTGTTGTAGAGATGCATATAGCTGTTAAGGCCGCCGTGTATTTCACATAATATTCCTTATAATTGATACACTGTATTTATTTGCTTCTTTTTTACTTTATTTCTTAAAAACTGGTCGATCTTCTTATCACAAAATTCTTTGTTTAAAATTGAAGCCAAAAAAAGTTTAATAAAAAGCAGCAAATTATTTTTTATTATGATCGTTAATGATTATTTTAGAGTATAAATCATTCAAATTAATTTGTTAAATAAAAAATTCAAGGTTCTTGCATTTCATATACATACATATGTGTACATAAGTAAACCCAGCTGGCATTTTCAATCTTAAAAGTATCTTCCGCGATCGGAACGGTTGATTAATTTAGCCACCACGAATTTACAATTTTTGTGGTGAATTTTTTGACGAAAAGCTGAAAAATCATACAAAACTAATATTTTATGAAAACTAGCTAAATATTAACAAAATTGGGGTTAAAAAAATATAAAAAATCCAAAAATTCAAGTGGCGAATTCCCCAAAAAAGTCTAAATTCACCAAAATATTTAAAAATTATAAAGTTTTAACCTCAAAAATTTATCAAAAAACAAATATTTACTATAATTTAAGAATTCCCCAAAATCCGAAAACTCACTAAAAAAACCAAACTATACTTCCAAGATTTTTCATTATAAAAATATCGTAAATTTCAAAAAAAAAAATTTTAATTTTAAATAAACCGAAATTTCAGAAAAAAAATTAACAAAAAAATCCGAAACTTGAAATTGACCACAAAATAAAAAATCTGGCATTAAAAATTTTTTTGTCAAAATCAAAATTTAAATCTTTTGCACCGGCAAAAACCTGTAGTAAGCATTTCGTAGCTCATCCTTTTGTAAAGGGTATATAAGATGCGGCGCAACCAAATAATGCCGTAATTTGCCCTCCAATTGCAGTTAGCTTTTCAATTCGTATATAATTTTCACAAATTTTAAATTACACCTTTTATATATGTAGAATTTTGGAACGAATTTCCGTCATCCCTTGTCAAGTTTGGTTTGGTGATAAAATATTAGATTTGTATGATTTTTCGGCTTTTCGTCAAAACTACAAAATTCACCACGAATTAAAAAATTTTGTGGTGAATATTCCAAACCTGGTGAATTTTGATTTTTGAAATTTTGAGGTTTGTTTGGAAAAATGTTACCTTGGTCCAACATTTAGGTCGGTAGGTTATCTGCAGGCCTGTGCAAGATTGAAAAGGACAAAAAATCCCGGGAATTTGGGGATCTATATGGCAACTCACTGATGAAGTGGTATAAGTTACACGGTTGTCTAGTGCCATCAGAAAGTTAATTTCAACATCGAACAGACGGACATCGTTAATTGAACTTCTCCACCTATAATGATCAAGAACATATGTACTTTGTTGAGCCGGAAATGAACACAGCTGAAGAATATTCAGTAATAGTGAACAAAATGGTTTCGAATTTCTAAAGACAGGGAGCTAATATGAGTGTCAAAGTGCACTATTTGCACAGTTATTTAACTAAATTTCCTGACAACTTGGGTGATTATAGTAAAGAACATGGCAAATGATTCTAAAAAGGAAAATAATGGAGAAAAACTATCAAGGCCGGAAAAAAGATATTAAGGCCGAAAAGGATTTTACTGACAAAAAATACGATACCAAATTCCGCGTAAAAATTAATCTTATATTATTTAAGAACCAAATTTTGTAAATTTTTGAATTTTTTGAACTTTAATTCTTAATTTATTGAATCTTTCTATTAAAACAAAATTTACATAAGTATTATCTCTAAAATATTATTTATAAATTATTACCAGGATTAATAAAAAAAAATAATAACTAATTTACTGTATTCAAATCTTAATAAATTGCCTACTATTGAGTAGGAGAGTCGTCTCGCCTATGAAATTGCAGTAAATCGAGCGCTAGGGTGTTGGCATAATTTTTATATGTCTCCGAAACTATAAGGACAAGTAAAAAATTTGAAACAAATTTTACGGTAGTTTATTTAATTAAATTGAACAACCAGTTTTCGTGTTACAGGAATTTAAATGGTGCAACCTCTTTCATTTCTTTTATAACCTTTTATACCCAGAACCAGCGTTAATTCAAAAGAAGTAATTTATAGACATTAACCCTCAGTATCATATGTATCCAAATTAACTCAGAAATCCCGTGCCACAGAATGAGTCTTGGCCCGTGTAATGTATTTGTATAAATACATATACTACATCAATTTTACTTGTACAAGGAACTTAATGAAAAACGGGTTTTCTAAATTTGAAGAGAGAATATTTCCTTTCAAAGTCTGATTAATAAATTTAACAATAACGATTATGGGTTGTTGTAATTACCGATTTTTGCGCGCGTCGTATAACATAATCGTGTATGTAAGTATTTCGTTTCTTTGCGTGTAACAAAATCTTTATTGTAATCATGACTTTGTACCTACTAAGTTTTACGAAATCACAGTTTTCCTTTAAATTAAACACATCTACAAATACACTTGTAGTAATATTACAAAAAATTAAAAAAAAAACAATAGCAGAATATGGGCGCCAGTTATGATTTAAATTAGATTTGAATTACTTTATCGCCCACAACTGTTTAATACGCAATAAATTGGGATGGTGATAGTCTAATGATTAGAAGCGAACCTTGACGTTGTGTTTAAATCATGCAAATCAACATTAAATTATTTCCAAATCACTTGCACAACTAATTGTTCCATTACCAAATAAGGAAGGGCGGGAAACTTAATGACATCTGTTCTGATACTTCGAAGACCCTGCATAAACTGCGTATCGAATATAGGTTTCAGAGTTTTACTCTTAAAAATTTGCGAAAACGCTTCTCATGTAGCTGTTGTGTCCCATTATTTTGTATAAATTTTTGAGATAGTATTGTGTTTATTCTGGCAGATTTCCTGCTTAAAGAGTACTTGCTTAACACCCCCTTATTATTTGGGATTTTCTACGTGTCATAAAGGGAAATACCTTTCGAAATTATTAAGAGTGAAATCTAAAAAAATACACCCCCTTTTTTGTGCGCGTATACATATTTCGAATATAACTAAAGTTCAAAAAATTTTACATTTTTGCTAGAAACGAAAACACCATTAGAAACAAAAGAGTTTTAAACCTGCGCAGCTTTTATTTTCACAATAAAAAAACGTATCATTTGTCGCAATATTGCAATAGAACAAAAAACAACTGCAAATTAGGCTGTAGAAGTTGTACAACAACTTCTCAAAAATCAAACAATGAAATTGCAGTAAATCGCGCGCTAGGGTATTGGGATGAACCACTACTTTGTTTACCTAATTGGACGAGTATGTTTTTGTTTCTTCTTGGATAGATGTAACTTCTAGATCTCTATTGATATTTTCTTTTCTTATGTACGAAGGGGCGCGTACGATAAGATGCAAAATGTCTTCTTTGTAGCTTCTGGATGTTTAATGAACAGGCAGTACCTCACAGCCGAATGCCATAAGCCCATATGGACTTTATAGCGGATTTGTATAAAAGGACTTTATATTCCAAAGCTAAGGTTGAATTAGGACTTATTAGCCAATGTAGTTGATTTGTTCGAAGCTTTGTGGACGTTATTTTTGCCTTAATATGGCGGGACCCAGTTAGGCGCCGATCTAGGTGGATACCTAAATATTTAACGTGTGTTCCCGCTGGAACAGTGATATTTGTTATGGTTATTGGAGGACAATTTTGCCTTCTGAGGGAAAACGTTACGGCAGCACATTTTCTCCACTTACTTAACCAGTATTGGATCTCATGAATGTGGGACTGCAGTTTTTCAGATGCAATCTTTAAATCATTTTTGGCATTTATAAAATGCAGTATCGTCTGCAAACGTTGATGTATATGTGTATAGGCTTGTTGGCATATCCGCTGTATAGATGAGATATAATAGCGGCCCTAGTATACTATCTTGAGGGACCCCTGCAGAGATTTCCCCTTTTCTAGAAAATTTATCCTTTGACCTTACCTTAAACGTTCTGTTTGTTAAATAGCTCTTCAGAAGCTTGTGAGAGTTTTAACGTAGAATTCGACTTATTTTCGTAAGTAGCCCATCATACCACACTTTATCAAACGCCTGGGAAACATCAATAAACAAAGCGGAACAATATTGCTTATTTTCAAATGCAGATTTAATAACGGTGACAATTCTATGAACTTGCTCAATAGTACTATGCCTCGCACTAAAACCAAACTGATAATCCGGGATAATGTTTTGTTCATTAATATAAGGAGTTAGTCCAAAGACAAATAATTTTTTAATTTTTTGAGAAAATTGAGAATAGGCTAATTGGCCTGTATGATGTTGTCTGGCTTGAGTCCTTTCCCGGTTTTGGGATCATAATAACTTTAGACATCTTTCTATCATTGATATATTTTTAAATATCGATTTTAATGAAGATAGCCGATATTTCATAGGATCATTTACAGTGTCACTAATATTTGGAATAGTGAAGCTATTTATGTCATGTGTCGTGAAAACCTTTTCTAAGTCAGGTGAGAATGCGTGCCTTATCAATTTGGCCCAGGTGCGGTTTTCAATACTTAGTGGAGATTCATAGGGAATTAGAAATTTTTAACATTATGTATTTATTTCAGCAGCTTTAAAAAGAATATTTTCGTTACTCAGACGTTACCATTTAAGAATTTCACAAGCCTGTTTGTAAACATTCGGCTTGCAAGCGTGTGTGATCGTTTGCGGAAAAACACTCACACGTATATCTCTAGTAAGAACGCCAAGTAATGGCTTAGTTTAGACTTTAATTCCTTTATCGCCCTCAATTGCGTTGGGGTGAGAAGGTTAGAAAAACATTTAAAAATGTAGTTTTAAATTATTTATATCATTAAAATAGTTTTTGGTCTAGTGATTAGAAATGCACCTTTATTCTCAGTTTTTAATCATCTACTAACAACAACAAAACATTAAATAAATTCTAAAATTATTTCAAAACAATTCAAATAAGTATTAAGTATACGGAAATTTTATTTATAATTATGTATTTTGTTTATTTAATTTAATCAGTTTTAACTCTATACTAAAAATTATACATATTTTCATACCCTTTGTCACAGGTACTACTTATGTAAATTGTCACTTCATTCGTTAAAAGACAATAAAAAGTTTCACAGGAAAGGCTAATTTGTGTTAAGAGTCTGTGAAGACTATGTTGTTTCTTCAGCTTTTCTCTGTTTATTATTTAATCATTCATGCCAAATCCCCAACTGTGCAAAGCTTGTATCAAGTCTACGGCAGACGTATTGGCTTTTCAAAGTTGACTCTCCATCGCTGCGTGAATAAATTCGAGATGACCGGTTCTGTTAACAACGCCTTTACGCCAAAGGTTCGGCCGACAACATAGCCGCTATCTGCGGTAGAGTGCAGTAGATTGATGGACGCATACAAGTACTCGGACTTTCACAGACTTTTTATTAGGGAATTTCGCATTGCGACTTGGGCCTCCCCTCATACAAGATCTAACGTAAATGTGAATGGAGCTCTCAGATCCCTCCCAACTTGCGAAGAATCGGCAGACGTTTGAGGGATTCATATTTTACACATAGTGGAATACATTAACCTTTAAAATAAGAGCTTTTTTTAATATCTGACAGAATATTTTATTCCATTTTACCACCGACTCGCCGTTATTAAGAACCCTTTTATAATATATTATGCATTCTGATAAAAAGGTTAGTTAAAGTTAGAAGTAACTGTTAATTATACTTTTATGATTTTTTTTATTGGAACCGTGCAATATCGCTACTTCGTAGCTTAGTTAAAATTCCCGGTGCTGAATATTATGTGTATACAAAAATTCCCTATTAGTGCTATTTCACAACGCTGTCAATGTGATGGTGCTGTTCACGTTGCCATCGTATTTTGAATAACAATAAGATATTAACGTGAAAGAAATGCTGTTTTGTGACAGTAAATGTTTTGTAACTTTGCTTTTGCTATTGCTGAACTGTTTTTATTTTCAACAGCAGAGTAAAATGTATAGCATAGTACGGTATTTTGTATGTGCTATTGCTATTTTACGGATAGTACTTTAACCACTTGCTAGTGTAGGTTAGTGGTTCTATATGACGTATTTTTTAATGTCTGTCCGATTTAATAATGTTTTGAAAAATTCGGTTAAATAACATATTCTATGCGATCAGAATTGTATTTAGTTTTCTCACCTCTGCTGTGTGATGGTGTGTCAGAGTTAGACGCAAGCAATAAAACTGATAACCAAAGAAAAAGTAAAGCCAACTTGAGAAACTTCTATCATGATCAAATCCATCATACACTTGCGAATTCCCTTCATATTTATTGTTTGAAAATCGTAAAAGCTTGTCGAATTCGATAACTGGGATGATATTTGACAAATTATAATATATCAATATATATTATTTTAATCCTGTATTTGAAAGGAATTTGTTAAGTAGGATAGAAATAATAATTTTAAATTACTTTAATTAAAGATCATGCATGAATCGCGCAAAATACTCGAAACTGATTTTTAGCTACCGATCAGGGGGCAAACTACGGCTTTCGGTATCGGTCGAAATTTAAATAAAACATAATAGAAATTCAATGGAATATAATAGAAATTTCGATCGATATCGAATGCCGCAATTTGCCCCCAGGGTAGACTAAACATGTAAAGTCGGCAGCTTTTTTAAAATAGATTCGATGTACATTTCCGAAAATTTTTTTTGTACAGGGTTTGATATCCGCAAAGAAGCGGGAAATGCTTTGAATTCGCTTGTGCGTCTACTTCTAATCAATTTGCTTATCGATTTATTTATTCCTTCTCTATTAAGTTAAAGGAAATAATATTCGACACAGCTGACTAAAGTCCCTTTCCCGCTTTTTATTAAAAATTTTTAAACAAACTTCAAAATGTAAATTTTTGTTGACAAATTTTTGGTGTCTGTACATCATTTTATAATTCTTAATAAAACAAACATTAATTTTCATCAGCTCTGACGCAAAACATAGTGATGCAATGCCATGTGTTAAATTTAACGAAATCAATATTTCAGCAATGGACAATTATAGGTCAAGTAATATACATACATTTCATACTCGTGCCACTTCAAGTTTAATAAAGTATGTATTTATAAAAATAACTTTGCAAATGAGCAGATAATTTTAAAAATAACAAAATCACAAGTTTTCTGTTTATACGTAGGGAAAAAAAGACATAAATGCTGAATCGCCATTAAACAATATAACGTAAATTCCAAGAGAATTCAGTATAAAAATTAAAGCAATATTATTTGTGGATGTGGCATATTTTTAGCAGTGATGAAATTTGCATATAAAATAATTTAAACTGAGTTAAAAAAATAAACAAAATACTGTGTCGATTGGGTAAACGTATGACAACTAAATATTGGAAAGTAGACAACACTGTCAACAAAATTTATGCCAACAACGTAAACGGAATGCAAAATGTTTGTTTTAAATTTTTAAGGTATGTATGTACGAGTATGATTGACTTAAAAAGTTTTTCTCTTTTTCGGCAAACTTACAATCTCTGTGGCCCATATAGGTACACCAATTTTGCTTGTGATCATTTCCTTTCAGCTAAATTTACTCCTGGTAGCTAAATATGATTTTTGGGCAAAAATCAAGTCAAGACTCATCTTTACTGAAAATCCCTCTATTTTTCTAAAACCGTAATTATACTCTAATTTTATATTGCAAACACCAGATTACTAAGGCAAAGTTGACGTTCCTGGTGTGTTGCGGTAGGCCCTAAATAAGTTTCTTTTCTTAATAATTAATTAACCAAAGTTATTGAAACATTCCACTATCTCCTAAGTATCTAATTAATTTAAATAAACTTAATTTACAAGTTAGTGATAAACTTTGACATTAAATTAATTTTCTACCTACTTATTAAAATAAAAATTATTAATAACCAAATAAATAAAAAATCGTGTGACATTTTTTTTCTTTATTAAATATAAAAATATAAAAATGTTTGAAATGTTTGCAACACATATTGTGTGCGATCATTGAAATCATTTCTATAACATCCACCAGCAAAGAAAATGATCGTATTTATATTTAAAACGAAATTCGCTGTCACAATTTTCTTAATTAATTTTAAGTTTCTGATTTAACGAAAATAAACTTAAACTTTTAATAATTTTTTCACCAAAACAAGTTTGTATTTGATTGAACAATTAAATTGGCCTGCGTTCATTGATCTCTGGACATTGCACCATTTGTAATTAAATAAAACAGAGACTACCTTTTCTTTATTTATCAACAATAGCGAAATAGGAAGCAGTAATTTATTAGATTTGTTTACTTGTTAGTAAAATTCAAACATCAATTTGAATCCCCCAATACTGACTGACAGTTAGACAGCAGCGTTACCGTTAAGTAACTTTTAATCTTCTTTGCATAAAATAAAATATTATATCTTTTTTGATTTACACATTTATCAATCATATTTATTATTTTAAATCAGCGCTAAGATATGGATTTGATTAGATTTCCTAGGGTTCGTTTGTTGCAATTCTTCAAAATTCTGGTTGTCTCCAAACTTTTAACATTTCCGCTGCATTAAATTTATTTATTTTATTTAATGTGTTAAATGCTTTGTAGAATATTTTGTTTATAAACATTTATTTTTCAAATTTTAAGTTTCGGCCAGTGTAAAAATGTCGATGACAATATTGAGCATTGAGGAATTCACTGCACAAATGGGATATTATGAAGAACTCTCCGATTGGAAGATCAGAAAGTTAATTTCAACGATTTTATCGATACTCCGATCGAATGATACCAGTATTATTTAGTGATCGATATAGAGAAATTGTCGGTTATTAATCGATTTGGCTAAAAGCCACGCAGAGATCCCTTCTGTATTGTCCGTCAAGTAACGTTTCACAAGCAAACTGAACCCACCCCAAATTTCTTCAAACCTTATTTTCTTCTTTCTGAATTTAAGACCTAAAACGTTTTTTCATAAAAACAGTGGATGTAAAAGTAACAAGTTAGTGAAAAAGTAGCATATTGGTGCCATAGATGGCAGCCCTACGGTAACACTGACTGAAAATGTTTTGTTTTACATTGGAAAAGTTTATTGCAATTTCTTTTGTATTTGTTTTAGGTCGATGCACATAGAATCCATCGTACGATATACGTTGGCATCTTCAACTGACATTAACATATCGTATCGAGTACTTTGTTGACGGATATTAAATCACCTGTTTTTTTATCGCATGTTTTCGCAGCAAAATTTTGCGACAAAATTTTATTTATTTATTTTAATTTGCAGCATTTATCATATTTTTGATGCTACAAAACACAAAACGCTAAATCAAATCAAAGAAAAAAAAACAACTGTTAGCTGTTAATCTACGCAACGTACTTTAAAAGTTAAAAGTTGCCCAACTTTAGTACTTTGCGTTGACGGAGACGTACCGAATAGCACAAAGCTTATAAGAAAACCTGTATTTCGCCTTTGTTTTTAGTTGAAAAAGATGATGTATAACGGACGACGGATTCTATGTACCTCGGCCTTTAAGCCTGGTACTGTGTTCAACATTTCATGCGAAATGCTGTGAATCTCCATATATGAAAAAAATCATATGAAATATTTATGGAATAATGTTGCCGTAGTAGTATTCTGTTTATTTTGGTATAAACATATGACATATGTATAGCAACATCCAAATAACATTTTTGTACGCAATTGTTTCAATTTAAAAACATCGTGTATTTTTCAAGTGTGTTTTTCACTGTGCGTTGGATTTTTTCTTTGTTTTGTAAAAACATATAAAAAATGGGAAAACGTTTTTATTTTATATCAAATTATATATAAGAACTTCAATTTACTGAGTGGGAACGGTGACTAATGTCAGCCTCAAGAAACTAAATGAGGAAACATATTTTGTAAAGTCCTAAAAGCTACATTCCACCCGAAGTTGCACTTACATCTGTATCAAAATTCCCTTTTCCGCACCTGTCCTGGATATACAGGCTGGTTGAAGACCGTGTGTCGTCCAAAACATATTCCGCATAAAAATACATAAATATATTAGTTCATGTGCTGCTTTATAAGCAGCCTGTATTCATTTTATTCCACCTTTTTTTATGATAAAAATAAACACTTCATTATTTTAAAATTTTATTTTTTTAAAGACTATATTAAAATATATATAAAGAAAAGACTTGTCTATATACATTTATATGTTGCTTGTAAATTTTTTAAATTAATCAATGTTGCTCAAAATATTTTACGAATTGGAATAGATGGGTAGGATTTACTTTCTAAATACTCGTATCAATAGTTTATCATATTAAGCATAACATTGTATTCCGATTAATTTCAAATAAATCGGAGTCTTTAAATAAATAAATAAATGCAGAGAAATAACATGGTTGTGGCATGGTCACGATAACCATATTATGTTGTTTACAACAAATATGAAAAAATTTTAAACATTACTTTAGTTGCGACAAATAAATTATTTTTTACATTTAATCATTAAAATATTTTCATTCATAAAATTTGTAACTTGGTTGAGTTAAAAAATATAATTTCTAGTCACAAAGATTTTGAAGTACATATATGAAAATAACATAATAACTCTAACCATTAAATTTCTTAATTGAATATATTTTGGTGTTCTATCAAAATATGAGGGTAGTGTGGCTTAACTGATTAGCGCGTTGATTGTTAAGCAAGCATTCGATGGCTTTGGTCGCCGGGCCGGCACAAAGTAGTAAACAGAGGTGAAACGACAATATAGTGATCTTTTTCTCTATTCGCCTCGTTCCTTCAGAACCTTAGTTTTGTTTTTAGGTTTTGTTTTTTTATTTTGATTTTCTTGCCGTGTTTATTTTTGGTGCTATTAAAACACATTTTTTTTGGTAAGTATAAGGGTGTGTTATGCACTTAAACACATTTTAAATTTGTTTAGTATAATTTTTTTATTGAAACAAATAATGAAACTTAATAACAATATTTTTATTTTACTTTTTGAAATTTGCACTTATTCACATTAGATTTTTGTTTTGTTTATTTTGCTGTATTTCGTCACAAAATTTGTCTCTTTCTAACAGAACCCAGAGTAAAAAAACTGAGTTTTTTATTTTTTATGTGTCAAAGTCTTCACCTCTAATTACCTTGTGGTTGCCGGTTTTTGTACGCAGTGGCTACCAATCAGTAATATAAACCTTTTCTATCGTTATAAGGGGACCACTTATTATTGCCTACAATTATACTATGATTTGCGTACAATCATATCGTAATACGATGGTCCACAAGAAGAAGAAAAATGGTGAAGAAAAATTATGATAGAAAAGAGTTTCTTGCAAGTTAAAAAGAAATTTAATAAATTAAGTAATTCATTTGTTCACCATAATACAAATATCAGCTGAAAAGCCGGGTTTTTAATGAAAAACTTTTACGAATGTCGATTCTGTTTATAGCGAAACTTAATATATTTTATTTCCATTATTTGCTGATTTTAAAATTTAATTGACCGTCACGATCATGTGATTTGACACCGCTGGACTTCTTTCTTTAAGGATATTTAAAAGAAAAAGTTTACGTCAATAAGCCATAAACAATTGAAGATCTAAAGAATTAGATAATTCGCCACATTAATAACATTGAACCTCAATTATTTCTCAGAGTCATTGAAAAGATCGACCATCGGATATAGGAATGCCATCAAAGCCGGGGCGAGCATTTCGCCGATATTTTGTTCTGTAAACTTTCTTTTAATTACAATTAACATCGTGCGTTTTCGTTGGTCCAACCTACATTAATTACTTCAGATAATTTTATTAGCACGATCTATCATAATCAAATCTTAAATTACTCCTCTATGAGTTTCTATTCATTTTTTTTTTTTTTTGGAATTTTTTGGTAATATATAATTTTTTAGAATTTTTTCGCTTAATGAAATTGTCAAAATTAAAGAAAAGAAATTTTCTGCATAAACATATAAAGTTATCATACGCGAGAATAACCTTGGCGTTACTAAATTTGAAATTGATCAGTCCACCGTGCTAAGCCCCAACAGCGTACAAATAAAAAATCGTTAATACCTTACGCTCGGAATTTAGTTTTAAGATTAATCTTTTATTTAATCATAAAGTACATAAAATATAGTACGGCAAATAACCTTCCCGACTATGTTTCTATTCTTTTGCCGAAATTGTTCATGACCATTTTGTAGCGTGTAATTTCCTCTTGTAATACACGGGTGCTTGTAGGCTTGTTAAGATAGAACTTTTAAATTCAAATAAGCCGATAAGAAAAAATGTCGTTGTGTTAAATAACATGATCTAGGGTGCTAATTCTGATAATAGAAGCGCTAAATGTCTCATACATGACTGTATGGCACGTGACACCGTCTTGTGTAAACTGCATATTGGCCACGTCAATATCATCTAATTTCGGCAGTAAGAACTGTATTATCATGTCGGTATAGCGGGCACCAATAATAGTGAACTGCCGCCGCGAAACTTTAATTATTTTTGAAATATTTTTCAGTAATGAAATCTCGCTGTTTTATCGCCCCATTTCCCTTAACCCCAAATTGACAGCTGTCAAATGTTTTTTTTAGAGTTGACAACACTTTACTGCGAAAGTTTCACCAAATTCAAATCTTGTGATAACTTAGGACACTATTTGCATATAATAATGCTTCTCTCATAGTATGATAAAATTCGCATAATAATTTTACACACTGCATGTACTTACATACATATATACATGTATGTGTGTGTATATTTTCTTAGAAAAATTCTATAATTAAGTAGACGTAGTAGACTGAAGCATATGCGACCTCAAATAAGGTTATTTTAAAGTGTTTATTTCGTCCAAATTTATTAAAAAAAAAATTTTATCTACGTGAACACAATACAATTCGTTTTGACTGCCCACTACACCATTTCCAAATCCATATATGTATAGGTAAATAAAAAAAATATTGCTTGAAGTTCAAGGTGGCCCACATTGTACTTTTTGAAAATTTTATAATGTTTAAATGAGATCAAAAATATTATACATTATAAAAATTCTTTAAAAAAAATTTTAGGAAAAAGAGCTGCCTGTTATCCATGCTTTGTGCTTTAATGTGATCCCTATTTGCACACACAAGAATATTGAAAATTACTCAGCGATTATTACCTGAATAAATCTTGGATCTATGCTTCACGATAATTTGGGTTTTCTATTTATTTTGGTTACCTAATACAAATTAGGTCCATCTGGTAATTTTTTTGAGATAATTAAATTTTTGTTGAATTTTAGATTTGTGGTGAAATTTAATTTTTTTATGATTTTTCGGTTTAATTTTCGTTTTTGGCTAAATTTATAAATTTTGGAGATTTTTAATTTTTTGGTAAAATTCCGATTTGCATTGAAACTTAATTTTTTACGATTATATGAAATATCGAATTTTGGTCACATTTCGATTTATTTCATATTTCGATTTATGTATGTCATATATCGATTGTTTTTTTTGAAGTTTAAATTTTGTAATGAAATTCCTAAACTTTCTTGGATATTTTTGCTCAAATTTCGAAATTTTTTTTTGTGAAATTTTCATGTTTTTGGTAAATCTTCAATATTTTATAGAATTAAGATTTTTGAAAATTTTCGATTTTTGCTAAAATTGCGTGAATTTCTGTTAGTCCTCTCGTATTAAATTTATAAGTATGTACAATGTACATATAAGCATTTAATTAACATATTATATTTTTGTTCTTATTTTTTTATTTTCTAATAATTTTTAAGAATTTTTTATGTAATTTCAGTGTTCTTGTAATCCTGACAATGGCAACACTTTTTGAAAGTGTGCTACAAAAGTAAATAGCAGCATTCTTCTTCAGAGAAGCAAGCGACATAAGTGTAAAATTTTAAGAATTGTGGAATAATGCAAGCTAGTAATTAGCAGCAGGAAAGCAAGAAGCAGTGAATCATCATTAATTTGTTGCATTTGTTGTCTTTGCATAAAAATAATCAAGAAGAGTAAAAACATCCATACATATGTGTATGTACATACAAGTGTTACTTTGTGTAATTGGAGGTTTTATTCTCTATTTGAAAAACAAAAATGTGTTAATAGTTTTAATATATTTGTTGTCAAATTAAGAGAGTTTGATATTTATTGAAGATATTTATTTGTTTGTTGCATTTTATTATTTTAAGTATGAGAAAAGAAATTTATAATCACGATTTGCTTATATTTTCTGCATAACACATAATGTACGTTTTACCCGGTAACTTATTTGCATAGAAAATGTAAATTATTTCAAAGGCAGATTAATTCAGTAAATAAAGGTTTTTTAACAATGATATGGTTTCCGTAACTGAGTGTAATATCAGAAATTCTGACTTATACCACCTCGTGGTAGCGCCCGGTAACAGTTTCCTATCTCTGCAAAGAGTCTGGATAAGTAAATATCGTATCAAAAAATCCCTAATCCACGGTGGAATAGCATACGCCGGGGATGCTTGGCTAAGAGGGTGCTTGATCTCTAGTATGTGAACTCTGGGTATCAGTCGATCTCCAGTTTTAATACAAACTTACCCGTGCATATGGAGCTCTGTGTGGGTGGACATATTTTCCTCCATTAGAAGAATGAATCAAGAAGCCTCGCAAGAGGCTGAGTGGTTAATCTCTGTAGAAAATACGGTTTTATTTGGCCAAAGGAGGTATCCGAAAAGATGGACAAGAATGCCTCGCGAGGGGTGAACGGGTCAATCTTTAAAGGTACTTCTAAGGCGTTAGACTGTGAGATTTCGACAGGGATGGACAATGAAGCTAATCTCTGTGCACCTAAGCCATAAACTAATGCTAGCAATTATAAGGGACTGAGTGAGACTAAGGTAATCGTAAATTACAAATCGGTTGCCTGAAATCAATTCAAGGAGAGAAGGGAGTCGAAAAGGGATCCATAAAGTTAGCGGTCTGCTTCGATATTCCTCCTACATAAAAAACGCTTTTTCTAAGTCGATTGTTTTTGGTATTCTTGACTTTTCACATCGCTATACACAAATCAAATTTCATTTTAAGGGAGATTTGTGAGTTATAACCCTAAACAGGATAAAAGTTAACGTTAACTACAAATACGCTGTTAGATGCCATAACCACAAGAGGTGTAATTATTGGCTAAGTTAATCTGTAGAACAGGTGAATAATTATGGAAATACCGTAATTTAGCCCGTCTGGACTAGCCAGAAATTTGTTCGCACATGGAGAAAGGTTCGGCAGAATAACGGAAAGAAATTTGTACGTAGTCTTCTGTGTGGAGAAATCGTGTAGATGTAGTTTGAGTATACTTTTTTTGTTTGTCATTAACTTTGTTTCGATGCTCTCAGCATAATATATGTACGGGTGTTTGCAGACACATTTTTTATTTTGCATGTGTGTGTTTTGTTCGTGTGATGGCAACAACTATTCGGACAACGTTGTTTGAATACGAACCAAAAAGCGACGGTATTCACCAGCCAAATTCCTGTGCGAACAGCATTCTTTACGTTGGTAGAACAGATGTATGGCTAGACAAGACGGCATATAAATGCGTCTATTATGATCTGAAGTCAACGTTACAATAAACAATTTCAAACATTTTTCCGTTTAAAAAAAGTTTGTTGATATTTTTAAGTTTATTATATAGTATAGGGGCGTTATATCAACGACGAAATTTATTCGCCACTTCAAATCTAATAGAAGCTGCTTTCCCTGAAGTATGGGCAAAAAAATATCTAATCAGAAACTAATGTTCATAAAATTTTTTGAGCTATATATTTTCGACGTCTTATTATTTTTCGCTAAAACAGGAAAAGTATATAAAATATTTTTTCTTTCAGAAATTCAAATTTCTAACCCTAAATCCTGAAAAATTATTTTCATGACATTTAAAAAAAAATATTACTATATGTGTGTATAACTGATGGATGTATCACTTAAGTTATTATATACTCAAAATTTTCTGTTTGTCGTGTTTACTCATGTATGACTTTTATTTAATTATTTTTTGAAATTTATTTATGAAATAGTTATTTCACCTCTCCTGCCAGCGGAGATTTTTGACAAGCGAAACGAGGCCTTTACACGATAAGATACATACGGAAATGTCGTTCAAGAAACAAGGCCAATTTTGGTTATTGAAAATAACTTAGAGTTCCATATCTAATTTTTGGCAGAAATTGTCAGAACACTTCATGTAAGTAAAAAATGATATTTTCGCAGAATAATTATTATTGTTGCTATGTATTTTATTATAGTTTTTTTACATTTATATAATAATTTAAAACACAACTTAAGTTATGCTGGTGTTCTCAATCTATAAACAAATTCTTTTAATAAATTTGTTCTCCGCTAAAAATAATCAATTGAACATTTACCGAAAAAAAACAAAAGCTTTTTAGTCTTTCTCGCACAGCTTTGTTTATCGTGTACTCTTCACGCTTTGAAATTGTTTTACAAAAAAATATTATTTAATAATCTTTTGTTTATCATTTAAAGTACAACAACCACAATTAAGTTTATTCAACAAAGTCTTGTTTATACCCACTCGTAGTGTATACCAGACATGGGAATATGCGCACTCACGAGCCGCACGCAACTCCTAATGGCAATTCGTGCGACCTTTCCCCAAATTTAAAACAAATAATATTTAGGAAAATACATATTTAAGTCTAAGTGTTATGGGGAAACTTATGGATGATATATTTAATCGAAATCTTTTGACAGAGTAGTTATAGAAGGAATCGGAATAACTTGATGTTATGGACGTGAGAATTCAGCGTGAGCCTCGGTTTTTTGGGTTGCTGTGAGAGATTCTTCGCTCCGTCTGTTCTCCATACTACTTATGCCAGCTAAGTATATGCGACCGAAAATGAAATACAACTGCCTTGTATTGGCCGGTACTTTAACGTCTATTATTGAAGCTTCTGGAGAGGACAAAGCTGCTTATCTGTGACAGTAAGGTATTGAATCAATGTATAATAGGTACTATTACGGCATGTGCTCTAACAAATTCGGGAACTAATTTATGGCATCCGAACTTATGCACGCAATACACGTTCTTCGTCAAGAGCTCATATCTTTGTGATAGATAGCACAGCGTTACGCATAACATACTACAATATCATCTTTAGCCGTACTGATCATATGTGGAATTTAAATAGAATGTTCACTGGTCCCATCAATTTCCTCCATACTGATTCGAACACAATGCATAGGATATGTAGAGGTTATCACCCCTCATAAAAAAGAAGCTCAGAAAGAGCTAATTTTAATCGTGACAAGCTTGGTGGGGTTTGCAGAGAGGTGGCATGTGCCCAAAGCGTGTCTTAATCGTTTAGCAGCAGCCTTCAGGAAAACTTAAATTTTTCAGTACCGAAAATTACAATTTCGCCATATCTTGATTTACAACTTTATTCATTTAAATATGTGAGATATCGACCTTTAAAAGACATTTTGCACGAAAAACGTAACAACTTCTAGAATAAAAATAAAACAAGATGCATCAAAATCACAATACTACAGGATTCATTCCTCAATGAAGACAATATAAATGAAACATATCTCCGTCAGGTTTCTCTTCTGTATAGTGAAAATAAATTTATTTATTTATTGGTAGAACCGGGATTGGAAAAGTGCTCAATTTTTAATCCGATGCGTCGACGGTACAGTTGCAGCGATAACTAAGCTAAAGAGCATAGTCTTAAGACTGGGCAGACAGAAGGTTGTGCATTACGTAGGGACAAGACCAACCTTTAGAAAGCCTTAGACAGGCTGAGAAAATCACTTACTGTTCTAGACTTAGACAAAATGAGACATAAGTTTTTTATTTGTAATTGGTTTCTTTCATTAAATTATTTTTAATTTAATAACTTTAAAAAATTCTCGTTTGAAAATCAATTTCAATTAAGAACATTAAAAACATAACTATTCGCATTTAGAAAATCAATTTAAAAAATGTAATATTTATTTTATTTTACTTAAATATAAATTGGAACTAAAAGAAATCCTTAAATATAAAATATTAAGTTAATATTTAAGGCAAGTCTGTGCAATGCCGCTCTTTCTAGCAAGTAGGAAATTTTGTAATTTTCTATTAAATAAATAAATGTATAAGTAACATGTTCTATTTACAAAATATAAAATGATATAGACATTTATAAATTAAAAGAATATATTTTTTACTTTTATGTTTGAAATTAGTTGTATTAGTTGTATTAGATGCTATCATTCCCATCCCTGGCTTTTATTATTAAATGAGACAATAGAATAATAAACACAATTTGTCTGGCTGATGACGCGACGGACAGTGAGCGAAAGTAAGAGCAACGAACTCAAGCTGAATTTAGTTTTTTTGTTAAAACATTTTTCTATTCTAATTAATTTGTATAAACACACTTCTTTGAATCAATGTTGCCAGCTTGTTTCTTAGCAGTTGAATTCCTAAACAGAAGTTTTTATCCATAAAATATCCCACGCGCGCCTTCGTAAAACTTTTGTATGGTCCTTATTTAAAGGTAATTTTAAAATTCCGCATAATTTTTGTGTTAAAGAATGTTGCTCAAATTAAATCTATTACTTATTTATGGTTTTGTTTTGCTTAACTTTTGAAGTTAAATAAAATGTTTAACTCAATGTAACTAAAGCTTTTCTCTCATATAGCCTTAAGAGTGTGAACTGTTTGCTTCACATCACTTTCACTTTATCCCGTAATCCGGCAACATTTTCGAATGCATCTAAATACGAGCAGTAAGCCATCGACCAACGATTTCTCTGTTAAATTTTGCAAATAAGAAATATAAGACAATATCGTATACGATTTAGGGTCCGAATAACATACGAGAAAACTTTGCCTAAAAATGCGGAGTCACACTCCCAATATTTCCTAGTAAATGCTCGGCTTCAAAAAAAATTTAACCTCAAATAATCTGATGCATAAATCCCCCTATAACTATTGAGGGCCGGCTCAAAAATTACTTAAAAAAGCATAGTCTGTTTAAATATTAGTTTGGTTTTTAACTCAGTAAATATAAGACTATATGTAGGATTACCAGATAGAAATGATCGATTTTTCAATTGTTATCCATTTTTTGGTTTCAAAAGTAAAGTTAAATAAAACACACATAAAGCTATATTTTCTATTAAACTTTGAAATAATCTTGTTTCTAAGATTATACCTTTTGTGCATCTGCACACAAACACACGTACTGTTTTTACTTTACTGTAATACCTTTAAAAAATATTCAACCCGTCCAATAAATTAATACCGAACAAAGATGTTTATCGTTTGAAGGCAAAAGCAAAAGTGACTTTATTATAGCGAGCAATGCTGCTTTTATACTATTTCAAAGCATGGTTGTAAATACTTAGGAGTAAGATATTAATATAAATCACAGAGTCGTACTCCGAAGAAATCCGTTAAATTCCAAATTACATTTTAGCAGGGTTGCATTTCAAAGTCTTTTCATAAAAAATAAAGCAGTGTTGCATCAAAATAAATCCGTTAAGTTCAAATTTAGATTCAAAAGTAGCAAATGTTATAAGAATATAAGTTATATAAATAAAAATAATTAAAATAAATAAATGAAATGCTTCAACTTCTATTTCATTGCCATTGCGTACTAAATACCATGTCAATTAAATGATCTCCTCTAGATTGGTTGCAGCAGTCGATTTCTTTGAGGTGGTTTTCAAACACATTTTCGCGCATTTCGGGTAGTATCTCGAATGACGAATGTTGGTTTTTAAATGCTCCAACGTTAGGGGATTATCCGCGTAGACACAATTTTTGACGTAGCCACTCAAAAAAAGTCTTACAGCGTCAAATCGCATGATCCTGGTGGCCAATTGATGTTGTCAAAACGAGAAATTACCAGTTCTGGAAACTTCCCATGCAATAAAACTAAAATCGATCGTATTCTGTGGCTCGTGGCACCATATTGCTTAAACCACATATCGGCCAGTTCACTAACTTCAATTGCAGGCAAAAAAATTCGGTTATCATACGGTCATAGCGCTCTGAATTGACGGTACAGGTTCAATTGCTTTTACCCCGAGCCAAACATGTGACAATTTTTCTTGTTGACGTAACCACCGAATGAGAAATGAGCTTCATCGCTGAAGAATTTTGTTCGAAAAATCAACATTGAACGCCTGTTGCTGTACCACACAATTAGCATATCTACGGCGTTGTGAATGGTCATGTGAGGTACAAATCCAAAAGCAAAACACACCATGGTAAGCCGTAAAATAGGCTCAAGTGCTAAAAACACGGTGGAGCCGACAAATTTGGATTCGCCACCTCACTTTCACTAACAGAAGCGATATTTTCGGCAATGCAGACATTGCGATGATACACAGGTCTAATCACATTGGTAACGCTTGCAATCTCTTCATTTTTTTATAAACTTGCCGATTTCTTGCACAGACCATAATCACGCCGTAATGTTCGAAAAGTGACCACTTTTGAACCACCATATTTGTAATAAGTTTTAACTATTTTTATTCGTTCTGCGGTTGATAAACGATCCATATTCACTGAATCACATTTTACTGAATAAATGACATTTCAGATGACAGATATATAACATCTGTAAATCAGTAAATCTATAACCATTTACTTCAGAATCTTTCAAAATAACCAATACCATACAGTTGTGAAAACATTAAGTAAGGTTTCCTATTTCACGCCTTCCAAACGTGTGGAGATTATTAAAAAAAATATTATCGAAATTCCGACTCAATCGTCATCATGGCTTCAGTGCACACGCAATTACTCGCACCGTGGAAAAATTTGTGGAAGAGAAGAACATTTAGCGGTCCTAGCGATCAGTATAGAGGAACACCTAGAAATGTCGATTCGACGCCGACGATCTGAATTGGGTATCGCCAGAAAGACAACACAACTTACTTTGCAGGTAAATTTGAGCCTCATCCGCATAAGATTGTGCTGACGCAAGAATTCAAGCCGGACGACCAAAGACAACTCCATAAGTTCGTCAATGAAAGTGTTAGCCACAGATCCGGATTTTTTCCACAAAATCATTTTCTCGGATAAGGCCCAGTGTGGTCTCAGCGGCTATATAAACGAACAAAATTGCTGATATTGGAGTGAACACAAATCAGAAGTCTTTGACCCAACATCAAGACAAGACACCGTTAACCTCAATGACAATAGGTGATAAAAGTCGGATACTTTCTGTGATCAGATCTGTACAACATCGACAATATCTGAGCTGTGGTTTCAACAAGACCACGCTATATGTCATGCAAGAGATGCAACGCTATAATGCAACGCGATAATGCGACTTGAATTTTTTTTTTTGAAACTGTGCCAAATCCAACTGGCTTGGATAAGCTCGAGCCCAACATTAGAGACTCTATTGCCGCAATAACGCCGCACACATTAGAGTCATCAGAAATTGGACCAACGGCTTGAAGCACAGTCACAGCAGTCAAACCGAGGCGGCCACATGAATGAAGTGGTATTGCATACATGATGCCATAAAGAAATACATTTGATATCTTTTTTAATATAATAATACATTTGAATGTCCCCATTCCAATTTGATTACAATATCTTTGATGTAATTTTTATGTTGTGTATTTGTCAATTTCATTTCCTTGTACGTAAGTAAAAAACGTTGCGGTGAAATATAATACGAGTATATGTACGTAAAAATCTTATTAATAAATTATTAAGATATTTAAAATTACCTAAATTAAATTAAAAAGTTTAAAACCACACAAACGAGTACGTCATTGCCAGTTGGTTGTTTTTGGTTTAAAGCAGTCATCACTAACACATAAGCGAACTTAAGCTCTTATGGCAAGATATTTAGATTTTTTATAAATATATTTCATATCTGGATATAAATGAACGATAGATAGTAGCTCGTTTGATGGAATGTGTATTAAAGATAATTAGAATGATGAAGGAGTCATATGTGGTACCTAAATGAACTAGATACTATCTCACAGGACGAAACGCACAGTGATTAAGCGTTAGAATTAACGATTAAACTGAAGAGGATTGTTGAACAATTGATTTGTCATTATGCTGAGCTGATGGCATTCTATATTATGAACTCTACAAAAGCTTTGCGACGATCACGACGATCACTTGAAAATCATTTCCGACATTTACTCTGCCACGCAATGTGGAAAAAATTATTTTTACTAAAAGGTCCTACTTGTTACTAATTAACTCTGATTTTTTTTGGACTCGTTCAAATTATTATCAAAAAATATTGGAACGCAAGACTTTGATCCACGATCAGTTTTCATTTTTAAGAATCAAAGCACTGAGAAAGAGGATAATCATTTGCAAACGAAAATAAATTAAAAAAAAAAAACAAAGAGAGAGCGAGAGTAAGAAAGGCTATGTTAGATCCACACAAAAGGTGAGTTTTTGTAGGAATTATTCATTCATTCCTTGTCTTTGAATTAAATTTTGCATATAGATATTTAAAACCAAAGTCCATCATCCCTTATCAAGTTTGATTTAGGGATAACCTGGTTTCGGCTATGTGCCATCTTCAGTGTCACTTTTCCTTCGTTTGGCACATAGTCGAAACTGGGTTGTCTCCAAATCAAAGTTGACAAGGGATGACGGACCTTCGTTTCAAATATCTATATCAAATCATCCTATCGGGAAATTAAATCAAGAATAAATGTATTCAGTTCTCTAGTTGCTAATTCACAATAGACTCTCGAAGAGCAGCTAGTTTAGGAGTTAAAAACCTTGGTTGTCCGGTGCTAACTATAGGCAATTGGCAATGGTTCAACCGCGAATTAATTCAACAAAATCTTCGAGGAAATATTTTTGAACTACATTACGGTATCTAATAGTATTTTGTTTAAACGAAAAAAATTACTTTTAAAATTTAATAGCTGCCTTCATAACAGCAAATATTCATATTCACAATATTTTTTATTGTCCATTCTCTAAATTGTTTTTTTTCAAATTTATAAAGTTTAAAAAAACATCACTGCTAGATGATACAACAGATCAGCACCATAGCTAACTAGAATAGAACACTTAATCACTGCGTGATCACCAAGAAACACATTACTCGCACATACATACATGTTCTAGACAATATACCTTGGACATAGTCGAGTATCGCGATATACATATATGAACATATTCGTATGACTGATTGTGTAGAAAGTACGTTCGTGCGACATTTTGTGCGAAAAATCTTGATGTGATTCTTGCAGTCGCGTGCGTTTGTGTAGCTGATGTGATTTGAAAATGGATGTGGTATGTATTTATTTATGTATGGGCTAATGTGCTAAACATATGTTATCAGCAAAAGTATTTAAAGGTCCGATCTGTTTAATTGTTTTGTATTTTGTTAAAATAAAAAAAATTTTAAAGGCCGCTACAATAGAGCCACTATAAAATTATGTAGGGTGAAATATAAATTGGAAAATAGTTCATGAACTAAATAATGCACTCTGAGTTACTATTTGTATGGTTTGGCTTAATATTAGTACTTAACACAAATTTCAAAAATTTAACTGCAAAATCTGGTCGACATATTGCTTCACAAAAATGGTCAGTGATCATGTAGTTTTACGTTTCTAGACCATTTAGGGGTATAATCACAGTTGAATTATATGAAGAACCCATCACTAGTAAAATATGAAGTTGAAAATAATTTACAAATATATCTTATATGCTTTCCTTAATTGTATATTCTGAAGCCGTGGCCCAGTTGTTGCATGCCGTTTATTTCAGATTCTAAACCGAATACAGTGTACCTGTTCGAAAAGGTCAGTAAGTGTAAAATATATGCATTATTAGTAATTCTTGTAAAAGTAGACGAAATATAAAAAATGGATTGCTTCATTTTTATCATTGTCGATTTGAGGTGGGTTGAAATTCCTAATGTAGGATATCGAGGCACATGGCAAGAAAGAGTTCCGTGTGTTATAACAGCTTGCCATCAAATCAATCCACGATGTTTAAAATTGTTGCGTATGCTATAACTTTGCCGTGGCTATATCCATGAAACATCTAAATACTCCCTCTCTCTCATTGTCTTCAATCATCACATAGACTAATATAAAGACTGTGAGTACCGTTAACGGTCTTGGTATTTATATTTTGTATCAGAAATGACGCATGTGTTACTCTTTTTGGAAACCAAGTATTAATGGGGAAACCAAGTATCCCGGTTGTCTGACATCTTAATATATCTAGCCGTTGTTCTCGATTTGAAGCTATTGTGGAATCCAAACGTCAAAAAAAAGGAGATAAAGGCTACTGTATCGTCCTACACTTGTAGACCCCCAGCGCATATGTTCTTAGTGACCCAGTCACCTTGATATATTACTAGCCGGTGGATATTGGGGGAACCAGATGGCTGGCGTTGTGGGTTGCTTTTTATTTATCATTTGCAAAAGTGAATAACGTTTCAAGTATCTGAGACAGAGATATTGACTTCTAAAATAGTGGTCCACTAGCTGAAGTACCACAGGATAAAAAAAGTGTGTGCCTTCTGTGAGGGCATGATTAAATCTCTAGCGGTTATTTATACAACAGCCAAGTATTGTATAAATAACCGCTATACAAATAGGTTTATTCTCTCAATAGCATATCGTTCCCCGAGCGTAGGCATAAAAACGTAAACTCTGATTTCCATCGAACGCCTAAGTTGCCAGTGGCCGCTGTAGAGGTGATATAAAAAGCATAAAGCAATTTATTCGGGTTTCTGCATCATTAATTGTTTGAGGGTTGTATGTATCTACGCGTAGTTTTAAAATACCTTTGCTCTTAATACTTATTCATACTAAATTAAAAGGAAAGATTTAAATGTTAAATGACAAATTTTTCAAAATACATTTCCATAGAAAATATAGCAGATATTTTAAGATTTTGTCGGTTACACTGTTTGTGTGATTTAAAAATCATTTTTAATCTGTCGAAACGTGACAAATAGCTGAAAACTAATTTTGTTTCTTAAAAATACTACAGCCTGTCTTGATTAACAAAACCGCAATTAGATTCCAATAGTCAGATAATAAGCCACGTTTTCGTTCGGTTTTCCATTGTTATGGCATATATTTTCATATAAAATAGTTTAATCGAGAGCGCACTGTAGTTGAATAAAAATATTAAAAACAAATTTAAAGATTACAGTAATACGTCTGAAAAAAGAAACCCATTAAAAATTCCATCGTTATCGGTCTATAATTATTTATCTGTTAATTTCGATAGATGGCGCAGTTAAAAATATATTTCCGTATAACTTCTTTTTCCGATATTTTAATAGTTATTCTGTTATTTGGGGCGCAGATGAATGCAACAAATCAGACTTCATTAATATCAGTTCAGCTATAAAAAGTTATAAAGATAAATTCTAAAATAAATTATTAAAAAGTCGAATTACATACAATACAATTTCATTTTCGAATTGGGAACTATTTTCGAACGCATTCTAATTTCGAATAGATTCACATACTAATCCATCAGTCCTTTTTAAAACTGGGTTTGAATAGCTAAATTCACAAAGATACAACTTTTCTGCGACTTTCGGAAAATCAATTACAACTGATACATGGGGACATGTCCAGCATTAATGTCCGTTTTCACAATATTAAACGAAATGTCAAGTGAACAAAACGAAGTCACTTGGATTGTAATTTACATGTACTGATCTATATTAAAATCCGTAGCTGTTTGACGTTTTTATGCGACTTGTTACATACAAGTGCAGTTAGTAGAACCCACACCCGTTTTCATTCGCTTAAGAAGCGAAGGAATGAGATTTCGAGAAAAAGTATATGAACAAATTCTCCCGCGAAAAAGAGAACTGATCCAATTCGTTGATTCGAATTGTTGACATTAATATTTTTTAAAGTGCAATTTAGGTCATGTTACGTTTCAAAAAATATCCGTCAAATTGTGCATTCAGATTAACATTTACGGTAAGTTCGGTTGGCTTCGTAGAATACAGCTATCGATAACGAGTTTGCAGCTTTTTTAAGTATTTCGTAGTAAGTCCATTAAAGCATTACTAAAATTGATATGTGGGCTCTCTAATTCTATTCATGTTAATAACAAAAACTCGATTTATTAAACGATTTCGAATTAACAAAAAATAGCACGTAATAAATAATGTCCCTGATAAAAGTTTTCTAACCTTAAAAAAATCACTTAGAACTTCATGACTTTTTTTCAAAAACAAACAGAAAACTATCACATTTTAAAATTTTCCATTTGTAGTTTATATTGAAAAAAAAAATAAAAAATAATGGCAAATTATAAATAAAATATTGCATGTAACAGCAATAATAATAATTTAATTAAGAGTAAAAAAAGTCATCGGCATCATCTTCTTCATTATAGATTGTTTAAGTTTTAATCTTAATAACTCCCCGAACATAAGAGTCTAATCTCCACAACAGTTGATATTGAGACTCATATGAGACTCAACACGCGTTACAATGCGTATGTTTATTTACACGATCACGTTCTGATCTAGTGTTACGCGTTAATTCGTTACACTTTTATAGAACACTTTTTTATTCAATGTAAGCCAAACGTAATCGTATAAAAAATAATTAGTTTCTTTCTTATTTAAGTGTTTAAATGTTTATTTTTAATTTTGTTATGACTACAAATATTTAATGCATTATTTTGTTTTTATTTGCATTTTTTATAGCATTGTGACTACCTCGAAAACTCTTAAAGTCTCGGCCGGTCGGTAGATGTATTGTTTGCTGATAATAAGAATTTAATCTATTAAATCTAGGGTCGCTTTGAAATGGTGCATACAACACTTAGAAAACCTTTTAAGCAATTAATAGCGAAGGTACATAAACCATTATCGGTAATGCTAGAAATCCTAGTTTATTATTTGAGTTGTACCCATTTGCAAAAATAAAATCTTTAGTTTAAAAGCATTAAAATTAAAGCATTAAATTAAACAATGCTTGTACAGTGAGAGAAATTTACTTACGGTCATGATTCACTATTAACTTTAGTCATTAGATCTGTCAAAAACTGTATACGTTCTCAAAAAGGCATGATGTTGTATAATAAAAGTGAATCTGTATAAGAAACTTTTTGGCAGGTCTAACCGATTTGCTAAGATATTAAAAAATTTCATAAAACAATATTGTCTATTCGATCAGTTGCATTTGGTTTTTTGTAGCGATTTTTTTAATGGAACATAATTCTGTTAGATATTTTTTTGATTGAAGCACGGCCATCAGCCGCACATTGATGTATAGACTAGCAATCTTTTATAGCTCCTAAGAAATAAGTTCACTTGCGTTAATCCTCACAATCTTGTTGGCTTAAATGCAAAATTAAACCTTCTGTAAACGCAACTTTCAATTACTCTATCGTAGAGTGGACTGTGTAACAAGTTATTACCCGCCCACATTAAGTGGCCCTAGTTTAGCAATACAGAAGTAGTTGATCATTGCTCTATAGCAGTCATTAATAAAAGATATCGGCAATAATTCTATCAGCATATCAAGTAGCCAGTGTCACAACGCTTAACAGTGCAACATTTTTCTTTTGTTTGCTTAGGAGGCTGGTCAAATCTACAAAAAAAAACCAAATGAATTTCCCAAGGCGGCGAAATTTCACCGAATATCTTGTTTAACATTGTCTTGCCGTTAATGTGGCCAGACCAAGCTATCGATCTATGTAAATAATTTACATGGGTTTCCGCTGGATCAGAGGTTGTTATTGTTATTAGTGGAAAGCCAAACTGATGGTATAATTTTCACAATAAAATTTGGTAAATTTCCCATCATTGATCCTGTAATACGATCTTGTTTCAAGTTTTGTAATTGTTGATTATATTAGAGAAAGTCGAAATTTTATATAATTATCATAGATGATTGGAATAGTGCACGTATTCTTGTCATGTGGTATTAAAACCTTGCCTAAGTGACTGACGAAGGCATTTACCCTTTCAATTGAGTTTTTATCCCAAGTGCAGTTGCTAAATCTTAATGGGGATTTTTTAGGTATATAGGGCATTGTTTTGATTAGCTCTCGATTACCACAAAGATCTACCACTTAGCGCTTGCAAGGCTGACTCTTATATACTAAGGACCTTAGCCCCGTTAACAATTTATGTCAACAAACGCCAACCATTTATTTCTCAGCCAGATGTTCTGAACTGTGTGACCAAAACCAAAAGATTTTAAATTTGAAAAATGTATATTCTAAATCGTAAATGCGACAGGTCCCAAAATTAATAAAACTGTTTATAGTAAATATTTACAACTCAAGAAGTCGCAAAAAACAGGAAAAACTGCAAAGATAAAATGCAGTAAGCTTTAAAAAAAAGGAAGAAATCAAAAAATTACCCTAAACCCAAAAAGCCACCAGCATGGGGGGAAATCAAAAAGAGGGCAATATCGCCCTTTATTCTTGAAGTGGCAAATTTTTTCTAATTTCTACAAACGAAAGTTTCTATCTGCATCAGCAGTTGCACTTACGATCTCAAAAAATCTTAGCTCAAATACATTTCTCTTGTGCTAAACTTGTTATTGCAATAGCTATGCTTTTTAAACGACATGAATAAATATAGTATTAGCACGTTGGACAATTACTTGCTGTAACGCGCTTGACGTTCACTTCAGCATCTTAAGTCGAAATGTCGCGGAAACGGTGCAAAGTTAGTTACCTGAGTGTGTAATAGCCCCAATTTCGTTATTTATTTCATTTCAAATCTGAGAAAATATTGGGTAAGAAAAAAATTAACGCAGATATTCATTTATTGCCCATTTACATTTAAACTTTAGCAAATATGTTTAGTCTTGATACCAACCGACTTAAAATGTTTAATATTATTTTTTTTGCACAAGAAACAATATGTTTGTAAATACTATTTTAAATTGTTTTTAAAGTCGTATCAAAATATGCTTATTTGACTATTCTGTAGTGCTTTAAATATTTATTGTCAATATTGCACAGTGAAGTCGATTAAATTAATATAAATAAATAACTTTTAAAGTACTGGTTAGATTGGTTAGCAACTTGTGCCTCTAATATAGGAGTTAGGCTTTGGGATGTGGCACACCTTATGCACGGATAATGCTACAGTGGGCCAAAAATGTCCACTTCGGGGTTGAGAACCCTTACGCTACTTAAAATAAAAATTATAACATTTCAAAGAGTCTAACTTACATTTTCGAAATCTGCTAGAGAACATAAAAAAGTTTTATCAGATATTAAATATTATGAAAATAGTTGCAGTAGATTTCACCATCGCTCCCACTGTATATTGTATCGATTAATAACCATAATAAGCAAATATTTGCTATAGATAATTGCAAGCAATTGTTTTAGATTGAAGTACCAATGTGGCAATTAAATGCGGATAAGATAAATTGCACAAGGTTTATGAATTTTTAAAAGACATAAATAAATAACAGCGAAACCAACAACTAACAACTCAAGGTAAAATAAACTTGAGTGATGAGTTTTGAATTTGCAAACACTTATTATTGATCGTGAAACGATATTTTTCTTCAATCAGTAACTTAATTGAATTTTGCAGACAAATATTTAACTTTAAACAAAATAACTTTATATGGACGCCATGGTTAGCTCGGAAGTGGCGCCGTTCGTTTCGAAAGAAAATAAACCAATAGCGTTATCCCGCGCAATATTTTTCGCTATATGACCATTTTCAGAAATAACGCGTTAGCAAAATGTGTTTTTTAATAAGTCAATTCTTTGTTCTTAGTAAATATTTCATTCATTTGAGGCCCCAAATAATTAAACAAACTACGCTCTATAGAGACAATTGCTGATTCGTTTCGGACTGTATTGCGTATTATCATTTAGAGTATACGTAAAACAAGTCGCTCGAATGGACGTAGCGCACGGCAACATTCCCGAACTGAATAATGTTTTTTGCAGTAAATTGGCTCAACTTGCAAAGTGTTGTTCTCTCCTTAGTCTACTCATGGCATGCCGTCTTGACTAGCCATACATCCCTTCTGCCAACATACGCAAAGGGATTTGGCTCGTGAAGACTGTCGGTGTTGAGGCTCTGTTCTTGTTCACACAAGGTTGTCCAAACAGTTGTTCGCACAACGCTGTTCTGCCATCACACAAACAAAAGACACACAGTAAAAATTAGAAGCATGTGTGCTGAGAACACGGATACAGTCTAAACGAGAAAGAAAAATTCATGCTCAAATTGAACAGGAACATCTACGCGTATTCTCCAGAGAGAAAACCACAAACAAATTTCTTTCCGTTATTAAGACGTAGTATGATAAAAGTTTAAACCCAACTGAGCACTAATGATAATCCAGTTGCCAGATCCGTATAACACCTTAATTCCCGTCGGAAAATTGCACCTTTAAAACGCCCTTTACCTGTGAAAGCCTCTCAAAAGGATTAAACCGACTCAATCAGTACTTTTTAATATTCTGCCTTTGAATTTCATAGCAAACTTTTTAAATTTGTTTCCAGGAATATTCCTCGGTGTGTTGATCTATTAGTAAATCAAGTAAATTAAGGCCGTACTTTAAAATTATCATGCATAAAGGTCTCTATATATGGTTTTTACTCGTACAGATCTTTTTAACTCTACAAGTACTAAAAGGTTTTCATATCACTGCTAAAATCTTCAAGAGTGAGGGAATTGCTGTACTAGCTAGGCATGTTATATCCACAGCTTTCTATTAATATTTTTTATTTTGTGTTACTTTCGTAACAAGTTTGCCAAGTTTGCATTTATTCTAGTAACTCCAAGTAAAGATAATAAAAAACTTTAATCTATATTCGGCCGGTTCGTAGTTTAGGTACGGCTGGGCTGATAGCTAGTTAAGGCTTGGCTGATCTCGACCCTGCTTCCTTGAAGAGGAATTTCATAGAATTAACCACGATCATCTAATAATTTAAAAAAAAAATGTACTTAGAGTATGGAAATCTGCAAATATTTTTGCAGAATTCAAACATATCATCATTTTATCATTATCCTTGTGCTGTTTTCTTTTCTAGAAAAAATGTAACATTTTTGCTCTTTTGTTACACTCAAAATATGCTTACTTCCACAAAGAGCTTTAGTTTTTTAGATTTGACTCTTAAAAATGCCGAAATTTTATTCTGTATAAAATCCCAAATAATAAGGGTCTTCAAAGCGTGTAATTTTTAACAGGGCGCCATTTATTTATGAAACGAAAACGCACTTAATCTACAGTTTTTTCTACCAGCGAGCTAACTGAACATTGCAAAAACGGCCACCTTAAGGTTTAGGGAATGGTATGGTTCAACTCCGCTAGACTTTTCTCTAAGCTTTCGGTAAGTATATTAAATTAAAATGTTCGATGTTCATAAAGTACCATAAGACATGTTAAAGCTAAAAATTCGGCCATTCATTTGCGTACCAACCATACAATCTGAGACAGGCATTTATACGAAATAAAATTTGAAAAATGTTTGATAAATAACACACAACTTTGATTCAATTTGAACATCTAACTAGGGAATTTATGTCCATTACACATTACATTTCTCCGATCATCTTTATACTGTGTGACACATATTAACGTCCCGGTTTAGTAATAAACACAACATCTTTTGTATTTTAACATCCTGTTCCAAGCATTTCTATTATTATCTTTATCTGCATTAAAACCCATTAACACTGAAAGCTTATTTACATTAACAGCAACCTGAATGTGTGGAGCGACAAGGTAACTTTTGTATTCAATGGACAGTTACCCAGTTGGCCAGGTAGTCATAGACGACATTTTCATTGATGATGTATTCATAACTCTTTATAATTTGTCGTTTATTAAATGCTGTTGTTGTGGTCAGTGATAGTGACAAATAAGCATAACTTGTCATGTTTCAGGATGTATTGTCAGCAACCTTCTGAAAATGTCTTCAATAAAGCTGTATTGAGAACAAAGTCCTAGACAACTGCATGCAGTTGGTCGTGCTCCCGGACTGCTTCGTGCTTCTGGAATCATGAAAAATTTTAAGATTTTGTCATCAACATATTTTTAGTTTCTATGTTCAGAAAAAAAATCAAATTAAGACAAGAACAAACTGAAAGGAAAAAATATTTCATGCCTTTAAACTCTAAACCTTACAGACAATTTTGAGTTATAAAAGACTACTGTTGAAAATAATATCCCGCAAAGTCCGGATTTAGGTATTCATTTCAAAGAAATATTTTTCGAACACCTCGTTGGTAGATAATTAGGGGACGTTATACTAAACGTTTTACATACATATAAAAGTTATAGAAGTACCGAATACCTCAGAAAACTTCTAAAAGGAAGCCAAAACCCGTTTATTGTTGAAAAATTTAATCCGCTATTTTTTTATTAAACCACAATTAGAAAAATTGAATAAACTTCGTATAGACATCGTCTGGGCTCAACTGGATATCGAAATAGATTCGTCCGCGACGCTTTTGTCGCTATTGTTAACCGCAATGTGCTTAGCACTGTCGCTCATATTTTCACTCACGATTGATTCGAAAATGTCGTTAAAGTCGTCTTGAATTTCATGTGCCTTGCACACGGCTTCGAAGAATTCTTGAAGTCATTACCAACTGGGTTGTTTTCGCACAACGTCAGAGTTTTAATGGTTCTACTTTATCTACGTTTGAGTTAAGCACCAAAGTTGTTATTTTCCTGGTAGTTTGAATTTCCTGGAAAGCGGTACTTATGAATAACTCTCCCGGGATTCCGAGAATTTTTTGGAAACAATTATACAATTATAAGAAAAACTCATGAGATAAAATTTGTTAAACAAAATTAATTATTTAAAACATAGGTAAAATATTATTCGAATAAACAATAATAAAATTCGAATAAACAAAGAAAGTGTGTTGTAAGAACATTTTCCTCAAGACATACCTAAGTGACACAAAAGAGAAATAATCAGATCTGCACAGATGGTAGTTGAGTAGAAAATATCGTAACGGCAAACCAATAAAGAATCGATTATTCCTGTTAAGTTCCAGGATTTTGTTGCGTGGAAAATATTTAATCAAGGAGTGAGTCTGTCTCATACCCGCAGAAGCATCTCAAGTTTTATTTGCAGTCAAGAGTTCCTTACATAATTAAAGCCACAAAAAGGTTCTGAATCAAAAAGAGGAGTTAGCCTGGCCAATTTATCAGATAACTTGTTGCAATTATGGCCACTGTGGCTATGTGTCCAGTAAAATTAAACCTTATTACCAGTGGCCAATTTCTGGAGTGTTTTAAAAGACTCCAAAACCACCCTGGATCGAAGTTCTCTTGAAAGTCGGGATTTCAACGCAGCTTGGCTATCTGAGAATACAGAACCACCTTTATACCTTAGGCGATTTGTCTAAAGACACCGACACTTCTGTGCTCGTTCCAAAGACGGTAAACCATGACCGACTTCTAAGTTCCACACAAGAACCACCCTCCTCCTAAGCGACCTTATCCGGGAAGGTGATTCATAATTTTTATGCCATATAGCTCTGTCAGGGAAAGCTTTGACTCTCCTTAAGCGGATGTTGGTTGTATTTCTTAATTAAACTTTTTGGTGCTTTTGTGCAGGATCTGGGTTTTTATTAAAGTTATTAATGGCATAAAAGCCGTTGCTTTTAATTTCTTATGTTTGATTTCTGAAATCTTCTTCCATTTAAAAAAAATTAATGTAGGGCCAACAGTCATTGAAAAATCAAGAATACTTAACATGTTTACAGACATAATAACCTTCAGAAAATATTTATCTTGCATCATAATAAATTTATACATGACGACACAAATGAAAACTAAAGCCCAACGTGATCATATCTTGCTGCAGAATAATTCCCGCGAATTTCCACAGCAATTTCCTGAAATTACGGGATTAAAAACTTGGCGGAATTCCTGTGAAAACTCTATTCATCACTTTGTTGTAATGATCCAATTACTTTCATTTTGTACGCTTTCTCTAACGCCGCTTAATTATAAGATTTCGTCTTCTTTAAAACTAAGACCGGGTCTACTTCAGGACGTAAAATATTTGAATAAATAATTGACCGCTTTACCTGGGACTACTTGGCTTCTTCATCGTCATAAACATGAAGTACAAATTTGTATTTACGCATACATACACATAAATATTTATGATAAGCACTTCTTTCATTTTTATGTTTATTTACATTAATCATATTCTCTACTGCAAGTACAAGACACTGCAAGAGCTTTCCAACATGAATTTCTTAGAATTGTAGCCACTTTTATTACATGCACTCAGTACGTTGTCAAGTGAGCGTTGGATGGCGTGACGTAGTCGTCTCGTCTATGCATTAAACACACATGCAGTAGGAGGTTGTTTTTATACTTATACTTGATTAAAATAGGTGGGTTACAATGTAAGGAATTATGCGGCGTCTATATACTGCCAACTGAACACAATTTAAAAGCGACTACTACGCCATTTCAAAAAGCGCAAAGCAACTATCACCTTCTATTACAGTTCAGTTAGTGATAGAATGGCTCAACTCTTTAAACCTTGTAGAACAATGCCTAACAAATTATTATTGTTCCCAATTCGAAAAAAAAATACTCTATAAATGGAAATTGTAAAAATCAGTTTTTCATTTACACTTATGATAATTTAATCGAGGTAAAAGCAATTGAGAGATGAAGATACAAACGGCTTTTATTTCCACATGGATTGCAACGGCTGGATAGTCACTGGATCTCCTTTTTTACTCTCAGCATTATTTACTCAGATACAAGGCCCAAGATAACTATAGCAATGTGTACATTTACTCTCGCCACCTTAGAACTTATCACCTACTGAAAAATACTTGTTTCTAAACAGTCTGCCCTAGTGGTCTTAGAAATGATAGTTGTCATAAAATCTAGAAAGACGGCACTAATTTTATTTAATGCATTTCAGCTTATTGTCCAAGATCATTTTTATTTCAAGACTTGTAACTTGCGTCCACATTTGATCTTGTGTGATATTTGGGCACCTAAGAAAACTCAACTTATGTATTTTGGTGCATCTGCTTAGAAGTGGTATATTTCTATTATCTATAGTGATTTTTAAGAGTAGGAAAGTGAGAACTGCGTTATACAAACCTGATACTATTTCTTAGCTACAGTTATGAATTTCACACTAAACTCAGTATTCGAGTCAAAGGCCTAATGAAACAACTAAATCATTTCCTTATGGTATGATTTAGTTTTAAAATTATTAAGGCGCACAGTAGTGCGCCAGATCAAGTTCAGGCCTAATGAATACAGTGTGTATATTACACGAAACCATTGGAGCTCTGTTTACTCCCCTTACAACTTTGCTTCCTTTAATCATAAAATAATTGAAACATAAGGAACCTACGTACAGGTTAAGCTTTAAAGTTTTACCATTAAAGCTTCCCAAGATATGAAGGTGTAAAAAGTGCATATTTTGGTACTACTTCATTGACTTACTCATCAAAGGGCCGTACAGTTCGTATGTGGAATAGACTCCCTGCGGAGGTATTTCCTGCCACTTTCAATATTGAGAAGTTCAAATCATACGTCCACAAACACTACTCCCTATGGGAAAAATGTTACCAAACAAACAAGTTGCCTAGAAATCGGATGGTATGGTACATATGAAGAACTTGGTCCTTATTTTGATCTTAGTACTTTTTACGGCCGAAATTTTTGGAACTTGACTTTATATTAACATTTATGTTTTTGTGCGGATCGCTTTAACATTTCACAACAGGTGAGACGAGTTTATAGAAATTTGTCATCCCGTTTCTCAAAATGAATTTTTGGAAGTATTCAAAATCACTTCAATACCTACACGGTGAACCTGTCATAAAGAATAGGAATGAAGGGAGCATAGCATATAATTTGATAAAAAGAAAAATTAGGAAAAAGATCCTTAATTTAAGTCAAACTGAAAAAAAACTTGTGTTTAAAATCGCCAAGTGTGGGAATAAATGGGCTAAACCCAAAAAAAAAAACTCCAAAATGTAAAAAATCCAAAAAAGCTCAAGAAAATTTAATGAAATATTATAAAAAACTTATAATTGAAATTCACCGTAATATATAAAAATTCGAAATAAAAAATGTCTCTAAAAGTCAAATTTTAAAAATACTTTTTTTAAGAATATCATAACCCTAACAAAATAAAATTTTACACATCAGACTGAGAATAATGGCTGTGGTTCAAAGCAATATAAAAAATATTTCCGAGAGCCAGCCGGATTATAAAGCTGCTGTCAAATTAAAAACGGAGGCCTAAAATAGGCACTAATCAGCCAAGTATTTGCAACCTTACACGTGTGCATGCACACATACATTTTTGTCCGGAAATAATGTATAAACAAAAACAACTTAATTTACCCAAAACTTTCTATGTACAATATGAATTATTTATAACAACCCACGTAAGTTGCATTTTATTATAAAGTATGCTACAAAATATTTTCGAGTTGATTTAAAAGACCCGGCAAATTGAATGAGCTTGAACAAAAAAGAAACCAAAAATACTAAGTGTCGCAGTCCTAGAAAAGCCGGTTAGCCGGCTTCAAAAACGACAACAAAAATGTTTATAGCAACAAGAGGAAATACGACAAAACCAATATCTAAAATAAAAGCTATAGCTTGATCTTTCATATGCCAGGGTTGGTGAACTTAGTACTATTCTAATAATTTGTCAGTATTTCGTGCAGTAGCCGAATGATATAAGAAGTATTTTCTTCTGAACAAGATAGATGAAAAAATAATCTTACGGGTATATAAGAAAGAAAAAAAATGATCTCAATATTTGCTATTAAATTAATATATATTCTTTATACAACCATTTGCTTTGAAGTGCTTCGACATTGAAGAGCTTTTGTCGGATTTGTCTCACGTCGAAATGCCAGTACTGCCGACTGCTCTCTTAGTTAGACCTCATACGCATTGATCCATGTTTTCTTTTTTTACATTTGTTACAATTTATAGACGTCTTTCAAAGCACCATTGTCGAAATTTTTACAACATTTCTTAACATCAATGAACGCGTGCCTTTGTCATGGCAACCAAATGTTCGTACAATACTGAATTAGAAGTACTATTACGAAACTTTCTGAGAATATCAAGCTCTAAAAACATTAATCTTTATTATTCTAATGTCAGACTTGACGTATGTTTATCGGTATTGCGTTTTCGCTAATATAAGCAGCAGCTCTCGTACCCATTAATTGCACGACTCAATTGCTAAATGATTTCGAACTTTTAAATTTCATTTTCCCTTTAATTATATACTTTTTAAATTCCCTGCAAAAACCAAATATACGTAGCGTTTGCATTTTATATTTTTATTTTCATTACCTCAAATATGGCCTTAATTTGGAGTTTAAAAACATCTGAACTAATGTAAAAAAAAAAACTAAAAAACCACGAAATATGTGTTTGTTTTTTTAAAGCTTTAATATTGCTTATTAAGCATAAGATTATAATATTGTCGGAGAGGTTTTACACATAAAATATTTCCAACTTCAGAGGAAAAAATTTCCTAATCAGGTGGCATAGACAACCAGGAAAATGCGTGTTTTTTATTTGAACTAGTTAATGAAAATCAATCAAAATTCCTCATACCTTTTTGAACTAAAAGAACTTACTAATTGTTAAGTAATTTCAATTTTTAGGCATGAGTTCGTTTTTTCTTTTTATTCAGAAAGAGAATTATTTATTTAATATGGACAACCTTTTTTGAAAACAGTAAAAGTTTTAATTCTATTAGACATCTAGCTGAATGGAATGCATTTTCTATGCCGCTACGCACGTTATCAACATTCTTCGTGTCTTATCTACAAATTGTGTGTCTAAAGAACTTCTATTTATATCAACATTTAAGACAAATGGAATACGAGTACGAGCAATTAATAATATTTGTAGTTCGGAAAAACAATAAAAACTTACTAATCGCTGGGCACGGCGAGAAATTTATATACATAATATATAAATGTTTCCTTCATCATAATTAATTGGATACTAAAATAGATCCAGGATGAAACTGGAAAAATACATACAATGCTTTCATTGCCAACCAATGGTTGGCTAAAAGCAAAATTGCATATGGTAACCTAGATTTCAATAACAGAAAAGTTAGAGTGTTGTAAAACTTCATTCTCAACCAAGGAAAAGACTATAATATGGAAAATTCAAAATTGAGAAATTGCTCGTACTCGTATTCCATTTGTCTTAAATGTTGATATAAATAGAAGTTCTTTAGACACACAATTTGTAGATAAGACACGAAGAATGTTGATAACGTGCGTAGCGGCATAGAAAATGCATTCCATTCAGCTAGATGTCTAATAGAATTAAAACTTTTACTGTTTTCAAAAAAGGTTGTCCATATTAAATAAATAATTCTCTTTCTGAATAGAAAGAAAAAACGAACTCATGCCTAAAAATTGAAATTACTTAACAATTAATAATATTTGTAGTTCGGAAAAACAATAAAAACCTAAAAGAACTTACATTTTAGATTTCTAAAACCTATTTATACAGTGCAGTTCTATATTTCAAATCCGCAATACTGTATTCTTAAGTAGAAATTTCCGAATGTTTTAGCTGTTCTGTATTCCACTTCTGAATAATTTCTTTCATTTTATTTAGAATCAAAAAGTTTGGTGGATTGAATAAGAATCAGGTTTTTTAAATAAAACTTTATTTAATTGTTAAACTGACCATTTTGTATTAAAATGTGAAAGCCTTTTTTTTTAATTTTTCTTTATTTTTCTAAATAAGTTTTGAAATTCATACAGTTTAATGCAAAATGTGTGAAATGAAGAACAGCTAATTTTCGAATTATTCAATTCCCAGTGTTTTTACAATTTCCTATGTTTTCATTTCACTCGGAATACAGAATAAGGAGCGATATACTTAGATGGTAATAACATACATACATATAGTTCAGTATTTTAAACCCTAAAGGGGATTATTTTGTTTGTAAAAACTCATGATTTCAAATTTGCCGTTTTCCATACCTGTCATTAACACTGGACAAATAAAAGAGTTTGACCAACACCAACCGAGTTCAATTTAAATGTCTGAGGTAAAAACTTATGAATGTTTTTATTAACGAACATGTAAAAATGTATTTGTTGCATATTTGTACTACTTACATACAAATGCACACACATAATTGTATAGAGAGTTAAAATCATATGAAGAAAAAAGATTTACTAGAATGAACTGCAGCAAAAAAATTTTAAATACTTTCAACATACAGATAAAATGACTACATACTCGTATATCAGCCCATACATACTTGCAACACAACACATTCGATAAAAATTAACATGATATACGAATGTTTTCAAGTACTTGAACAGACGAGTTTCTCTATAGTTGCTGCTGTTGCTATTGCTGCATCATCGTAATGTTGTTCAATGCTGTTGGAAAAAGATAAAAGGAAGAAAAAACATGAATGTGCCCAGAAAATGCAGAAGAGGGATGTAACGCGCAAACTTCCTTGATTTACATTTTTTACTAGTTGATGTGCAGGTCCAATCTGTGGTTTTTCATTTAGATGCTGCACTTGTTGCACACATTTTATTATTTAGTTATATTTTTTTTCGCGTATGAAATCTACAGAAAGTACGACAATAATTATTGAAAACTCGCTCTGTAATTTTGTAACAACAGAGGATAAAGACTGGTGGAAAGAAATTCTTACATTTATTATCAAGAGATTTCTACTTTCAAATTAAGAGACACTAACGACATTATTAAAGAGTTTTGTAGCTTGCAAATGTTTTAAACATGATTTTAAACAAACAGGCCCACAATTTTAATTTTCGAACAGGGATAAAAAATGAAATGTTTTCGGTATCAGAGACATTTTTAGGTAGTGTACATTTTGGCCCCCAAAGCTTGAAACCAATTATATACGGTTTTTCAATCATTTTCTTTTTTAGAATTAATTGAACTGTAACAAGATCTGGATGAAATTTGATTCTTAATTTTTTTGAAACTCTCCTTTAAATGATTAGACTTGTGATTTTAATCTTGTAGGATACAACAGTCTGTAAGTCTATGTGGCAGTTGAAATTTTTTCGGGGAAGTGTGTTTTGGCTTCTGTGTTCTGCTGGCTTCCACGGGAACCAGTAGCCCTACTGGCTTTTGGCGAAGCTTCTGTGAGGGGTGGACATGGTGGAAAGGGTTCAGACCCAAATCAAAGGAAGATTGTGGTCATCATCAATGTGTATTACAATGCAAGCCGTAAATACAAATATTGACGGCATGAGTGCAGATAAATAACTCCAAATTGCACAGCGAGGGGTAAGTTCATGGTCCACGCTGCCATCGGTCTATAATAACTACCTAAACACGTGCGTATAAGAGCGTTGGTAGTCGCAGCATTTTCACTCGAAGCACGACCCCCGCTGGATATATTCGGAAGACAGGTAAAACATTGATATTTATATTTCCATGTTTCCAGAATTTATTATTTTCAAAACATATCGTAAATAATTTAATTTTTTTAATTTTATCCTCGCGTAATACAAATTCTAAAAGAGTAAAATAGTATTGAAGATGCTCCCTTTGCTGCATCTAATGCGTGTTATTAGGTTCATCAATCATCTCTTCAAATTGAGCTATAAGAAGAATTATATCTTTAATAAATCTGTCAATATCTGGGACTCCTAATTTTAAAGCTAAAGCGGCTAATAACGTGTCATTAGAGGACACTGCAATGTAATTAGCTGTACTGTTTGCAATTTTCGCTATGAATATAAAATAATCTGCCGTCTAAAATTATAATTATTATTTGACAAATCTTTTAAATATATTCAAGTTTGAGTTGGGTCAGTCACGAACTAGTTCGTTCAAATGAGAGATTATTTCAGAACGACTACCGCCTGACAACGAGTTCCTAACTGACACAACTCCAATTCAATTGCATAATAATAGCGAAAATATGAAATATCTATATTACCTACTCAACCTACGTCAAGAGTATCATATGAGCAATGATACTTTTGAATGTACTCGTAGAATAGTATCAAAAAAAGTATGATGGTATCAACTTTTCCTTCCCTGCTTGAGAAAATTCCCATATAATAAAATTTTTAATTAAATTTGTAAACTACCGATTTTTGTGAACCCGTGCTCTTTTACTCTTTTCAAAACCCAAGTATAGATCTTTACGTCTATGCTGTGTTAATCAGCTTGCTGTCCCCGGTAAAAAAGGAAGTGCAATAAAATTAGAACCTTTTACCAGACGGCCGTCGTGGCATAAGTTTTAAATTTATTTTGATTCGAAATCCCATGAATCGCGGACTGATTTTAAGCAAACAAATAATACTGTAACATAAATTGGGAATTTTTTTTGGAAAATTTACCTTTTTTATTCAACACTCTATTTCGACACTCTGCTTCTTGCTTTTCAGGCCAATAACTAACATAAATGTATTAAGTCCACAAAGTTAATTTTCGCAGAATATTGATGTTTTTTAAGCCCAACAGAACTTTAAATTGTAAAAAATAATACAAAAATTGACATTTTAATAAAAAAAAAGCCACATTTCGGACGTTCAATTTTGGCTAACTTTTTTGAGCATTGCTGGCCGTATGTCACGAATAATAGGAATAGTGTTGACCTCCCAGTCAACAGTGTTGTTATCCCAATTTCACGATAACACATCGTATCAGTTGATGACTGATTTTCGAAATAAATCTGGATCTATTCCTGATGATTTGCTAGAGTAATCTGCTCATAAATGTCAAAAAGTGAGCGCTGTATGACGGATCGTTTGACAGTTAACTCTTTCGTAAGTTCTATCGGGCTTAAAAAACACTCGGTCATAATATGAAAATTATTTGTCAACAGATTTCCAAAACGTTGCTGCTTTTCTTTTCTTTTATTTATTTATTTGAAAACCAAAAATACTGTTGCCGTTTAACACAAGTCAAAGTTTTTTTTATTGTTTTCTGTTAAGATTAAATAAACCCACATGAACAACGTGTTTGTACAGTGTCGATCAAAAGAAATCATATAAATGGAAATTGTAGGTGTAAAAAAACCAACTTAATTTTTAGATTGATCAATTTTTACTTCAGACACCTTATTATTTATCTAGTTTGCCATTGTCTTAATAGGAACGAACCGAAAAAAAGTCAGATGTGTTATCAAAATAAATGTCCTTACAAACCTAAATAGCCGCCAGCCACACTATTATCGGCTTCTATCTATGATATGAGTATAAAGATGCAGAATTTATTTAAAGATTCATTAATTCATGGCGATAATTCGTTCCAAAAATCTAGACTCATTTATTTTACTAACAAACAATTTCGAAGGCTTAATTTAAAAACCTGGATTTTGTTCAACATTGTACTCCTTTGTCTAAAGCAAGAAAATCCACTGTTAAATGAAAGCAATTAATCTGAATCGTTTCAAGAACATAGAGTTTGTTTAATATTTTGACTAAGTATTTCTCAAAATTATATTGAAAAATACTTGCACAGGTAAGAAATGAATAACTAATGTATATTTGCATCTGCTAATTTTTAAACGATTAAGGGTAAACCTCATAAATTTAAGTTGTCTACCTACCTGTCATAAACAGAAAAAAATATCGATTAGAAATCGTTAATACTTAATGAGTTTTAATCCTTTAGGGCTACTGAACAGTTAACCATTTAGGCAAATCTCATAAAATGTGTCCTTTTACTGAGTATAACAAGTATCTGTTGTCGACCATTTGAATGGTAAAAAGGGTAAGTTTGTTTAAAAGGAAACCACAAATATATTACAAAGGGAAGATTGTCCAGATAGTAATGATAGGTTTTTTTAAGGGAAAGTAACACCTAATGTCTACTAATTATTCTTTGAATAATTTCGTCATTTTCTTTGGAAAGGGATAGATTAGTGAATTTTTAGAACAGTGTTGCAGCGCCTCGGGCGATATGTACTTTTTTGATTATATTACTACACCGTCGATTTAGTGCTATAGACGGGTACTGACGAAGGAGGGGGCTCTGATATATACTAGTATGAATAGAAGCTAATACATATCAGAAGAATTTATGTTATTGATCATTAGCTAGGGCTGGGATACGATTCCAACTACAACTGCACCCATCGAATGCTTTAAGTCAACGTGCTAACTATCTTAAGCCACAGCAACCCCCAATTGGTACATTTCAGATGCTGTCAATGCCATAAATATGCAACGTGAATTTCGTCGGGAGGTCAGCCGTTATCGTGGCTTCATTGCTCAGTCAATTCGTTTTGGACCTTAAGCAAATAATCAGACGAGGATTGGTGCGAGATTCCTACATAGGCACCGTAGCGGTCAATATCGAAGAAGACCCAGAACTGTCGACGCAGCGCCGATCAGTTCAATCGGGAATCTCCTGGTAGTCAACACGGCTTATTTTCCGATTGGATTTGGGTCCGTTTAAGGGTGTGCTGACGCTAAATCATATTGGCCGGAGATCCGTGTTTTGTCCAAAAAAGCATCTTCAACCTCTGTCACCGACGCCGCCATTTGAATTACAAATTAGCACAAATGTAGGCGTTAGATAAAGCCAGACTCAATTTGGTGTCTCACAGCGTTGTTGTGTTTTTTCCTATCCTTTTTATCTATAGATGAAAATACTCGTTATCAGCGCCTTTGTAACTTTTTTTGTTTGAGTGTAAACTGTTATCAAAGTATTTGTTTGTTCGTGACGATAACAATTTATCCATAAAAAGAAAGTTTCCAACGGTGTTAAAAATAAAGCGTAGTGTATAAAACACTTACCCAATTTGAGGTATTAAATGTCAGTAGTGATAAATGATCATAGAAATATGGTCTTTTTAGTTTTACTGCTATAGTTTCAAATACTATCTGAAGACCTAAATACACAGACACACACACACAATTTCTTATGGATGTTATAATAGAAAAACAAATTTTAAAAATAATATGACAGGAACCCAATTAATTATTTTAAATGATAAAAATTATTTTGAATAAAAAAAAATCGTCATATATTCGTTTAAATATAAACAACTCTAAGGAAATCAGGTCACAAAAATAATTGAGTAACACATTTTAGTTTATATAATAACAATAAAAAAAATTAATATATAATAAATGAAAACTTTTTCGGCATTATATCCTTCAAAAGGTAGATAACTAATGTTCGGGTGCTTTAATCCAATCAGAAGCCACATTATGGCCCTATACATTCTCTTTATTCCTCTAAGGATCATGGTTCCATAAATATATTAGATATTCAGGCCAATGTAAATGGGTACAGGCAAAGTTAAACCACAAATATCTTTTGTGATAATTTGAAATTTCAGATACTATTTTCTCGCCTAATTCTTCTTATAGAGGAAATGATTAGTTTCGCAAAAGAATAAGAGTAAAAGAGTTACAAATATATTAAGCAATTTATTTTTAACTCCCCCAACTACTCAAATTCTGAAACCGATTTATAAATATCTATAATTTATTATTTATTAAAACATATTGATTAAAGTCATTTGAAGAAAAGAAATACAAAGAAAGACAGTTTTGCCATCAGGCTATGTGAGACACTGTAGATAAATATGTACCTACATACATACATACATCATTTCATTTTAAATAAAACCTGAAAAATTGTACATGAAAAATTTACTTACAAAATAATGGAAATGAGAGATAAGTTTAAAAATTTCCTTCAAATACCGATATTTCAATTAATTAACTAAAGAACGCCTCCGCTTCTTGTAAGTGGTAAATTGTGTAAAAACCAGGAATTCCAAATTTGCACCTATTTTGAAAAACTTAATAAAGGCCGTTTTACACTGTCGAACAAGTAATATGATTTGTAATTTTTTTTTTTGTAAAATACTACAAGCGGTATAGTGTGAACATAATCGCCCAAAAACATAAATGTGAAAATAAGGGCAAGTTCCTATCCAAAATATTCGGCCGTAAAATGTACTGACATCTTCATTATTCATATGTACAGTACCATCCCATTTCTGGGCAGCTTTCTAGCTATAGTGGAAGTGTCCCATACAAATAAGGGGAACCCTATCCCCCAGATAACAAGTGCCCGTTCTCAGATTTTTCTTTTTTACTTGTAGCCTAAGGTCACCTGTATACCAAATTTCAGCTTTCTAGCTACAATGGAAGTGCCGCATAATATTGATGAGTAAGTCAGTGAATCAGTATATGTACCAAAATATGCACTTTTTACATCTTCATATTTCGGAAGCTTTTATGGTAAATTGGCCTATGAGGTAACCTACACGTAGAGTCCTTATGTTTCAAGTTTCATTATTTACCACATATATTACCACATCAAGAGAAAAGCAAAAAAAAAACAATTTTTTTTCGCCCACATATTAAGGAAACTGATGTTTACTTGCTTTGTTATCAGGAAAAAATAAATATATATTTTTGGGGCAAATTTTTAAGAAAACTAATTATATATGTATGTGTATATGTATAATTGCATTGCCATCAGCTGTTCTTTTCTTCACTATTATACTTGATTCTAGAATGTGGTATAGTCTAAACGTACAAAAACTACATCAGGTTTTTATTGTCTTTTTTTCTTGAAATTTTAGCTTCTACAAAATCGACCCAAAAAATATTATAATATAAACGTAGCTTAAACCGCACTAAGTGTGAACAAAAGAATTAAGCAGAAACTACTTTTAAATATACGTCCTTTGCTAGATATTATTAGAGGATAGATTATTATAGGGTAATGTATATTGTTAATATGTAATGTAATTTTTGTAGGAAGACATCTGACAGTTACTTTGTAACTTTCAATAATCAGCAGCTTTCATTTTTCGCGTACATTAATTACATGAGTGAGTTAATCACTTAATTATGCTACTTGATAGCTACCTCTTAAAACGTTATTCTTACACATACATACGAGTATGTACATACATTGTTATAAATATTTGGCCTAGTGCTGAAAGTATGTTTTAACAATGGCTCTGCCGCTATCTGCCATAAACAAGACAGACATATTTAACTGCGGTTAAGTATTTAAATTTAATTATTGGTTAGTACCTACTCACCTGTATACGAACAATTTTTAATTCTGACACCTTTTCTGGGAAGAAAAACATAAAGCCTGTCCAAAATCATTACAAATTATGTTCTGTTTTTCTGTACTTATTATTTTGAGACATTTTGGTAAAATAACGTTCAGAAAAGTGCAATTTTATATTGTAATCGTGCCGTACACATATTCATGAAGGCTGCCAAGTCTTTTTAAAACAATGGCCACATATGGCTATAAATATTCTAGTTACTAAGGCTTTGTAATTTTATTTGTTTTCATATAAAACTTCACTTGTGGTATGTTTAAAAACTAAAAAAAAAATCATTAGTTTTTAAAGTAAGAAGTATTGTTTTTAAGGTTATGTTTTCACGAGAGGATTTAAGCTCACATACAATTGTTAGATCTGCCAACTCTATTATCATTTGTGCGCAGTTTGATTTGGCATTTTATAATGAATAGACTAACACTAGAACCATGTTTGCAAATTATGCAAATTTATTTCACACCAAAGTGGCGGCTCATTTCAGGAATGTTAGGGCGCGCTACGTTTATGTTACGGTCGACAAAATCGCCCATCCGACCGACTAATTCGATTACACAATTCATAAATTTCCCATCGAGCGCAGCCATTGGAGCTATATCCATTCACTATATGTAAATTTTTTTGTAAAGATCTCGGCCAACGGCTTTATAACATCCAGCTGGTGCAAGCAGTAAAGCGGTCGTGCGATTTAATGCTTAAGGTTAAGTCTTTAGTTTTTGAGAAACTTGTTTAGTAATTAGACTTCCAGAGGGCGTTACATCCTGCCCTATCTATGGTCCCTTATGCAGCATATTTTACATGGGAGCATGGACTAGACTAAAATAAATCGATAGATCCAGCAAGAAAAAATATGAGTGCTTTGTTTTTCTAATAGATAACTAAGCAAACTTATTGATGCGGGTAAAGCTTCCAAACAAATATTTCGCTGATAGTTTTAGTGATGAAGCTTAATTTAGGAGCATTAAAATTTGCTGTTTTATTTGAATTAAATGGGTTGGTCAAAAAAGGAAATTCTACATTATAGTAAATACATATCCCTCATTTCAAACGTGGAAAGTAGAGAAGATATAAATATGAAATTTATACACAATATGAAACGTGATACAACGAAAAATTGTTCATCATTAATTCCAAAAATGCATTTTTTAACATATGACGTTGTTTGATTAAATGAGCGCTAATGTCAATACATGTACATACATTTTATTGATTCTCAGCCATACTTCCATAAACACATGCATACATAAGTATTTACATATGCATGCACAAATTTATGTGTTAATTCCCTTGGTGTGTTGTAAATTGTACTTTATGTAATTAATAATTATTAGAAGTGTTGAGAAAGGAAAACTATACATATGTGCGTTTGTATGTATAGTGTTCTAAATTTACAAAGATACATAAAGTCAGTCAGGTAATAATTTGAAATTTTGTTTAAAGTTTTGTGCGCACTTGAATAAATATTAAAAGGTAATTAATAAATATGAAATTGTAAAATTTTAGACAAACAAAAAGTTAGAGAACATTCAACTCGGTTGATGTTTACAAAAATAAGAAAACACATGTTTATGAAACATTTCAAGCCTCACTTGTAACAGTGGACATTGAATGTATAATAGATTTCGGATGTATAATAGAACCATGATACGCGTGTTCCTTAAAAAAAGAGGAAGACTAATCTATCCCATATTTTACATTGTATAATTTGCCAAATATCCTGCTTTGTACATACATACATATGTATGTAATTCGGGAATTCTTATTAATAGTTTTTTTTCCAAACACTATCGGCCGTACTCAAAGGAACAGGCTTTGAGTTTAAAGTACACATTAGGTAATAAACACTAAGGGCCATTATTACAACTGGCCTTTTGAAGTAAAATTTATATTTTTGAAAATAAAAGAGTGCAAGATTATTAGTAGATTATTCTAATCCGTTCGATAGAGGAGATACTTATATTGAATAATATTTTTAATTCCTGGAAAAATATTGCTTTTAAAACAACTTTTTCCCAAAATTATAAATTCAATTTTAAAGTAGCTTTACTGTATGGTGTGTACATACTTTTTACATACTATAAAGTTCTTTGATAATAATTGGTTTTGAACATAATTTTGCTTAACAATGGGTTATAAACCATTGTTAAGTTTTTTTGAATACGTCCGTATGTATATACATAAACTTGAAGTGCTATGTTTTCTCTACCAAATCAATACCGGCTTTCTAAAGTCCGCGTTGTTTTGACGATTAGTTAAGTTTAAAGCTGTATGTACATACATACATACATATGTATGGAACTGTTTTGAAGTTATAAAAATATGTTGAATGCGTTCTTACATAAACAAACCTTCTTGTTGTGTTTGTTGATTTGTTTTTCCGACAGGGTGCTCTGATATATATGTTTGGAACGATTTTCCGTCATCCCTTGTCAATTTTGGTTTGGTGATAAACCGGTTTCGGCTAGTTGCCATCTTCAGTTCCATTTTTATCGAAACCGGTTTGTGTCACCAAACCAAAATTGACAAGGGATGACGGAAAATCGTTCTTGTTGTGTGTCAAGTATTGTCTTTTGTTTTGGAATGCACCACGAAACAAATCATAAAGAGTTTTAAACGAAAGTTGTTGATTATTTGCTGTAAATGCATAGATACAGATAGTATATACATACATTCATATGTATGTTAATAAAGTAGTTATTAAAAATAGACTATATGTAATATGTATGAATTACATATACATATTTTAAATACATAGCACATACATACATACATACATATGTATCAATCTATTTACAATCTACGTTTTGGTTTAACCTCCAAAACAAACCATTTTTCCACACACAAAAGTAAGATCGCCATACGGATACTGATATTATTACCCTTTAAATTGTTAAATATTACCGATAAAGAAAGCTAAAGAGTGATGGTAGAATATTTCTCTCAGACAAGAAGTTTATTTTTAGTCGAATGTGTATTTTCTCTTTATATCTCTTGTGATAATAGCGGAGAATCATACACAGTGCTGCCAGATGTGACGAATTTAAGGGCCTTATGCCATTGACACTACGCCTTGACTAGCCATAAATTTTGTCGCACATTAAGAAAGGAACTGTAGAATAACCGGAGAAAATGTTCGCGGTCTTCTATGTGGAGAATACGTGTATGTGTTGCCGTTCAGTTTGAACTTTAATTTTATGTCTTTCATCGCGATGCCGTTATAACTAGCCATAGCATAGTTCTGGCAGGAATTTAAATTGTAAAGACCGTCGCTGATAATGGTCTGTTCGTATTCAAACAACGTTGTCTGAACAGTTGTTCGCACAACACTGTTCTGTCATCACGCAAACAAAATATACACAGGAAAAATAAAAAATATGTATTTAAGTATGCGCTCGACTGTAAGCACTCGTTCATAAATTATTCTGAGAACAAGGAAATACTCTCATTAACAAAAAAAAAAAATTATGCTCAACCAGAGTAGGAACATCTACACCTATTTTCTTAAATAAAATTTTAAAGAAATTGCTTTTAGTCACACTATTATAAAAGGGTTTTAAATTCAGTAAATATACTAACCTCTGATTAATATTCAGCTTTATCTTGTAGTACAGTTATGAACTTTGCTACACAATTTTGTAAAAACATAATCAATCTTTCGGTAAAAGATCAGATTGCAAATGTCCTCTTCCCATCAATTAGATATGTCTGTATGTACATATGTAGATACTGATGATCTAATCCTCTAACTAAAGCACCATCAAAATCAAATTTATGAGACTTAAGCTATTTCTGAATACGAAATTGACACGATTTATTTTTATATTTCCTTAAATATAAAGTTTAAATAATAATCAAATTACGTTGTGTAGATATGTGGACAGTAAAGTAAATATTTCCGTCAAGTTTGGTTTAGAAAAAAAGTCGCACATCGATAATTTGGATTTTTTCCGTTTAGGAGTTAAAAATTTTTAGAGAAGCCTTATTTTCCAAGAATAATAAATATAATATTTACCTGTTTATGTATTTGCTGCTATAAAAAAGGCACAATGACCTAAGAAATTTGAAGGCAACGACACTTAGCGATGAGCAAAAAGGAAAGTGGAGTAATAAATCGATCTCTTTTTATTTTTCTGCAGGTACAGTCTGCAGACATTACTGAGACGATTTCACATTGCCGCAAGGCATATTCATTTAGTTGGCGATATTACTCTTCCCTACTATGTGGACCTCTTACGCATTTGCTCATTACGAACTTTGGTACCGTATGACTGATAGCCAGTGATTTTGATTTCTATAAAAATATTCAAAAATGGGAATTTAGGTACTCCAGGAATACAGTGTAATTATGTTGCAATGGTTTTAATCAGATAAAAACCAGTCAATTTGAATACATGGATATGTTCCTTAGTGGCACTTAGAACACAGGCTTACGTTTTTACAGCTCATATGTAATCAATGTGCCTCTCTTGGCTTGTTTGGAATTAAAAAAATACTATTTGTATACCCGAAGTTAAATGAAATATTTTGCAATACCTCAAAAAATAAAAATTCCTAAACTATTTCAACAGTTTCAAAGGTGACTACATACAACATGTAAATTTTATTTCATAAATCCGGACACTTAATTCAATATTGAAAAAAGGGTCGCTAAATCAAATTAATATGACCATATTCATACCCTCTAAGACCTGATTCTTTCGCTTATCAGCCGAATTATGAACAACAATTCCCCGGACAATTTTAACCTTTTCCACAATTTTCGCCTCTCTTTTCTCCTATTCTCAACACTGTTTAAAAAGGGAAAATTGCCCTGTTTTTCCCTAGGTTGTTAAAACAGACGATTCTTTTCCCGAGAACAAATGATGGGAAAGGGAAAAAATTTCCCAGGAAATTTTTTAGATTAATATGGCGTCTTAACTATCCATAAATCTGCTTAGCCGTCGTACATTTTGCAGCTCGCACATACATTTGTGTAGTGAAAATCGTCGCTGTTGATGGTCGGTTCGTGTTCAAACAGAGTTCGCCGAACAATTGTTCCCACAACTCTGTTATCTCAATAAACACAAACAAAATACACCGTGGCAAAGTAAAAAGTATATGTGTGTGTGTCTGCGCTCGTCTGTAAACAGCCATAGCCGTACGTAGACTATGCTAAAAGCATCCACAAAATCTCGTTGAGAGACAACAAATTATGCACGAACTGAACAGGAAAATCTACACGTAATCTCCGCACAGAAGACCACGAACAAATTTGTCTCCCATTATTTTGCAGACGCTCTCTCAATGTGCAAACAAATTTATGGCTAGTCAGGACATAGTGTAAGCAGTAGAGATTAATTTTTGGAAAATTGATAGGCTTTAGATGTGTAATTCTCTCCATCGACACCGGCAACACCTTGGGCAGACACATGTGCATACATACTCGTACATCAGTTGTACATGTATGAATGCAAGCAAGAGTACTGCTCACAACAAGTTTTCTGTAACGTTGTTGTTGGCTGTATTTTTGGCATTTTATATTTATAACGTGTTGAGTTGTTGGCTAAAGGAACGATCATTTGTCGTCGAGCAGCCAAACAGGCATACAAGTAAGCGCGTCGCGACGTGATTTAGTTTTGAATATATAAAAAGTTAAATAAATATATTATTATTTAGCTACTTGTTAATTAGATTTTTGTGTTCTTTTAAAAAAGGAAAAACAACAACAATTTTGTGGTTATTTTATATTTACAAATTCGTTTTTTTTTTGTGTGAAATATTTCGTTGATCTTTTGTTTACATCAATTAATGTCTGTCTAAACTAAATCATTTATGTGACTTAAATAACGGTTTTTCGTTTGTGTCAAATCAAAAAATAAGGTGATACTTATTATCAAAATGTTATTGAATAGCTACAAAAATAATAACAACAATATAATAAATCAACACTAATTAAAAGGAAAATATTTGAAAACCATTTAATAAACTAAAAATAACCAAAACAAAATTAAACAAAATAAATTGAGCAAATAAAAACAAATATTACACATCTGACAAAAGTAACCTGGCAAAATCTTTAAACAGTGATATCTAATTAAAAACAAATAAGTTCCTTAATTTAAAAAAAAAAATATTTTCCTTTAATTAATTTACAACTTTCTTTCAACCAATTGCAAAAAAATTAAGGTTAGTATTTTAAATATGTACATACACACATACATATATGTATGTGTATCTATGTACATGTATGTTTGTACATAATTAATTTTGAGCTTAAACCATTACAATTAGATGCTTGTAATTTAACTAAATTCTATTCGTCTCTTATTTACTGTTTACTTTTTTTTTATCATTTGTTTACTTAAACAATTTTATTTTGTTTTGTTTTTTTTTTTAATTTCACGTTTCTCTTATTTATAGGCATAGTTTTCAAAAAAAAAAAGAAGAAATAAAATAAACTGCAACAAAAAGTATACTCGTACGTAAATGAATAAACTGTGATTATTTTTAAATATTTTTGCTGCTTTCTTAAATTACTACTGCTTCTTCGGAAATCTTATCAACTGTTTGCTGTCTGTATTAAAAAAAAGCAACTATAAAAGAACAATAGCATACACTCTAAGTGACAATCGTCAATATTAACAATAATATAAAATCTTAATCAACATGATATCACACAGTCCACCCATCTTTAGTCATAGTCCACCAGTTGGTTTCCTAGCAGACTTCATGAATAATCGTCAAACTATAAAGTGAGTATCAAAACAATATTAAAATAACAAAAATTATATTAATAAAATTTTACTACTAATATTTATTTATACACGACAACACTTCTTAAATTAATTTGAAAAAAATTACCAAAAAATTTTAGCAACCTATAAATATGTATGGGAACAACAGATTGCTATAAACTATAAAATGTATTCCATGTACTAGAATTTCTAAGGGATACGATTTTTAATTAAAAAAATTATATGTATTTAAATACATATGTACATATAGTATGTATCTCAAAATTAGTTCCGGGCATTTCAAGGATAGAATTAGTTGATTAGTTGAACCTACTCTTAAGAATCAGCTGACGATGATTTGCAAATAAATAAAAGATGTTGCTGTTAAGATAATATATAATGTAACTTTTGTTACGTAAAAATCTATAGAAAATAGATGTTTACCTTGCGAATGTCAAACTTTGTCATATTCCAAAAACAAAAACTGACTGCTTTCTTTACGGCAAAAAGTTTTGACTAAGGCCCATATTTAAGCGTTGTGAAAAGTTCCTTAGTAATGTCCCAATTCCAGCATAACAGTTCATTAATATATCTGCTGCATTTCTCAGTTGAATATGTAACCTTTATCTTTTGGTCACAAAAGCATATAAAACTTTTGCAACAAACCACATATCTCCATACAAGTCTAGGCGATTTGCTATAACACGTAAAATTTCGGGAAATTCGATTTTGAAATTTGTAAGAGCAATATCTTGGAAAACAGAATTTCTCGAAATTCTGACGTGCGAAAGCAAATCGCCGACATGTATAATTATTTTTTAAACTCTTTTCGGAATTTCTCTTCGGTGCAAACCACTGTGTTATATGGATATGTAAATTACCTTCAGTATTCGAGGGCAACTTGATTAGGCTTGACAATCGATCACCAAAATTTATTTTAAATTCTCTAAGTGCATTAATAATGTACATAAATCAAAGGTCCCTGGACGTTCGCATACTACCCTCTTATCTCATAGAAGTGATCTACACTTTCCAAATAACCAATTAAAGCTTAAAAATCGAATTTCGCGTAATTCGCAAATACTCTCGTACTGTGTTATATCGGGTGATTTATTATCCGCTTGTATTTTCCAATTTAAAAAAAAAACAGAAAATTTGGAAAAGTAAATAAAATATTTATTCGGGCCGGTAAATTACGGCCTCCCAGGCGACTATCTCATCAATGGCACCTGTAATGTTCTTTTCTAGGGCTGGATTCGTGGCTAGCTGGTCCCGGTATACGAGAGACTTCACACATCCCCACAAAAAATAGTCTAGTTGGGTCTAATCGCATGATTTTGGAGGCCAATAGACTGCTCCAAAGCGTGAGAAATAATTGCTTACTAAGCTCGCCTCTCAATATTTTCACGGTATAGCGTGCCATGTTGTACTTCTTAAAAACCGAAGTTAAGTCCGATTCTTCCATTTTAAAGTAAAATTGCTGCGAAATTTGGTCACTATAGCTTGAATAGCGTGTTCGGTGGGTCGATTATTGCGATCATTAAATGGACGTAATTTACGAAACGCATTTCTCGTACAGCACGAATTTTGAGAATAAAATTCAATGAATTGTCAGCGCTGTTCGTTTGTTCGTCTATTGTGGCATTGCCACATGATACGAATCCTTTTTTTAATACTGAAAAAATGTACAATGATAAACCAAATAGCAAAAAATACCCCAATATACGTAAACTACCTTCAGTAGTGCAGGAATAGGTCCAATTCTATCCTTTTTTGGAAAAGTTCGGAAAAATTTGAGTAAATAAAGACCACTCTCAATAAGACACAAATATAAAGATTTTTGGAACGAATTTCTGACCTCCCTTGTCAAGTTTGGGTTGGTGGCAAATTTGGTCCAAAAATCTACATCAAATCATCCTCTGAATATATCAAATCAATACACAAAAATGCTCCATGTTTTAATTTTTTGTTTGTTTATATGCCACAATCTGGACGGTTTCGTGCAAGAAGAAACCAAACTTGACAGGGGATGACGGAAATACGTTCTAAAACTCAACATCAAAACACCCTGTCGGAATATCAAATCAAGAATAAGAACATTTCTCTCTCAAATGCTCTCTCATTTAGCCAAACTTACAGTACAGGAACAGTTTCTGACAAAATTTGGATCCCGCGTGGTCCCAATTTTGAGTACGGAATAACACCTTATATGTAGCTAATTCAAAGGTACCTGAACTAATAGAAGTGATCTACAGTTTC